>BLSH010354176.1:359079-371947 GCA_018402905.1 Glandirana rugosa | reverse complement strand
GACAGCGCTCACAGTGCGCGTTATCGCAGCCGCCGTCGTATGACGGCGTTTTGCGATAACGAACCACTTTGTCGCCGTCAGATGCCGATCGGCGGTCGGCAAGTGGTTAAGGTCATCACAAAGGACAAGGGGGCACTCTTTACGTCTAGAGGAAAAAGATTTCATCTACAAATACGGAAAGGTTTCTTCACAGTAAGAGCTGTGAAAATGTGGAATAGACTCCCCCCAGAGGTGGTTTTGGCCAGCACGGTTGATTGCTTTAAAAAAGGCCTGGATTCTTTCCTTAATGTAAATAATATAACTGGGTACTAACATATTTAGGTAAAGTTGATCCAGGGTGAATCCGATTGCCTCTCGGGGAATCAGGAAGGAATTTTTTCCCCCGTTATAGCAAATTGGATCCATGCTTTGCTGGGGTTTTTTGCCTTCCTCTGGATCAACTGTGGGTGAAGGATTGTATATGGGATTATTTGGTTGTATGTGTGTATGTGTATATGTGTGTGCATGTGTATGTATGTATATATGTGTGTATGTGTATATATATATATGTATATACATATATATATATATACATTTTTTTTTTTTTTTTTTGATTGAACTGGATGGACTTGTGTCTTTTTTCAACCTGACTAACTATGTAACTATGTAACTATTAGTACCCTCGTTCAGCAGATCCCTAGATTATTGGTACCCTCATTCAGCAGATAAGTAGCTCATTAGTACCCTCTTTCAGTAGATCCCCAGCTTACTAGCACCCTTCTTCAGCAGATCCCCAGCTTATTAGTACCCTCCGTCAGCAGATCCCCAGTTTATTAGTAACCTCTTTAAACAGATCCCCAGCTTATTAGTACTCTTGTTCAGCAGATCCCCAGATTATTAGTACTCTTGTTCAGCAGATCCCCAGCTTTTTAGTATCCTTGTTCAGCAGATCCCCAGCTTATTAGTACTCTCATTCAGCAGATCCCCAGATTATTAGTACCCTTGTTCAGCAGATCCCCAGCTTATTAGTACCCTCTTTCAGCATATCCCCAGCTTATTAGTACCTTCATTCAGCAGATCCCCAGATTATTAGTACCCTCGTTGAACAGATCCCCAGCTTATTAGTACCCTCATTCAGCAGAGTCCCAACTTATTAGTACTTTCTTTCAGCAGATCCCCAGCTTATTAGTACCCTCGTTAAGCAGTTTCCCAGCTTATTTGTACCCTCGTTCAGCAGATCCCCAGAGTATTAGTAACCTCGTTCAGCAGATACCCTGCTTATTAGTACCCTTGTTCAGAAGACCTCCAGCTTATTAGTACCCTTGTTTAACAGAACCCCAGCTTATTAATACCCTCGTTCAGCAGATTCCCAGCTTTTTAGTAACCTCGTTCAGTAGATCCCCAGCTTATTAGTACCCTCCGTCAGCAGATCCCCAGTTTATTAGTACCCTGGTTCAGTACATCCCCAGCTTATTAGCACCCTCATTCATAAGATCCCCAGTTTATTAGTACCCTTGTTCAGCAGATCCCCAGTTTGTTAGTATCCTCGTTCAGCAGATCCCCAGCTTATTAGTACCCTCGTTCAGCAGATCCCCAGATTATTAGTACCCTGGTTCAGTACATCCCCAGCTTATTAGCACCCTCATTCATAAGATCCCCAGTTTATTAGTACCCTCGTTCAGCAGATCCCCAGCTTATTAGTACCCTCATTCAGCAGATCCCCAGATTATTAGTACCCTCGTTCAGCAGATCCCCAGCTTATTAGTACCCTCATTCAGCAGATCCCTAGATTATTGGTACCCTCATTCAGCAGATAAGTAGATCATTAGTACCCTCGTTCAGTAGATCCCCAGTTTACTAGCACCCTTGTTCAGCAGATCCCCAGCTCATTAGTACCCTTGTTCAGCAGATCCCCAGTTTATTAGTTCCCTCTTTCAGCAGATTTTCCCTTTGTTCAGCAGATCCCCAGCTTATTAGTATGCTCCTTCTGCAGATCCCCAGCTTATTGGTACCCTCATTCAGCAGATCCCCTGCTTATTAGTACCCTCGTTCAGCAGGTCCCCTGATCAGTAGTACTGGGAAGGCCATGGTATCCTGTAATCACTACGATTGGTCATAGTGATCACATGATTACACTTTAATCATGACTGTTTATCTTAGGGCACTTTCACACTGATCCGCTGACAAAATGCAATTTTGGCGCGATTTTACCATATTTGCGGTGGAGTTTTTAAAGGACATGTGACTCAAAAAACACAGCGCGGGCGTGTTTCTGTCACATTTTTTTTTTTGTGTTGCCCATTGCTTTCAATGGAAGGGTGCATTTTTGGTACATTATTATTAGCTTCCCAAGCATGCTCCAAAGATGCTGCAAACAGGATTTTTTTTGCATCGCAATAGAAACGCACTGACCCAGTGTGAACACGTTCATTCATTTTAAAGGGAAGCATTTTTCTTGAGTGTTTCAGGTGCTTTTTTTAACGCAAAAGCGATTGAAAAACTCCTCAGTGTGAAAGGGTATTTACTGTTGTGATGCTGTGATTGACCCACAGCTATCACATGGTACCTGGGACAATCACAAAACCCTGTACCATGTGATTAGCTGTAGCCAATCACAGCATGCCAACAGTAAGCAAGCTGTCATTAATGGAAAGTCATTCATGACAGTTAACTATTGCTTATAGCAGTGATTATCACTGTTATAACCAATAACAGTGTAAAAAAAAAATCACCTGATCACCCCTGCAGAGTAGTACAGTGTCACCATGGTGTTACCGAACTACTCTGATGAAAGTATGTAAAAAAAAAAAAGAAAAGTAAAAGAAAGAGAAATGTTTAAAAAAGAAAAAAAAACTTTGAAAAATGAAATTCAAAATTCCACACATAAAGTTACATAATGTCGCCAGTCAGTATCTCTGGTCTGTCACACCAGTGAAATGATGATACTGTACTGGACTGGTGACAGTATGTAGAAAAAATTGTGAAAACAAAACTAATTTTATTAAATTTCTTAATTTTCCAAAAAATTGTGACAAAGAATTAAAACATCAAAAAACTCACCATGCCTCTTACTAAATACCTTGGACTGCCTACTTTCCAAAAAGGGGTCATTTGGGGGGTATTTGTACTTTCTTGACATTTTTGGGCCTCAAGAAATGAGATGGCATTCAGTACATCAGGATTGACCAATTTTCAAATATAAACTATATAATCAAAAGTATTGGGACACCTGCCTTTACACACACAGGAATTTTAATGGCATCCCGGTCTTAGTCCGTAGTATTCAATATTGAGTTGGCCCACCCTTTGCAGCTATAACAGCTTCAGCTCTTCTGGGAAGGCTGTCCACAAGGTTTAGGAGCGTGTCTATAGGAATGTTTAACCTTTGTTCCAGAAGCACATTTGTGAGGTCAGGCACTGATGTTGGACGATAAGGCCTGGCTCGCACTCTCCACTCTAATTCATCCCAAAGGTGTTCTGTCGGGTTGAGGTGCCAGCCAGTCAAACTCATCCACCCCAAACTTGCACATTCATGTCTTCATGAACCTTGCTTTGTGCACTAGACCAAATATTTGGTTGAGGGGTGGATAATGGTGTGGGGCCCCTCAGTTCCAGTGAAGGGAACTCTTAAGCTATCAGTATACCAAGACATTTTGGACAATTTCATGCTCCCAACTTTGTGGGAACAGTTTGGGGATGGCTCCTTCCTGTTCAAATATTACCGTACACCAGTGCACACAGCAAGGTCCATAAAGATGTGGATGAGTGAGTTTGGGGTGGAAGAACTTGACTGGCCTTAATCCAATAGAACACATTTGGGATAAATTAGAGCTGAGACTACGAGCCAGGCCTTCTTGTCCACATCTGTGCCTGACTTAGCAAATGCACTTCTGGAAGAATGGTCAAACATTCCCATAGACACACTCCTAAACCTTGTGGACAGCCTTCCCAGAAGAGCTGAGGCTGTTATAGCTGCAAAGGGTGGGTCAACTCAATATTGAACCCTACGGACTAAGACTAGGATGCCATTAAAGTTCATGTGTGTTTGTGTAAAGACAGGTGTCTTAATACTTTTGGTAATATAGTGTATTTAAATACCAAAAGGAGAGTTTGGAGTCCAGGATAACACCTAGCACCCTGGCATGTGGGGATGGGTGGATGGTTGTGCTATTGCTCTTGACAGAGAAGTCATGGGAAGAGGCACATGGGGGAGGAAATATTATGAGCTTAGTTTTGGACAAGTTGAGTTTGAGGAAGTGGTGGGGACATCCAGGCAGATATGTCTGACAATAAGTTAGTGATGCATGAGGAGACTGATGGAGTGAGCTGAGAGGTGAAGAGATAGATTTGGGTATCGTCAGCGTTGACGACACTCTTGTGGACAGCCCTCCCAGAAGAGTTGAAGCTGTTATAGCTGCAAAGGATGGGCCAACTCAATATTGAACCCTACGGACTAAGACTGGGTTGCCTTTAAGTTCATGTGTGTGTGTAAAGGCAGGTGTCTCAATACTTTTGGCAATATAGTTTATTTATATACCATAGTTTGTAGCAAGGGCGGCCCGTCCATTAAGGGCACACAGGCGCCGCCTCCTTTGTACTCGCCACCCCTATATGCTATGGATAGATTCATGCATAGCATGAATCTATCCATGGCCGCCCGCGACCACCCCAATTCATTATTATTATTGTTATCATACAGGATTTTTATAGCGCTGAGAGTTTGTGCTTTACAACATTAGGGCAGACAGTACAATTACAATACACTTCAATACAGGAGGAATCAGAGAGCCCTGCTCGGTAGAGCTTGCAATCTATGAGGGAGGGTCAAGTGATATGAAAGGGTAATAAATGTGGGGGATGAGCTGATGAAGAAAATAAAAATGTAGTTGTTAGGTGGAGGCAGGATAGGCTTCTCTGAAGAGAAAAGTTTTCAGGGATCGCCTAAAAGTGGATAGATTTGGAGACAGCCTGTCAGATTGGGGTAGGGAATTCCAGAGGATGGGAGAGGCTCGGGAGAAGTCCCGGGGCGAATATGGGAGGAGGTGATGAGGGAGCTGGAGAGCAGGAGGTTTGGGGGGAACGAAGAGTACTATTAGGTTGGTATTTTGAGACTAGGTTAGCGATGTAGTTGGGGCAGAGTTGTGGATGGCTTTGTAACGTATTGTTAGTATTTTGAATTTAATTTGTTTGGTGAGTGGCAGCCAGTGGAGGGATTGGCAGAGAGGGGCAGCAGATGCTGAGCGGTTTGTAAGGTGAATGAGTCTTGCAGCAGCATTCATGATGGACTGAAGGGGGGATAGTCTATTTAAAGGTAAGCCAATGAGGAGGGAGATGCAGAAGTTGAGACGAGAAATAGCCAGGGAGTGAATTAGGAACTTTGTGGTTTCATTGGTTAGGAGAGGACGAAGTTTAGAGATGTTGTGTAGGTTGAGGCGGCAAGCTTTGAAAAGTGATTGGACAAGGGGCCAAAAGGAGAGTTTGGATTCCAGGATAACACATAGCATCCTGGTGTGTGGGGATGGGTGGATGGTTGTGCCATTGCTCTTGACAGAGAAGTCAGGGGAAGAGGTACGTGGGGGAGGAAATATTATGAGCTCAGTTTTGGACAAGTTGAGTTTAAGAAAGTGGTGGGACATCCAGACAGATATGTCTGTTAATAAGTTAGTGATGCGTGAGGAGACTGATGGAGTGAGCTGAGAGGTGGAGAGATAGATTTGAGTGTCGTCAGGGTAGAAAAGATATTGAAAGCCGTGGGAGGCTATCAGCTGACCCAGGGAAGAGGTATAGATTGAAAATAAGAGAGGACCAAGAACAGAACCTTGGGGGACTGCAATGGAGAAGGGAAGAGGAGAGGAGGAAGTAGAATTGTAAGTGACACTGAAGGTGCGTTGGGATAGGTAGGATGAGAGCCACCGAAGAGCATAGAAATGGAGACCGAGAGAGTAAAGTTTTTTGAGGAGGAGGGGGTGTTCAACTGTATCAAAGGCAGCCAAAAGGTCCAGAAGTAGAATAGTGTCCATTGTTTTTTGCGGTTAGTAGGTCATTTGTGAATTTTAGGAGAACAGTTTCTGTGGAGTGTTGATCCACATTGTAGAGGATTAAGAAGGTTATTCTTATTCTTCGAAAGACGGCTACAGCGCGGACCTGAATTGTCGGGAGGGCGTCCATGGACATCCTCCCGTACACGAGCTGCCTGCACACCCCCTGCGTGGCATGTTCTGTTCTCACCCAGTCAATGAGCCTCGGCTAACCACAGATCTTTGTAAAGGGCCGGTCCCGGCCCCTTTCCACGTGATCAGCTGTCAACCAATGACAGCTGATCACGTGATGTAAACAAAAGATTGAAATCTGATTTTCTTTCCCCTCACGCTGATAGCGTGAGGAAAAAAATAGCCGATCATCGGCTACAGAGAGAGGGGCATCGGTCCCGCACGCAGAGAAGTGCTTCTGCTATGCAGTGCCCTCCAGTGCCATCTACCAGTGCCACCTACAGGTGCATGAGTGCAGCCTACCAGTGCCCACAAGTGCCACCTATCAGTGCCTACCAGTGCCACCTATCAATGCTTACCAGTGCCACCTATCAGTGCCAATCAGTGCTGCCAACCCGTGGCCATCAGTGCCTCATTATCATTGCCACCTATCAGTGATGCCGATCAGTTTCACCTACCAGTGCCCATAAGTTCCACCCATCAGTGCCACCCATCAGTGCCACCTATCAGTGCCGCTTATCAGTGCCATCCATCATTGCCCATCAGTGCCACACACCCGCGCCACCCATCAGTGCCCACCTGTGCCACCTATCAGTGCCCATCCATGCCGCCTTATCAGTGCCCATCAGTGCCCATCAGTGCAGTCTATCAGTGCCCATCAGTGCTGTCTCCTCAGCCTTCTTCAATGAAGGTGAAAAATTATCTGTTTTCAATACTTTATAACAAATTCTGAAACTTGTTCTTTTTTTTTTCAAAATTTTTGGCCCTTTTTTCAGTTTTTTAGCAAAAAATAAAAAACCCAGCAGTGATTAAATGCCACCAAAAGAAAGCTCTAATTGTGTGAAAAAAATATGAAACATTTCATTTGGGTACAGTGTACCCTGACCGCGCAATTGTCATTCAAAATGTGACAGCGCTGAAAGCTGAAAATTGGCCTGGGCAGGAGGGGGGTTTAAGTGCCCGGTAAGCAAGTGGTTAATAAGTTGATCACTCAGTTGGTTGTAGACCAGGTGTTCAAGGAGTTTAGATGAAAAGGAGAGCAAGTTGATAGGATGTAGATTCTTAAGATTGGTAGGGTCCAATGATGGCTTTTTAAGTATGGGGTTGACCAATGCATGTTTTAGAGCATTGGGGAAGATGCCAAAAGAAAGGGAGAGATTGAAGATGTGAGTTAGAGAGTGTAGGATAGAGTCAGGGGGTGACCGTAGTATATGAGAGGGAAAAGGGTGGTTAGGTGAGTGTTAGAAAGGAGTTTAGCAACTTTGTTTATAGTAACAGGTTTGAATAAGGGGAGTGTAAATTGTACCTGTTGAAATGGGTGTTAACTGGAGGAGATACCTGTAGAGTGGAGATTTCATCACAAATTGTATGAATCTTGGTTTTGATGTGATTAGCAATCTCCTGGGCAGTGAGTGAGTTAGAGAGCGGAGGCGGTGGAGGATGAAGTAGAGAGTTGAAGGTAGAAAAGAGTTGATGGGGACTGGATGAGAAGGTGTTAATAAGAGTGGTAAAATAGGCCTGCTTGTCAATGTGGAGGCGAGAATTGTATTTTTGGAGGGCAGATTTGTATTGGTTGAAGTCTTTGAGAGACTTAGGCTTGTGCCACAGACACTCAAGAGCACAGCTGCATTTTTTGAGATTTCTGGTGTCATCTGTTTGCCAGGGTTGCAGGGGTCGAGGCCTGATTCTGTGTGTAGTGAGAGGAGCAAGCTCATCCATGGTGGAGGACAGGGATTTATTGTAGATGGAAGTGGTTTGGTTGGGGCAGGACAGAGGAAATATTTTTTCATAGAGGTGGTCAGTAACAGAATAGAGGAGGGAAGGATTGAAGTGGCAAAGGTTTCTACGGGTGATGGTTAGGCAATTGGGGGGGAAAGGTGGTGGAAGATAGAGAGAGAAACTAATAAGGTGGTGGTCGGAGAGAGGAAAAGGATTGTTGGAGAAGTTGCATGGAGCGTATAGGTAGGAAAATACAAGGTCAAGGGTGTTTCATTTCATTTTTTTCTCACATTTTCCAAAAACTTCTGGAAAAAAATGAACCGTTCAAAAGACTCATTATGCCTCATAGATTATTCGTTGGGGTGTTTGCTTTCCAAAATGGGGTCATTTTGTGGGCAATTCCATTGTCCCGGTGCCCCAGGGCTTTCAAAAATGTGATAGGTCATCATAACTTTAGATGTGTAATTTATGTCCCTAGAATACCTGACGGTGCTCTCTGCATGTTGGGCCTCTGTATGTGGCTAGGCTGTGAAAAAGTCTCAGACATGTGATATCGCCATACTCAGGAAGAGTAGCAGAATGTGTTTTGGGGTGTAGTTGCAAGTATGCATATGCCATATGTGAGAAATAACTTGTTAATATGACAATTTTGTAAAAAAAAAAAAAGACAGAAAATAGAGGAGAACGGAGCTCTGACAGGTCCTGTCATCCGCCGGCTCAGCGAGGATCAATGGATGGATCCCAGCTGAACAGCGGAGCCCGTCCGCTAGTGTGAAAGGAGCCTAAAAGATAGTTTACACTTGCTTTGGCTTCAACACTCATTAAAGCCCATACAGCTTCAACAAGGTTTCGACGAGGCTTCAGTGATGCACTTTTGAAGCCTTGTCGAAGCTCAGTAAACGCCCTGTGTGTTTGTTGATATCTCACACCTGCAGTTTCTCCAAAACAAAGCGAAGCTAAAGCTGAATTACAGCCTCTGAAAAGCCGCAGGTGCTTCAAGCAAGCTTCAAACGGGCTTTGTCATAGACTTCTATGGAGGCGTTGGAGAGGCTTTGAAGCTTGGCTAAAGCTACATGGGGTATAATTTTTGACGCAAAGCTGAATCCCAGCCAAGCCAATGTAAGGTGTAAACAGGACTGTAAGCTAACCATTTTATTTAGTGACATTGGCTTTGACTGATGTTAAGGGAGCTTTAACAATGCCTGTCTGAAGCCCTGTTTTGCAGCAAGTGTAAATGAGCCCTTAGGCTGCATTCACATAGGGGCGACACGATTTCAGCGCGACTTCGCTAGGCGATTTAAGCGCGACTTTCAGCGCGACTTCCAGCGCGACTTCCAGCGCGACTTCAAAGACCTCAGGCGACTTTACAACACGACTTTTGCCAGGCGACTTTGACTTGACCAATCAGAGAAGGGAGGGAGGGGGCTGCCTAAAAATAAATTCTATTCTTTTGACTGTAAAGTCGCTTCTATGTAGATGGGGGATCCGACTTGGAGGCGACTTCTATTGAATTCTATGGGCACAAGTCGGATAGAAGTCGCCTAGAAGTAGTACAGGAACCTTTTCAGAAGTCGCCTTGAAGTCGGAGCGACTTCAGTCGTGTATATTAAGACGGCTCCCATTCATTTCAATGGGATTTCAAATGTCAAGCGACTTGGGGCGACTTGAGGCAACTCAAGTCGGATCGCAAGTCGCCCCTATGTGAACGGGCACTCAGGGTCTCAAGGAATTAGATAGGCCGTCAGTACATCAGGTGTGATCAATTTTCAATGATTGGCACCATAGCTTGTAGACTCTATAACTTACACAAGGACCAAATAATATACACAGATTTGGGTTATTTTTACCAAAGATATGTAGCAGTATAAATTTTGGCCAAAATTTATGAAGAAAAATTACTAATTTGCTAAATTTTATGACAAAAACAAAGAAAAAGGCATTTTTTCACAAAATTTTCAGTCTTTTTTTATTTATAGCGCAGAAAATAAAAAAACCCACTAGTGATTAAATACTACCAAAAGAAAGCTCTATTCTTGTGAAAAAAGGACGCAAATTTTATATGGGTACAGTGTTGCATGACTGAGTAATTGTCATTCAAAGTGTAATAGCGCTGAAAGCTGAAAATGGCCTGGGCAGGAAGGGGGTTTATGTGCCCAGTATTGTGGTGGTTAAAGAACCTCGCTTTTTTGGAAGAACCCCTCTGCACGTGTTCGCCCTTTTAAGACGCCGGCCGCATGAATTAGCACGGCGGGGGGTTTCTTTAAAGTATCTCATTAGAGCCGTAGGCTCTAATAGGCTTCAATATAGAGAGGCTTGTGGCGCAGAGCATGCCGCCACGAGCCCATAGAAAGGCAAATGAACATGTGCCTTTCTAACACTAAACCGTCTTTCCGCCAATCAGGAAGCATGGGTATATTACCGGTTTCTCGATTGGCAGAGAAGACAGGCGATCCTATTGGGCACCTTTCTCGGAGGAGGAGGGGGATGCATGGCCAAAGCCAAGCCGCTCCCTGCTCACCGGACATCGCTGCCTGCCTGCTGCCCTCTCCTAGATGGGTAAGTGCAGGACTTTGATGTCCCGAGTCCCGACTGCCCTGGGGGGTGCTTTCAAGGCTGCGAGCCCTGCGGTGGGGGAGAGGGGATAGATGGAAGTTAGGTACCCCACTGGTGATACTATATACTCCTCTGGTGATGCTGTATATACCCCTCTGATGATACTATATACTCTTCTGGTCATGCTGTATATACCCCTCTGGTGATATTATATACTTCTCTGGTGATGCTGTATATACCCCTCTGGTCATACTATATACAACTCTGGTGATGCTATATACTCCTCTGGTGATACTATATACTCCTCTGCTGATGCTGTATATACTCCTCTGGTGATGTTATATACTCCTCTGGTGATGCTATATACTCCTCTGGTGATGTTGTATATACTCCTCTGGTGATGCTATATACTCCTCTGGTGATACCATATACCCCTCTTGTGATACTATATACCCCTCTGGTGGTGCTATATATTCCTCTGGTGATGCCGTATATACCCCTCTGGTGATGCTATATACTCTAGTGATGCTGGGCTGTATACTCCTGACACAATGGGTGGAATCTATAAGGGGTGTGGCTTATCAGAAGTGGGAGGGGTCCAAAAGGAAGGGTGGGGTGTGGCGCCCCCCTATCCTAAAATTTCACCAGCCTCCACTGGCTTGTAGACTCTATAACTTTCACACAGACCAATAATATACACTGATTTGGGTTATTTGTTTACCAAAGAAATGTAGCAGAATACATTTTAGCCTAAAATTATGAAGAAAGAATATTTGTTTGCGAAATTGTATAACAGAAGCAAAGAAAAACATAGTTTAAAAAAAAAATCTGTATTTTTTTGTTTATATAGCAAAAAATAAAAAAACTAGTGGTGATAAAATACCACCAAAAGAAAGCTCTATTTGTGTGAAAAAAATGATAAAAATGTCATTTGCGTACAGCGTTGACTGCGCAGTTACCAGTTAAAGTAGCACAGTGCTCAATAGCAAAAAAAAACATGGTCATACAGGGGGTGATACCTTCCAGAGGTCAAGTGGTTAAAAATAAATAGTGTCACTGCACATAAAAAGTGCACATTTTAATCTGTAGTTTGTCTTGTTTAAAAAGACACTAAAATGTATGATTCTGGTACAAAGCATTGCAAGGTTATTTATAAATGAAATATTTTGTAAAGTGTTTTTTTTTTCAATTTTGCACTTTTTTTCATGGATATAATGTGTAAAAATATTAATATTAATTAAATATGTTTATTACAATACATGATATTAAAACCATACATATAGGAAATATGAAAGTATGTATAAAAACACTGTGGACATAGCGTAAGTAAGGTAGGCCTAATCCCCGGTCGTCTTCATGAAAGCAACCAGCGTCGCATCAAGGCCCCTTAGTGAGATAATAATCCTATCCACGTCAAGATTGCAATGCGTTTCGCTACATGCTTCTTCAGGTGATCCGGTGGTCTAGTGGTAATCAGGCCCGGGCCCATCTGTGGGGGGGTCAGTTTGACAACTGAATGGGTAGGTCGTTCCTTATGTTCGTGTACCACAAACAGGGGGTGGCTACTTTAAGATAGCCCCCACCATACTGCCCTGCACACTAAATGGAGTCCCTTAGGGATACAGAAGTAAGGGTAGACAGGTCAGGGGAGAGGAGCGGTTCCCATAACTGAAGGGAGGAAGGCTGATCAAGTCTTCCACCGCTGGTGTGCAAATACGAGTCTCCTGTCTCCTACAAGGTCCTCCTCTCAGTATGCATCCAGGGTGTCTAGTCGTGACACTAAACTGTATGATTCTGGTACAAAGCATTGCTTTTTTTTTGCTTACAAACTTTCATTTGGTACTGACATGAGAATGATACAAAATACACGTTTATGACATAACAAGAGAGAGGCACCCAGTTATAAAAGTCAATATAATCCATTACCCAACATATAAAGAGCTTGTGAAGATAACCATACATTTATTACATTTTCATCTTCTAGACATCTGGTTAAAAAAACAGTATAAATGCTATTATATATTAGGAACAGTGATAAAATACCTACTGGAAGTAGTCTTTTGAGAAAGCATTGCAAGGTTATTTACAAATGAAATATGTTGTAAAGTGTTTTTTTTTTTCAATTTTGCACTTTTTTGGATATAATGCATAAAAATATTAACACAAACAAAAAAACTTTAAATATTAATAGTTAATATAATATAATAGTTGAGGGGAGTAGAATAAGGAGATGATTAGTGCTGTTTAGAGTACACTAAGCGTTAAACGGGGGTTAAACAAAGGAACATTTAAAAAAACAACTTATTTTTACTTGCCAGGTTGCTTTAAATGACATCATTTGCAGATCTAAGTTTAGGCTGTTGTAAACTCTGGGGGGGGGGGGGGGATGTGTAAGACAAAGGCATCAT
>BLSH010354176.1:341928-359069 GCA_018402905.1 Glandirana rugosa | reverse complement strand
TTTTTGCTTACAAACTTTCATTTGGTACTGACATGAGAATGATACAAAATACACGTTTATGACATAACAAGAGAGAGGCACCCAGTTATAAAAGTCAATATAATCCATTACCCAACATATAAAGAGCTTGTGAAGATAACCATACATTTATTACATTTTCATCTTCTAGACATCTGGTTAAAAAAACAGTATAAATGCTATTATATATTAGGAACAGTGATAAAATACCTACTGGAAGTAGTCTTTTGAGAAAGCATTGCAAGGTTATTTACAAATGAAATATGTTGTAAAGTGTTTTTTTTTTTCAATTTTGCACTTTTTTGGATATAATGCATAAAAATATTAACACAAACAAAAAAACTTTAAATATTAATAGTTAATATAATATAATAGTTGAGGGGAGTAGAATAAGGAGATGATTAGTGCTGTTTAGAGTACACTAAGGGTTAAACGGGGGTTAAACAAAGGAACATTTAAAAAAAACAACTTATTTTTACTTGCCAGGTTGCTTTAAATGACATCATTTGCAGATCTAAGTTTAGGCTGTTGTAAACTCTGGGGGGGGGGGGGGATGTGTAAGACAAAGGCATCATGAGCTACTATGCATCACACACTAGCTCATTATGAAATACTTACCTTAGAACGAAGCCCTCCAGCAGCAGCACCCGCACCCGCACACCGCTGAGACGGCTGACATTTTCCCCGGTGTTTCTTCCGGGTGCTGTGAGTGGCCACAGCCGCAATGACGTCACTCCCACGCATGGAGTGTGTGGGGCATGGGAGCCGCCGTTTATGGCACGGGCTCTGAAGCCGACCTTCAGAGCGCATGCGCTGATGACGTCATCGGCTGCATACACTGAATATTGCCTAAACTGTACAAGTTTAGGAGATATTCACCGTGCCTACAGGTAAGCCTTATTATAGGCTTACAGCAGGGGCAGACAACCGTGTGTTGCTAAAGTTGCTGTCAGGAAAATGGCTATTCCAGCTGCTTGTGCACGTTGTGCATGCACGTCCACGCGCACGCTTGTGCACTTGCCTGTGCGCGCCAATGGCGGCAAAACAATCTATTTAGCCAGACAGCACCCTGCAGCGGATGCTGTCTGTTCTACAGCGTTTGTGCGAGTTCCTGAGCCATCTGATTATCTGATATCTGTTCTTGTGACCCAACTTGTCTTGACCTTGCTCTGAACTCTGCCTGCACTGACCCTGGCTTCCACGACTACTCTTTTGCCTGCTCCCTTGTACCTCTGCTGCCTGCTCACTAACAAACTCTGCCTGTACCCGACTACTCTTTTGTCTGCTCCCTTCTACTGCACCTCCAGCCCATTGCCGACCCAGCCTGTACCACCACTCTACAACTAGCACGAGACCGGAGGATGTACTTCAGTTGTCACCGGTGACCAGCTCGACCTTCTTGCCATCCTCACTCCTGAACCTCCTGTTTGCTCTACCAGGGGTTCGCAAATCAGGGTCGCAAGTGAGGTTACCCCCGCATAAGCCAGACTCCATCACCAGGTACGTGACAGTTGCTCACAGACATCAAGCATGCAGGCGACTTTATAGGAGAAGCCACAATTGACTCCCTGCACTGTTCAGCGAGAAGTATGCTGTACACAGTGATGGCAAGGAGGGCCCTATGGCTCAAACCGTGGACAGCAGATGCGTCCTCAAAGTCAAACTGGTGTTGCATCCCGTTTGACGGGTTGGCGCTAAGCTAAACTAGATTCAGCAATATCGAAGGTGACGCGAGGCAAATCAGAGATGCTCCCACAAGACACGAAGACAAGATCAGAGAATTCAGACCCTATATATAGGCCAGTAAGAGGCTGGAAATCCTCTCAGACAACCATGGTCTGGTTGGCAAAGTCGAAACCAGCACCCGCCCAGCAACAGAAGCCCTTTTGAAGGTGTCTCCATCCAGACAAGGGCAGTAGGCGCCAGGCTACGAAGCTTTGCCCAAGTCTGGACGGAACAGATCAAAGAGTCATGGGTCTGCACTGTAGTGCGTGTGGGACACCGATGGAAATTCTCCACGACTCCAAGACTACTCCATTTCATGCCTACACGGCTACCACAATGCCAGCCATGAATACATACAGACACTATTGAAGAAGAGTGCCATAGAATCAGTACCATGAGGAGAAAGAGGCCAAGGCTTCTATTCACCGCTCTTCTTAATAAAGAAAAAGACAGGCAATTTAAGGCCTGTACTAGACCTGAGAGAACTGAACAAGAAAATTTCAGTACGGAGCTTTCGGATGGAATCTCTGTAGTCAGTCACTCAAGCGTTAAACTGGGACTACTGGATGTTGTCCCTAGACCTGAAAGATGCATACTTGCATATCCCGATAGACCCTCAGTTCCACAAATATCTACGCATTGCGGTAGGGAACCAACATTTCCAATTCGTATGCTTACCATTTGGCCTCTCTACGTCGCCACGGACATTCTCCAAGATCCTGCTGCCTGTAATTACTATCTTACGGAAGCAGGGACTGCAAACCTTCCACTACCTAGACAACATACTGCTGGTAGCAGAGAGTGCACAAACTCTCCTAGAACATCGAAGCATATTAGTACAGACACTGGAGAGATTTGGATGGATCATCAATTGGCAAAAGAGCCAACCAGAACCCTCACAGAGACTATTATTTCTAGGGGCAATCTTAGATACTGTCAAAAAATACAGTGGAGCTACCCCCACAGAGGGCAGTAGCACTCATCAAGAGACTGGAAGTAGTGAGAGGGAGGACCCATCTCCCAGCCTCCACCTGCCTCAGCCTGCTGGGGACATTAGCCGCAACAATTCAGATGGTCAAGTGGGCTCACTGGCGCCTGAGACCCGTTCAAATAGGCTTCCTCAACCAATGGGGAAAGTCCATGTGACAGAAAATGAGGATTACAACAATAATGAGATAATCCCTCACGTGGGGGAAGGAACCGAGGAACTTCTTCAATTGCTACCAGATGATACCAAAGCCAGCACTAGTGGCTACGTTGGATGCCTCAGCATCTGGCTGGGGAGCCCACCACAAGACTGGTTAGCCCAGGGTCGATGGACCCACCGTGGGAACGAAGGTTCAAATGTCATAGAACTCAGGGCAGCCCTTCTGGCACTAAAAGCATTCCAGAAGCAAATTCAGGGGTCCACAGTAATCCTACATATGGACAACCGGTCAGCAGTCGCATATGTGCACCGGCAAGGGGGAACTCGGAGTCGAGCCCTAATGACCGAAATAGCATCCATTATGACATGGGAGCAACAGAACCTGTCACACCTGATGGCAGTATATGTACCAGCCCCACAGAACTTCCTAGCAGACGCACTAAGTCGCAAGACAGTAGATGGCAAGGAGTGGTCTTTAGATCGATCAGTATTTCTCTGGATTTGCAGCCAGTGGGGACACCCAGATCTAGACCTGATGGCGACACCAGCCAACACGAAGTGCAGACGCTTCATATCCAAAGCGAGATTTCCAGAAGCGGTGGCGGTGGATGCGCTCAACACTAAGTGGGAATCCGATCTGGCATACGTATTTCCTCCACTACCGCTGATCTTAGGAATACTCAAGAGGATACAGATGCATGCAGGAACGGTCATAGCAATAATACCGTTATGGCCTCGCAGGCCGTGGTACCCGCTACTACAGTCACTAGCAATAGAACCACCAATCTTATTACCAGAGATACCGATTCTTCTGAGTCAGGGACAGGTACTACACACAGACCCTGGCAAGCTCCACTTGGCTGCCTGGAGGTTGAGGGGCAGAGACTAAGGGAAGTCGGTTGTACGGCATCAGTGGTCGAAACCTTGCTGAAAGCAAGAGCCCCTGCAACCAACATAACCTATTCCAGAATGTGGGAAAACTTTTTAGACTTTGCAAGTTCGCAAGAATTTGACCCAAAGTTTCCATCGGAGTGCCAGATACTGAATTTTTTACAAACAGGACTGGAGAAGGGTCTGCGCACAAACACACTCCGAGTACAGGTGTCAGCACTATCCTCACTGACGGGAGTCAGATTGCCGGCAAACACCTTAGTGAAGCAATTTCTAAAGGCATGCGCCAGAATTCATCTTCCAAGACAGTCATATGTCCCTCCTTGGGACTTGCAAGTGGTACTAGACACGCTAGTGCAACCTCCCTTCTCGAGAGACCAAGCATCATCTATTTGGAGCATTACGTATTTCTCACAGCTATTACCTCGGGGAGGAGAGTATCAGACATCCACGCGCTAGGCTACAAGCCACCTTACTGTTGACAGAGTAGTGTTAAGAACGCTGCGGCACCATCGCCCTGAGGTCAATACAGCATTTCATTGTGGTCAAGACATAGTGCTTCCAACCCTGCAGAGTGGCACTATAGCAGCTCCCGACGAGCTGGATGTCGGAGTCACCCTAAAGACCTATATAGAAATTACATCTCCTTTCAGGAAAGTGGAGAACCTATTCGTGATTCCAGGAGGAAGCAGAAAGGGGCTAGCAGCGTCCCCTAGGACGTTAGCTACATGGCTGGTAAAGGTAATCCGGAGAGCTTACTGCGCCAAGAATCTAGAACCACCGAAAGAACTGAAGACCCTCTCCACTAGGAGTATGGCAGCCTCATGGGCAGAATTCAAAGGGATGTCACCAGAGATAATATGTAGGGCCGCGACATGATCTACGTTCAACACATTTTTAAACCACTATAAGGTGGATCTAGCGACCTTAACTATAGTACAGTTTGGCCGCTCTGTATTAGACAGATCCATTCACTAAATAAAAAAACACTACAGCATTACCCACCCTTGTCTTTTGGTGATTGCTAAGTCCCATGCGTATATGCTGTCATGCTGGTGTCAGAAAAAATGAAAATTGTATACTTACCTGACGGTAATTTTCCTTTCCTGACGCTAAAGCACGACAGCATATACTGTAGGTCCCTCCCGAGGAGCTTTGCATTGATGATAACCAGAGAGAATGCTGTATGGTGGGAGGTGAATGGCTTTATAGTGTAAGCGGATCCTGGAACTGGGCTTGGGGGCAGAGCCAGCCCATTCGTATATGCTGTCATGCTTTAGCATCTAACTCCTCTGTGCAGTTGGTTTTGCACAGAGCAGCCCGGATTCTCCTCTTCTCGGGTCCCTCTTTGCAGCTCCTGGCCCCTCCCTCCCATCAAGTGCCCCCTCAGCCAGCAGCATTCTATGGGGGCAGCCGAGTCAGAGCTCTGTGTATCCATTCAGACATGGAGCCCCGACCTGGGCCCCATCCCCTCTCTCCCCTGATTGGCTGACTGACTTTGATTGACAGCTGCGGGAGCCAATGGCGCTGCTGCTGTGTCTCAGCCAATCAGGAGGAGTGTCCAGGACAGCTAAGACATTCGTGGGCATCTCTGGAGAGAGATGGGACTCAGGTAAGTAATTAGGGGGTGCTGGGGGGGGGGCTGCTACACACAAAAGTTTTTTTATCTTAATGCATAGAATGCATTAAGATAAAAAAAGTCTACCTTTACAACCCCTTTAATAAGTGCACAATTGTGTTATGCAACTTCTGATTATTTCCAACTTGCTTGAATCCGCAGTGTGAAGTGCATGACTGACAAATTAAGAAATTACAAATTATGGACTTATGGACTTTGTTAACTGATTTGTCACACATATTGCTCAGGTGACATGTGACATATTGCTCAGATGCTGGTATTCATGTGTTTTTTATATACCTGGGTAACTGGCATAAAGGTGGCACAGCATGTTATTTAGCGTGGAATCCATTTTTGACACTGTAAGATTAATACATTAGATGCTTGCACCCCAGAGAAGTCATTCTTATGTATGTACCTGTGTCCTTATAAACCAGACAACGTTGTCTATTTTAATTGAGTGTTGAAGAGTATTGGATTTATTCTTTAATAGTGTGGTATGATTACATACTTTGTCATTGCAATACATTATTTAATAAAAAAAAAAAAATTTAATAAAATTAAAGCTCACTGTACAAATTCCACAATGTCGAATCTGACTGGAGTCCCATGGGAGTGACATCACCCCCACCTGCTCAATGAAAGCAGCAGGCAGTCGAGACCTGAAAGCCGGCTGTCCGAAGATGTCAGCCGCCTGGCTACATACACATCAAGGGTGGTGACAAATTCACTTTATAGTGATAATAATGTCTTTAGCTAATCAGGATTAAGGGTTGGTCTGGGAATTGTGAGGGAACACTTACCTCCATTTTGAAACCCAAAGAGGACACCAGTACTGATAATGATATGAGAAAGGAGGTGTCCACGAGTTATGATTTGCAGCCTGTAACATTTAACATGTGTGGGGATACCTAATATTTGTAATATGTGCTTGTGGTCCAATTACTTGTAAATGAAAGCAGTGTAACACGTGTTTTAGTGTTTCATTATTGTATTTTATATTTTGAACTGTTACTTTTGTATTTAAAAACAATAAATCATGTTTTTCCATGTATTTTATTTGTTTATGTATTATGTTTATGAGTAAAATAACACATTTTTTTCAAAGAATTTTAGCCATGTAAATATAAAATATTACCCATACAGTATATTACATTGATCCCTTTACAGCCAGCAGGTGGTGATTGTGAGTCAGTGTTGTCAGACAAGGGAAGCTAGAAAATGACCAGCATTCATTCAGCTATGCTCTCCGGTGTCACCAGTGTTACCCAGTTTTCTAAATGACTGTTATGTGTGATGAATTTCATACAAATTATTGGTTAATATGAAAACACATTGATTCATAAAACCGGAATCCTGGGGCCTGTTTCTTGAACATCATTCTGTCTAGAGTTCTAAGCAGCTGCCCAACATTCATATAAAGTACATCTCTCCTGCCAGCCTACCTTTCTCCTTCCCAGGTTCATACTTAGCTAAATACAAAGGCCACGGCCTTCTGAAAAGTTTACATACCATGGGCGAGTTTTTCTGGCCACTCCTTGTCAGTGGATCCTTTTATACTTCTACAGGACTGTGTTCCACATCTCCTGCTTTGGTGAGATATATTTCATCTCTTCATAATAGATAATTTACATCAGGGGTGCCCAACCATTTGAAGAGCGAGGGCCACTTAAGTGATTTGGTAACTGGTCGTGGGCCACAAGGAAATGAAGTGGTTCAGAATTTCTATTTTTTTTTATTCTGAATAGCATAGTGAATATTTTAAACAACAATCAGGATCATCATTTTCCTTGGGACCAAACCCTGTTGGATTTTTACCCACTGTTTAATCACAATCACAAAACAAAAGAGTGGATGACACTAGTGTGAACACTGACTTCTGACTGACAGCTTTTAACTTCCTCTTGTTTAATTAAGCTTTGGCAATAATACCTGGAAGCTGATTGGTTTCTATAAAGAGTTTCACCAGATTTTGCACTCTCCAGTTTTAGTAAATAACCCCCTATGTCTACTTCAGTGGTTGCAGGAGAAAAATGGAAAGGATCAGTTCCTGTATATGATGCCCCTCCTGTCCAAGTGTAAAACAGAATGTGACAGGGAGGCAGCAACGGGCCCCCTGGAACAAGAGGCAAGGTTGCCAATGTGCCCCCTGATGCTACACCAGTGGCTGGGTGGAGGTGTGGTAAAAACGTCTCAACTATGGGGTTTTACCACTCCCCAAACCACAAATGTAAATGAGCCCTTACTGTCCAAAACTCCTGCGTTGAGGAGTTTTGGTGCGCTTTCAGAAAGCGCACCAAACACGCAGGTTATAATAGCAGTCTATGGCTCAGTGCAGCTAACCCACAGGTGCACTGTACTGCACCTCTGGATAAATGTGAAAACAGCCTAAAAGTTGTTAACCTTTTTATAGGTGCTAATATACCTATTGCAAAATTGCATTGTATGTGTTGTTTAATACACTGACCTTCTTTTCCTTCTTTAGCTTCTGCTGGCATTGCTCTTCAGGCTGCTAGAAGGTGAAGTGCACTTGGTATCACTTTGCCTGGGACAGGAGCTGGCGCTGCAAAGGAATCATTGGCTTATGCTGCTCCTGCTCCCTCAGTGGCTGCCTGCTTCCTCCAGCTTGATGCACTCTGATGCTCTGGGATTGCGGTTCAGCAACCCATTGATCACGATCTGGTCTTACAGACCTGCTATCTCAGAGCCTGGGCATGAACTTCCCTGGTTTGAGGGCGTGGGCCACATCAGAGGGCCGCAGGCCACAGGATGAGCACCACTGACTTACATAAAGTTGATCTCTTTTAGGCCGGCCATACACGGTTCAAATCTTGGCCGGTTCTGCAGGAACCAGCCGAAATTCGAACTATTAATGGGCAGGCTGAATGTACCCAATGGTTGCAGGAAAGAAATTTGCACCGTGTATAGCCGGCCTTACTTCTTGTTTATCCGAAAACAATGAAACTCTTTAAAATCCTTTTAAATAAAGATAATGTCCCTCAGAGTTGGACCTTTAAATAGAAACTTCAGTTACAAATTTTGTGATAATGGCCTAGGCCAGGTTTTTCAGAACATTTTAAAAACCAGGAGGCCTAAATCTTCTTCAGATTTTTTGCTCGTGAGCAAAAGGCTAATGGAAACTCTTCCCTGGGCCCCTTCACATATGTATTATGTAAGACACAGTGATGATTTACACTGATTATACTTATCAAGAAAAAATAGGTTCTCATAACTTCAGGGAATTGCTGGAAACTTCAGACCAAGAACTTCAGGAACCACTGGATCAAGGTGAGACTATAAGGCATACTACTCGGTTCCTGTGTCTAATGGCCTGCCCAGTGCCCATGGTGAACATGGAATATGGCTTCTGCTGCTACATTGTTACTGAAGAAATGCATGATAAAGCTGATATTGTAGGCACTGAAGCTGAAGAATATATTTCCATTTAATAAAAACAATCAAGTCTATGATGTAGTATAGTCAGTATACATTAAAAGTGCCTCTCCTCACTGTAACCCGCAGTCAGGGCTGGGCTCTTAGCCCTCCCTTCTCAGCACTTAGGTTGCTCAGCTGTCGGTTAATGGTCAGCACTCATTGTTCCACTGTGGCTTACCTGGTGATCATTTCCTGCTCGTCACTCCAGCCTACAGCCAGCCCCTTCTGGCTATTTTAACTGCCTGGTTCATTTCTCCTGTACCTTCGCCTTGGTCAAACATATCTGGAAACTCTCTGTTGTGTTCCTGTTGAAGACTTGCCTAACTGACGTCCTTTCTGGTTCCTGATCTTGTCTGCTGCTTCTGACTACGCTGATCTCTGGCTTGCTGATTTACTGTCTTGTTCTGACTACCCGCTTTGGCTACCGTACCCTGTCTATGTTTTGACTACATTTACTATTTGTACCATTTTTACTATTATATTAAAAGGTGTGATTTTAACTGCATTTTCTGTCTCCGTCTGATATTTTAGTAGCCTCTGTTAATTTATTACAAGTCTTACAGACTGTGTTTTGAGTCTAACGGGATAGAGAAGGCCTTATAAAAGTGGTTAATTAAACAGCTACTTTATGAGGTGCAACTGGCTTTACTTCCTACATATCAAGAGTCAATGTCCATTCTACAGACTCCTAACAAACAGGAACAAATGAATAACAACCAATAAAATGAACTTTGCAGTCAGCAAAGATAATGTTTAATGAGGCCCACTGATCTATACAGTGGGGTTATACTCCCTTCTCCAGTAATCCAGTGTCAGGTCTTCTCTCCACTTATGGGTTTCACCCAGAGTACAAGCACCACAGCCAATCAGGAGTCAGCTCCCCTGAATGCTGTTTGCTTAAAGGAGCAGGCGACATCATTATGCCTAAGCTGAGCCGTCTGCTGCAGTCCCCCTTGCCTGCCTCCGTTCATTAGTAACCCTTGTGCATGCCTGTGTCTCCAGTGACTTGTGTCTCCAGAGACCCCTGTACACTTCTGTGTCTCCGGTGACTTGTGTCTTCAGAGACTCCTGTGCAATCCTGGGTCTCCAGTGACTTGTGTCTCGAGGAAACCTTGTGCACTCCTATGTCTCCAGCACACCCCTGTCACTTCTAGTACACCCTTCTGTCTCCACTCAGTCTCCTGTATACCCTGCACTTTTCAGGCCTTCTACGCACTAGTGTCAGTACTTTCTGTTACCTTCACACCACCAGGATCACCTGGCTTGACTTCTTATTCTTTTTTTATAATATGGAAAAGGAGATGGCAGGGACTTTTAAAACATCTATTTCATGTAGCAGTGATTAACATTATAGTATACTATCTGGCTTGTAGTCAGGGGTAGCTTGACTTTGGCACCAGAGATCTAGATGTGCCACCATCTTCACTTGGTACATTCCAACCCTATTGCTGGCTGCCCACAGATAATCCCATATGGCAAAACCTCTTGATTTTCTGGTGTTGAATATTGAACTTTCAAATAGTTCTGCCCAGTCCTCAACTACCTTAACAATGACTGTTCAATGAAAAAATCCCCCCTCACAATCCTGTGGCTTTGTGCTCAAACCTTGTATGTGTCCTTTAAAGTCCAAGCATGCAACTTTACTGTAACATATTTCTTTGGTATGTCCTGGGATCCTTCAAATTCAGCCACACATAGCTGAAAGGCCCTGACTTAGCTTCAACTCCCCCTGTTAAGTAGCTTCACCATCTAAAACAGAGCCACTAAAATGCCTGCATACTTCACTGCAGTGCTTTCACTTTTGAGGTTGCCTGTGCCATATTAGTGTTCTAAGCTGGATCCAACTAGTTGTCTCCTGGCTGTATAGAATTTGGTTCAGGGCATCCTAAATTACATCAATGTTAAATTTGCTAAATTCTTATGTAGATGTTGTCAGTTCATAATTTTCAGTTGTACCTTTAATTTTTTTTATAATAAGTAAACTTTAAGAAAGTGGTGATGTGGATATTTTCAGTTTTAAGATAGCACTGATTTACCAGCAACAGAGTCTTTGCAGGTCCCTGCAATCTTATTTTCTAAAAGGGCACCTCCATGATCAGTAGAGTAGCACTATTTAGATGCAAAAATAAAGTATGTCTATAGTAAGGGAGTTAGCTTAGCAGCGGGTGTGTTTGACCCCGTGGAAGGGTACACTACACAATTTAGGCACAGCGAGACAGCAGTTTCAAAGAAAAACATCTTACTAGATACAATGTGAAAAACAGCAAAACAGGCGTGGCTAGACGTCGGCGAAGACAAATGTGCTTTTCACAGCTCCGGATCCCTGTGGCTCCATCTGAGGGCACCTGGACGCTGTGCTGCTGAAAATCTGTCCACACCGTGACTTCCTGGTGGCCCTACTCCTCAGCCGGTCGGTGTTCCCTTCACAACGACCCGCTCGCGAGGTGTCCCCCACAGGAGACCGGGGATCCGATGCAGACTGTGGAGGCCTTGAACGGCAGCCATCTTGTTACACCCAGGCCTGCTGGCCCAGACACAAAGCACCGTGCCTGGACTTAAGACCCAACTATCCTACTCTGCCCCGAATCAAAAGACAATGTAGCAACTAGATTATACCCAAGTGTATACTCTCCATTGTCACTTGAAGCATAAAAGAACATTATGCCACCTGATGTTCATCTGATTTAACTCCAATCACAGCACTGAACAACCCAATGCCCTGAGAGGTCCTAAATGAACCAGACCACTGCCCACAAATTGTATATGCACAAATAGAGCACAGTTATGACTCGCAAAAGGAAAGAGTCCGCACAACCAAAGAAACGAAAATACTTTTTCTCCCCAGCTACAAAGAATCTTCAACAGGTTGACACAGGTGGTGGATCTCCCACCTCTTCATCTGGCTCCGTCTCTGCGTCACCTAGTCCTGCTTCCCAAGGGGCATCTACTCGCCGATCTCCAGAGGCATCAACACCAACAACCCGCAGCCCGGCGAAATTTAGATCTCGACTCTCGGATGACAGCGCCCAGAACAAGGTGAGCCCACACCAAGACTCTTTAGAGGACGCTAGAGAACTAGCTGACACCATCAATACTTTTCCTACCTCCAACCAACCTATCTCAGACACCACGCTACGAGATATGTTGGTCTCCTTACGCAGCTCACTACACGCTGATATGATGGACTGCATGAGGAGCTTCAAGAGAGAAATACAAGAGCTTGGTGGTAGAGTAGATCATGTGGAAAAGAAAATGGGGGAGTATGGGGCCTCTTACAACTCACTTGTGGATACTCATAATGATCAGTCTGATGAGGTAGCCTGGTTGAGGTCAAAGGTCGCTGACCTAGAGGACAGGTCGCGTAGAAACAACGTTAAAATCAGGGGGCTCCCAGAGACTGTCCAACCGGGCCAGCTGCTACAATATGCCAAAGACTTAATGCAAGAATACTTACCAGAGTTGCCACAGTCAGACCTGGTCATTGACAGAATCCACCGCTTACCCAAGCCCTCCCACTTACCAGAAAATATCCCACGTGATGTACTCATGAGAGTGCACTTCTATCATGTGAAGGAGAAATTCATGGTGGCCTTCCGCAAGAACACCTGCCCAAATGAAAGGTACTCTGCTATTCAACTGAATGCAGACCTCTCCCAATTCACAATGCAAAAACGTAAGGCGCTTGTGCCCATTACGAAGGCCCTGCGAAACCACAACATCATTTACAGATGGGGCTATCCCTCCAAATTGACCATCACAAGAGAGGGAGATTCCACCACAATTTTCTCATTAGAGGAAGGTCTCGCTCTCTTAACAAAGTGGGAGATACTACCAGACCATCCAAGCGATGCCCTGCACCCTCCAGCCAAGGTAAACTCCAGCGATGAGTGGCAGGTAGTGTCACGAAGAAAAACGTCCAAAAAACAAACGACCCAGGCATCTCGGGCTTGAAAATCAACACCATGCAACCTACAAAGTTCAGTGCTGTGGACTATTATTGTTGAGCAGATCATCTGCCTTCGGATCCGTTATGGTTCCCTCTTTTTTACTTGTTTGTTATGCCATTTTCTCCATACGTTTCTCTCACTTTTCTCTGTACGCCTATGAATATTGATGACCACCGCTGTTCATGGACTGACCGGTTCTTCAGGACTTTGTGTTCCACAATCTATCAAGAAACCACTACCTGGCCCAACCTAAGGAAGGTGAGTGACTGCACCTTACGGGTCAACATGCTATCTGTATCCTCCCCACACACCTATGGCCCTTAATGTTCTTTCCATTAACGCAAATGGCCTGAATCACCCGGCCAAAAGAGCATCACTATGGAGGGAGGCCAATAAGCTACGAGCGGACGTGCTGTGCGTCCAAGAAACACATTTTTTGTCTTTTAACCCACCAAGGTGCCAGCATCGTAACTTCTCCCATATATACCAAGCCTCAGCGCAGAAAAAATGTGCGGGAGTTACTATTGCAATTAGGAACGCTGTTTCCTTCACTCTGAAGGAGGTCATCACAGATCAAGAAGGCCTCATTGGATCTTTCAACAACAGAACTTTCACAATAGTGAATACCTATGTACCTAACCAGCACCAACTGAGATTTCTGAAAAGATTGTTTAAGAAAATTAACAAAGTGAGGGAGGGAGGCTTGGTCATCTGTGGAGACTACAACATCACTAACAATTTTGAGATAGACTCCACGGCGGTGACGAAGCGTCCTCCTCCTTCACAACAGAACGTATTACATAATGAAGGGCTGTATGATGTTTGGAGGTGCCAGCATCCTGGCTTGAGAGATTAAACATTCCACTCCTCCAGACATAATACATACTCACGCATTGACATGATAATTGTTGATAGAAATGTTTTGCCAAATGTTTTGTCCTCCTCCACCATCCACGATATATCATGGTCAGACCATGTCCCTGTATCAATATCGGTGGTGGAGGGACACACCTTGTACCGACCTATGATGTGGCGTGCTAATACCCGCTTACTTCACTCCCCTAAGCACACAAACATGATCACTAAACAACTCAATGAATTCTTCACAACCAATGAAGGATCCGTTGCAGACCCATGTACCCTGTGGTGTGCCCACAAAGCCTTCATTGGGGGTATTCTATTGCAACTAAGTGCTAGAGAAAAGAAGCTAAGAGAGAGCAACTTAGACAATGTCCTAGCAAATATTAAATCGGTAGAACTCCAAAACAGAACCCACCCAACAGCAGACCTGGCCACCCAGTTGACAAAATTGCGAACTGAGCTCAGGAATTTGCTCCTGGAACAATACAGCAAATATGTAGACAAACTTAAATTGTCCCACTATTCGTCCAACAATCGCGCAGGCAAACTGTTGGCTGCCAGCTTGAAGGAACAGAATGCTCGCTCAAGGATCCCCTTTCATTACAAACAACCTCACCACACCAAGATAGTAGACCCAGATGCCATTGCAGATGCATTTGCAGATTTCTACTCCTCTCTTTATAACCTTAAAGAGGATCCTGAAATGACTCAACCCTCTAATGAATTAATACAAACGTTCCTTCAGTCCATTAAACTTCCAGTCATCTCAGAGACCCAACTGACCAAACTAAATGCACCTATTGAACCCTCAGAAGTCTTAAAGGCTATTGCATCCTTACCACAAGGTAAATCCCCTGGTCCAGATGGATTTCCTAATGAGTACTACAAGACCTTCCGCACCTTGTTGGCCCCCAAATTAGTAAACACATTCTCCCAGGCTATAACTTTAGAATCATTCCCTTCAGAGATGCTTAAGGCATATATTTTTACTATCCTGAAGCCAGACAAGGACCCCAGCATACCTTCCAACTATAGGCCAATCTTTTTGCTCAATTCGGATGTAAAACTGTATGCAAAAATTTTGGCGCATAGGCTTATGTCAGTCATCCCTGAGCTCATCAACCCTGACCAATCAGGCTTCACCGCTGGAAGACAGCCCTCTGACGCTACCAGGAGGGTCATGGGTGTGGTCCAGCATGTGCGGTCCTGTCGTATTCCTTCTCTGCTCCTATCTTTGGATGCGGAGAAGGCGTTCGACAGGATCCACTGGGGATATATGAGACAGGCTTTGATGAGGTTTGGCCTTGATGGGTCCATCCTATCGGCTATTCTGTCGCTCTACTCCTCCCCCTGTGTCCAGGTGTTCACCTCTAATGCCCTATCTAAACACTTTAAAATCACTAACGGGACTAGGCAGGGATGCCTCCTCTCCCCTTATATTTTTAATCTTCTCATTGAGCCCCTTGCAGAAAAGGTTAGATCCCACCCTCATATCTCTGGAGTAAAACTAAGAAACAAAACCTCCCACCACATCAACTTATTCGCGGATGACAACATCCTCTTTATATCTGCCCCAGAGGATTCCATGCCACATGTCCACAACACCCTAGAAAACTTTAGCCAAATATCCTACTACAAAGTAAACTACTCAGAATCTTTGATATTAGGCATAGGAGTGCCTCCACAACTCCAATCTAAATTAAAAACATCATTCCCATATTCATGGGTACTAAAATCAAAGACGATCCTGCCAAATTGGCAGACTCTAATTTTCCACCCCTAATCGAAAAGATTACTAAAGAAATGGGGAAGTACGCCAAATTAGAACTTTCTTGGATGGGAGGACTGGCTTCCTTTAAGATGCTGATTCTTCCGCAGATCCTGTATCTATTTTGCACACTGCCCATACCACTCAAACCCATTCACCTGAAAGCACTAGAGAGCCTCTTAACGCCCTAGATGTGCCAAAGCATTATTAATTAAGCACAGAACGGCAGGAGGTATGGGCTACATAGATTTGCGGGACTATTATCACGCTTCGATACTCACGCAGCTCTGTGTGTGGTTCAACTTGCCTGGTGTGGTCCCCTGGAAGGTTGTGGAGCAGGACATGATCCCCTCTAGAAACCTTGCTTCTTTTCTACTAGCAGATGCATGGAAGCCCCACTCGCTCCACCAGCTTCCCTTAACCATCCAAGCCACTGTTATAGCTTGGAGGAGACTCTATAAATTAGAGACGAGCCCAAGCCAGACAGTCAACATTCCTATCCCTTTAGACATTTTCTCAGAGCTGATACCCAATCTGGATGTCTCACGGTGGGTTGCTGGGGGAATTACGCAGGTCTCCCACTTATACAGTGGGGCAAAGCTGAAGCCCTTTCGGGAATTATCTAAAGAGTTTGCTCTTCCAGAATCAGATTATTACACGCATAACCAAATTTCCCATCTCCTTCACTCCCTGAAAACATACAAAATCCAGCTACACAAGTTAGCCTGGGAATTCTACATTGACACCACACAAAAGAGAAAGGGAATTTCCCTCTTTTATAACCTCCCCCACCAAAAATATCATTCTCTATGTCCACACATCACCTAAAATGGGAGTCCGAGCTAAATCGCTCTTTCACACCTCAACAATGGCGCAAAGCCGCTCTAACAACTTACAAGTCATCTAAATGTATAAATCACTGGGAGTCCTACCAGAAACCAACTCTGAGGTGGTACCTCACCCCCCCTTAGAATTTCCAAATTCTTCAAGAGTAGCTCCTCTCTATGTTGGAGAGGATGTGGGGAGATCAGGAATATTATGCATATCTTCTGTAGCTGTGAGAGCCTTACCAGCTTCTGGAGCAGCGTCTTTAGAAAAATTTCTTCAATCGCGGGGTGCCTCACACGTCCAGAACCGGCCTTGGCTCTCCTAGGACTGGGCATAGAGAACTTCCTTCCAGACTTCCGAGCTGTCATCACGCATATCTTCCTTGCAGCAAAAACACTAATTACTAGGAATTGGAAGTCCGATAAAGCATTAAATCTCTCAGATGTTCCAGATGAACCTCTAGTTCACACACACACTATATGTATGAATCCCTTCTAATCAATAACTTGGAAAAACGTAAAATATTTAACAAGCATTGGGAGGTCTGAAGGGAATAGCTCAATGATACCTAATGAATTTTCATAGAACTAAAATCGGTCCCACAAATGTCGAGGTAGCTCTTTATAATGTAAAATCTATTTTCTAATTGCCGCTGTACAGGAAAACAAGAGATACTTTGTATTACTGGGAGTTTGCAGATTTCCTGTATATCTTTTCCTTGTTTACTTTTGTATTGTTGAAATACTCAATAAAAACTTAATGTTTAAAAAAAAAAAAACAGCAAAACAAAAACAAACAACAAAATAAATCCTAGGCCACTTGGCCACTGACTGCACAATAGGTTTCCCTGTCTGTCAGCTGGGTACAGCCTACCGCTGTACCTAGTAGACCTTGTAGACTCTC
>BLSH010354176.1:310535-329197 GCA_018402905.1 Glandirana rugosa | reverse complement strand
ATAAGAGACAGGATAGGACGTGGTCGATCTGTGCCAGCTACACGCAGAAGTGAAACACCTTCCTCAGGTAGCCGACAGAACCTGCAACGTTATATGGTAGGCCCGAATGCGCTCAACGAATGGTGAGGCCAGAGCAAGTACAGGCGATAGTAGATTGGGTGGCTGACAATGCGTCCCGTTCCTCCACATTGTCTCCCATCCGGTCCCTTGATGAAAGCTCAGAGTTGGCACCTGAACCCCATGGCCATCTGTCTTTCACCTCAGCCCCTTGTAAATAAGCAAAGCAGTCTGAGCCCCAAGTCATACAGCAGTCTCTTATGCTTTTTGATGACTCTGCTAGTGTGCTTTCCATGGGCCATCCACATAGCCCTGCCCCAGAAGTGGAAGACATTGAGTGCACCGATGCCCAACCACTTCTGTTGCAGGATGAGGACATGGAAACACCACCGCAGTACGTCTCTGATAATGACGAAACACAGGTGGTTTGCACACTGTGCAATGAGAGGCTGAAGCGAGGCACAAATGTTCTAAACCTGAGCACAACCTCCATGACTAGGCATCTAAGTGCAAAGCACTTGCTACAGTGGAATAAGTACCTCAAAATCCAAGAAAGGTCTCGGCCTCCTCCTGCTTCCTCTTCTGCTGCTGCCTCGGCCTCTTGCTCCACCTCTACAGTGCCAGTGTCACCTGCCACCCAGCAAACAGATGATGTGACAGCAACGCCACCATGTTCGCCACCATCTCCAAGCATTTCCACACGGTCCCATGGAAGCTTACAGCTCTCCATCTCCCAAACACTGGAGAGAAAGAGGAAGTACCCCCCTACCCACCCGCGATCCCTGGCCCTGAATGCCAGCATTTCAAAATTCCTGGCCTTTGAAATGCTGTCATTCCGTCTGATGGACACGGACAGTTTTAAAAACCTGATGGCGGTGGCTGTTCCACAGAACGTGGTTCCCAGCTGCCACTGGGACGAGATCAAGTGTGCACTTTGCAACGCCATCTGTGGCAAGGTCCACATAACCACTGATACGTGGACCAGTAAGCATGGGCAGGGACGCTATATCTCGCTAACTGCACACTGGGCAAATGTAGTGGCGGGTGGGCCTGAAGCGGCTAGCCGTTTGGGCGCATGTCCTTCCGTCACCGAGGCTTGCAGGGCATTTCTCTTTGCCTCCTGTTGCCTCCTCCTCCTACTGTGCTTCCTCCTCCTCCTCCTCTACCACCTCCTTATCCGCTCAGCGTAACTCCTTCACCACCAACTTCAGCACATTCAGGGGGAAACAACAGCAGGCTGTTTTAAAACTGATATGTTTGGGGGATAAACCCCACACTGCGCAGCAGCTGTGGACGTGCATTGAACAAACCGATAAGTGGTTGTTGCCACTGAGCCTCAAGCCCGGCCTGGGGGGTGTGCAATAATGGGCGAAATCTCGTAGCAGCTCTGGGCCTAGCTGGTTTGATGCACATCCCTTGCCTGGTACATGTGCTGAATTTGGTGGTGCAGAAATTTCTCCTCCTATGTGACGTGCCCACAAGGTGGAACTCCACCTTGCACATGCTGGAGAGACTGTGCGGACAGCAGCAGGCAATAGTGGAGATTCAGCTGCAGCACGCACGGGTCAGTCGCTCTGCGGAACAGCACCACTTCACCACCAATGAGTGGGCCTCCATGCGAGACCTGTGTACCATATTGTGGTGTTTCGAGTACTCCACCAACATGGCCAGTGCTGATAACGCTGTTCTCAGCGTTACTATCCTACTTCTATGTCTCCTTGAAAAAACACTTCGGGCGATCATGGAATGTGGCACAGGAGGAAGAGGAGGAGGAAGAGGGGTCATTTCCACGGTTATCAGGCCAGTCATTCACAAGTGGCTCGGAGGGTGGGTTCCTGCAGCAGCATAGGCCAGGTAAAATATTTTCAAGCCAGGGCACAGTTCTGGAGGATGAGGAGAACGAGGAAGATGATGATGAGGAGGGGGAGGAGGAACCGTGTTCACAGCAGGGTGGCACCCAACGCAGCTCGTGGGCATCACTGGAGCGTGGCTGGAGGGATAAGGAGGACACAGATGATACACCTCCCACAGAGGACAGCTTGTCTTTGCCTCTGGGCAGCCTGGCACACATGAGTGACTACATGCTGCAGTGCCTGCTCAACAACAGCCGAGCTGCCCACATTTTAACTTGTGCTGATTACTGGGTGGCCACCCTGCTGGATCCCCGTTACAAGGACAATGTGCCGTCCTTAATTCCCTGACTGGAGCGTGATCGGAAGATGCACGACTACAAGCGCACGCTGGTAGACGCGCTGCTGAGGGCATTCCCAAATGACACTGGGGGCTCTGTGGAAGCACAAGGCAAAGGCGCAGGAGGAGGAGGAGGTCGCCAACGCAGCTGTGGCACCGCCAGCACTTCATAAGGCAGGATTAGCATGGCCGAAATGTGGAAAAGCTTTGTCAGCAGCCCGCCACAACAAACAGCACCACCAGCTGAGGCAACGTCTTAGCAGGAGGCAGCATTTCAGCAACATGGTGGAACAGTGTGTGTGCACACACCTACACGTACTGACTGATGGGTCTGCCCCATTCAACTTCTGGGTCTCCAAATTGGGCACATGGCCTGAGCTTGCCCTTTATGCCTTGGAGGTGCTGGCCTGCCCTGCAGCCAGTGTATTGTCTGAACGTGTGTTTAGCACGGCAGGTAGGCTTGCCTCCTCATCCCTTTAAACCCGAACACATATGAATTACACAGGTTCTGTGGCTGATTAAGGTGGTAATTAAACTCACTTGGTGCCTTATCTACATTCAATTAGCCTCAGAACCTGTGCAATTCATATGTGTTCAGGTTTAAAGGGATGAGGTGGCAACCCTAACGGCAGGGGGCGTTATTATTATTATTATTATTATTATACAGGATTTATATAGCGCCAGCAGTTTGCGCAGCGCTTTACAAAAATGAAGGCAGACAGTACAGTTACATCACAATTTGGTACAAGAGGAGTCAGAGGGCCCTGCTCGTTAGAGCTTACAATCTAAGAGGGAGGGTCAATTGATACAAAAGGTAAAAGGTTATCACAGACAAGTGCAGCCGCCTGTCCACAGTCAAGGTGGACAAGCTAACGTTTATTAAAATGAACCAGTCATGGATCCCACAAGACTTGTCTGTACCTTGTGCAGAATAGACATTTAGGCCGGCCTCACACAGCCATTGGTATACTTGTTTTTTTTTTAATATGTCTCAATATTTTGGGGGCTACCCCAATTAAAAAAAAAACAAACAAACAAATAACAGTGTTGGCTACCTCCTCCTCCTCCACCACCGCCACTTCCACCTACACTGCCACGGTCACGGCCTAGTCAACCTCTAGGCTCCTACTCCACATCCACCTCCTCCTCCCATTTTTATTTATTTTTTGTTATTTTAAGTTATTTCCCTATCCACATTTTTTTTGTAGGGCACTTGTCCTACTCCTTACCCCCATTTTGCTTCCTTTGCAGCCCTCTAGCCCTTTCCAGGACTTTTTTACAGTCATTTTAGTGGCCAAAAGTTCAGGCCACCATTGACTTCAATGAGGTTCGGGGTCTGGGGTAAAGTTCGGGTCAAGTTCGGTACCGAACCCGAACTTTTCCACAAAGTTCAGCTGAACCAGATGAACCCGAACATCCAGGTGTCCACTCAACTCTACTCATTACCTCTACCCCTGCAAGATTTAGCACTCCCCCTAGTAGTATAAGTCTGTATACACTTTGAATCTTGGGCAGATGTACCTGCCATCCTGCACGCAACCAGGTGTCTTTACCTGCCGGCTGTCACACTATGTATCCAAATGTAAAATCATATATTCATTTCCACATGTTTTTGACTGATTTCTAACTTACTTATATTACTCTGAATGATCTTGAAGTTTGTAATTTTACAATGTGAAGATCTCCACTCATTTAAAGTGACATTAAAGGTTCGTATTTAAAAAAAAAATTGGTTCCCCCACCAACACTCCTGGCTCCTCCTTTTCAGCCAGTGCCCCCAATAGCAAACCGCTTACCCTGGGGATACTGGTGCTTGCTCGCTCCCGAGCCCCGCTCTATGCGTCCATAAGACACACTGAGCACGGGCTTGGCTCCACCCCCACTGTCTCCTCATTGGCTCACTGACTGTGCGTGACTCCCACTGCTGCCAATGAGGGACGAGAGACCCGGGAGAAGCTTAGCTCTCCTGCACATCGCTGCATTGAGTGGGGGCTCAGGTGAGTATTTGTGGGTGCCGTTGCACACAGGTTTTTTACCTTCGTGCATTAAAAACCCTTGACCTTTTAAAACCACTTTATTTCCTTGAATTCTGTGACATATATTTGCTATGCCCTGTGAGTAGGCACTGCTGTGTCCCATATTTCCCAGAACCTTAACCACAGAGGTGCTGAGAGGAGGTGTTTTAGGAGGCAAAGTCGGAACAGGAATGCTGGCTTGCAGGCAGCAAGGTACTATACAATATGTAGTCCTTAGAAACTCAAAGCAGAGGAGAAGCTGCAAAGCATGCAGGGAGTCCAAGAATCCACAGCAAGAGATGGCCAGCAAACAGACAGAACTCACAACAAGCAAGGTGAGCAATCAAATAAGCTTAATATTGGATTGTAAAATATAATGCTTGTATTGTTATTACATTGCTGATGCTGATGTCATAAAATGAAAGTGTATGCTCTGACTATAGATCTCCTTTGAAGTGGTAGTAAAGTGGATTTGTTTATGTTTTGCCTACAGGTAAGCCTATAATAAGGCTTACCTGTAGGTACTGTTAAAGTGGTTGTAACCTTAAAAAAATTATCACTGCCAGCACCTCTGGCCACTCTATTCCTCCAATCTACAGTCTACAGTGGGAGGGGCTGAGATCTCCCTCTGATGTCAGCCGGGGAGGTCACATGAACGCTGTGCTGGCCACTCAGCCCCTCCCTCTGTAGCCCTTAGATGGGGAGGAGAGCGGCCAGAGGTCACATGACCGGCCAGAAGAGATCTGAAAAAAGGTATTTAGAGGCATTGTTTTCCACAAACTTGTACACAGTGTGTTATGACTGTGTAGCGCCCCCATAGAGTAGGTGCATTTTTCTAGCAGGGTTTTGTTAGGTGAGGTAAAATTTAGTCAGGTCTGAGTGTAGGAGCAGGCCTGAATGTTTTGTTCTGAGCTGGGAGGAAAGGCTCAGGGAGGATTGGGTGGACTTAACAGATGAGGTCACCAGAACCTCCCACTTCTTTCTAGATACCTGGAGAAGGTTTTTGTTCAGAGAGCTGGGGGATGGGTGGAGCCATCTGGAGTATTCTAAGGAGCCCTGACCAATACCCAAGCAGGATTGTCAGGGGGCAGGCCTCCTTAAATACTCTGAGTCAGCCCAATCTGGGAAGAGTAGTGTCGGGTGGAAGTCTGGAGATGCAGCAGAGGCGCTGTGGAGCAGGCCCCTACCCGGGAGGTCGCCCCCAGTCTGGGGAGGGTGACCTTGGGGCCTGGGGGTTCAGGTGCAGCCAGGAAGGAGGAAGCCAGGAAGGAGAGTGATTCCATGAGCCGCACAGGAGGAGCAGGAGAACAGCGGAGGTGCTACAGGAGGAGAGAGACTTTAAAGTGATCCACCAGTGCGGTGAGTGATGGTCCCTGGGACTGGAGGAGAAAGTGCTGGAGCAGGCTGCGAGAGGAATAGTGGACAGTTTGTGGAAGCCTTGGGAGCCAGTCAAGGGAAAGGAGAGTCACTACCAGAGAGCAAGTTGATGGGACCTGGAAGAGGATGGGCTGGGAGTTGTAGTCTGTCAAAGGCCCCACTAGCACTCAAATACTGTGCTACACATTCAGGGGCCCATGATCTCTGGCCTGTAATGGGTGTTCCTGAGGTCCTGCTGATGCAGAGTAGGCCTCCCCATGTGCTAGCCGTGGTGAAGAGAAAGGTATAGAGAAGCCTGACAAATTTCCTTTCAGGCTGGAAACTAAGTTCTGAGCTGGAGAGAAGCAAAGAAGTGTTAAGCTGCAAGTTCTGTTCCAAGTTATTTCCCCTAAATAAAACAAAAACAAGAGCCGGCCTGTTCAGTGTCTATGGATGTGTGAAATATGGTGTGATTGAGGGCAGCTATAAGGTGAACCACAACTACTAGCTACTCCCAAGGGAGCACATGGCTACAGCTGCATAAAAGAGAGAAGCTGGCAGTGATATTTCATTAAGTTTACTTTACTACTAATAGCGGTGCGGGGGGGAGACAGCTTACACACACACACACACACACACATGAGCTGACAGGCAGGGAAGGGGAGAGAGAGACCAGTGGATGATGGAGGCACGTAAACTGACCATGGTATTCAGGGATCAGCAGCCATGATTACCGTGGTCAGCACACCAAGGGGGACACAGTGACAGGCAGGATCAACCAGGTTTTTTACAGCATAGAGAGATACAACTTAGGCAGCACAAGCACGGTGCTGTTTAACCTGCTATAATGGAACAGGATCTCTTTTTTTTAGGGTTACAAAGACTTTAATATCTCCTAAACGTGCACCATTTAGGAGATATTTACTTGCGTAGCTGTTGGTGATGTCACCGGCGCATGTTCTCTGAAGGAATGACATACCTGTGCCGTTCCTTCAGAGCTCTGTGCCGTAAACAGTGACTCTCGCACACATGCATGGGAGTGACGTCATTATGGATTGGCCAATGGCCATTCAAATCAAAAGTGCTCATTTTAAAGGCTTATATGCAAGTTATTGCCATAAAAAGTGTATGGGGACCCGGGTCCTGCTATGGGGGACATGTATCAATGCAAAAAAAGTTTTAAAATCAATCGTTTTCTCAGGAGCAGTGATTTTAATAATGCTTAACGTGAAAAAATAAAAATGAAATATTTCTTTATATATCGTGTCTGGGGGGTCCCCTTGGTATGCCTGTAAAAGGGCACATCTCTGAGATGTTTAGAACAGTGCCACCGCAAAATGACATTTGTAATGGAAAAATAGTCATTTAAAATCACTCGCGGCTGTAATGTATTGCCGGTTCCCGGCAATATAGAGAAAAATCACTGAAAAAGCATTGTGTTGGGGGTCCTAACCCCCAGTCCACACCAGGCCCTTCGGGTCTGGTGTGGATTTTAATGGGAACCCGGCGCCAAAATGTAAAAAAAAATTTGGGTCCCCCCCCAAAGTCCGTACATGTATTTTAAGGGGAACCACGCGCCATAATTAAAAAAAAATTGTGTAGGAGTCCCTCCAAAGTCTGTACAGGGCCCTTCAGGTCTGGTGTTGATTTTTAGGGGAACCCAGCTCCAAAATTAAAAAAAATTGCATAGGTCACCCCCCCCCCCCAAAGTCTGCACCAGGCCCTTCAGGTCCAGTATGGATTTTAAGGGGAACCCCATGCCAAATTTTTTTAAATGGCATAGGAGTCCCCCCAAAAATCCAAACCAGTCCCTTATCCGAGCACGCAGCCCTGGCATGACAGGAGGGGGTGGGGACAAGCAAGCGCCCACCCCCCTCCGAACCATACCAGGCACATGCCCTCAACATGGGGAGGGTGGTTTGCGGTCCTCAAAGCACCTTGTCCCCATGTTGATGGGGAGAAGGGCCTCATCCCCGCAACCCTGGCCGGTGGTTGTGGGGGTCTGCGGGCAGGGGGCTTATCGGAATCTGAAAGCCCCCTTCAATAAGGAGGCCCTCAGATGCTGACCCCCCCATTTGAATGAGTATGGGGTACATTGTACCCCTACCCATTCACCAAAAAAACATGAGGCAGTTTTTGGCAAGTCCTTTATTGTGTAAAATAGCTCTTTTCTTCTTTTCTTCTGCCTTCCTTCGGTCTTCCTCCATCTTCTCCTGCCCGTTCCTTCTACTGGTCTTCTGCTTCTTCTTTCAGTCTTCTTCCTTCCTCTCATCATCCTCTTCTTCAATCTTCATCTTCTTCTTTCTTCTCTTTCTACGTGGCCGCTCCCACTGCCACTGCTGTGCCGTCCAGAGGCGACTTCGAGAATGGACGATCTTCAGTTTGTCATTCCTTTTATAAGAGGGGCGGGGCCACCCGGAGACGTAAATGGGTAATCCCACCCCCATGATGTCAGAAGGGGTCACTTGGTTACATTACTGGGTGGCCTCGCCCTTACCTATAAAATAACTGTCAAAGTGAAGACCGCCTATTCTGAGAGTCGCCTCTGGACAGCAGCAAAAAGAAGAAGACGATAAGAGGAAGGAAGAAGACCGAAAGAAGAAGCGGAAGACCAGATGAAGGAACCAGGCAAGAGAAGATATAGGAAGAAAGAAGAAAAAAGTAAAGAAGAAAAAGACCTATTTTACAACAAAGGACTTGTCAAAAACTGTCTACTGTTTTTTGTAACACTATATTCCTTTTATGGTGAATGGGTAGGGGTACAATGTACCCCATACCCATTCACATAGGGGGGGTCGGGATCTGGGGGTACCCTTATTAAAGGGGGCTTCCAGATTCTGCTAAGCCCTCTGCCCGCAGACCCCCACAACTACCAACCAGGGTTGTGGGGATGAGGCCCTTCTCCCCATCAACATGGGGACAATGTGCTTTGGGGGGACCTCAAAGCACCCTCCCCATGTTGAGGGCATGTGGCCTGGTATGGTTTGGAGGGGGGGGGGCGCTCGCTCGTCCCCACCCCCTCCTGCCATGCCAGGGCTGCGTGCTTGGATAAGGGTCTGGTTTGGATTATGGATGGGCACTACACCATTTTTAAAAAAAAAATTGGTGCGGGGTTCCCCTTAAAATCCATACCAGACCTGAAGGGCCTGGAACGGACTTTGGGGGGGCCCCTACGGAATTTTTTTTTAAAAATTTGGCATGGGGTTCCCCTTAAAATCCACACCAGACCCGAAGGGCCTGGTTTGGATTTTGGGGGGGGGCTCACACATTTTTTTTTTATTTTGGTGCGGGGTTCCCATTAATCATTTCAGGGCAGAGCCTCTTTCTGAGATTTGGTGTTTACAACTTAAAATCAGTTTTTTTTTAAAGAAAATTACTTAGAACCCCCAAACATTATATATATTTTTTTCTAACACCCTAGAGAATGGCAGTCGTTACAATATTTTATGTCACACCGTATTTACGCAATGGTCTTAAAAGCGCAATTGTTTTGGAAAGAATTCACTTTTTTGAATTAAAAAATAAGACAACAGTAAAGTTAGCCCAATTTTTTTTATATTGTGAAAGATAATGTTACGCCGAGTAAATTGATACCCAACATATAATGCTTCAAAATTGCGCCCGCTTGTGGAATGGTGACAAACTTGGCACTTAAAAATCTCCATTGGCGAAGTTTAAAAATTTCTACAGGATACCAGTTTTGAGTTACAGAGAAGGGCTAGTGCTAGAATTATTGCACTCGCTCTAACGATCGCGGGGATAACTCACATATGTCGTTTGAACACCGTTTTCATATGCGGGCGAGACTTACATATGCGTTCACTTCTGCACGCAAGCTCGGCTGGACGGGGCGCTTTAAATTTTTTTTTTTCTTATTTATTGTCCTTCTTATTTTTTATTTTTACACTGTCCATTTAAATAAAAAAAATGGTGTCACTTTTATTCCTATTACAAGGAATGTGAACATTCCTTGTAATAGAAAAAAGTATGACAGAACCTCTTAAATATGAGATCTGGGGTCAAAAAGTCCTCAAATATCATATTTACACTAAAATTCAATAAAAAAAATTGCTTCAAAATTGCGCCCGCTCAAGGAAAGGTGACAAACGTTGGAACTTAAAAATCTCCATCGGCAAAGTTTAAAAATTTCTACAGAATACCAATACCAAGGATTGAGAGGAACTAGTCTCCCAAAAAATAGCTGGATTTTACCTGGTCCTATGGGTGGTGCTCAGTCCTTTTCCGTTTAATTGTATATGTCAACTTTTGAGCCATTTTTGTAATAAAGTATATTTGTTTTAATTTGTTGTATCTCCATCCTTTGGTGTGCCCATAAAGTCCAGCTATTTTTTGAGAGATTAGTTCCTCTCATTCCTTGGTATTGACAAATTGGATGTTGGCATGGTGGGGGTCCCCCTTTCCTATTCTACAGGGTACCAGTTTTGAGTTACAGAGGAGGTTCAGTGCTAGACTTATTGCTCTTGCTCTAATGATCGCGGTGATACCTTACATGTGTGATTTGACCACAGTTTTCATATGCGGGTGGGACTTACGTATGCGTTTGCTTCTGCGCGCAAGCTCGGCGGGATGGGGCACTTTAAATTTTTTCTTTTCTTATTTCTTTTACTTGTTATTTTTTATTTCTACACTATCCATTTAAAAAAAAAAACGGGTCACTTTTATTCCTATTACAAGGTCATCTCAAAGGGACCTCAGATCTCATATTTACACTAAAATGCAAAAAAAAAAAGAAATGACACTTGCAAAAAAAAAAAAATGGCTCCTTTAATAGCATGACATGACCCAGTCAAATAGGTGCAGAAAAATTGGGCTTTGAGTGTTGGTGGTGACAGAACACTATAACCTCTGCCAATTACTCTTGTTGGGCGCAGGAACGGGCCCTGCTGTTGTAATTTATTTTAAAAATTGTAATGACATGCCCCTGGCAAACAGGTGCTGAAAAATTAGAATGTAGGTGTTGGTGGTGGCAGAACACCGTAACTTTACTGTATATATATATTTTTTTATTTCTTACACTGCCTGAACTGACTCTATATACTATACACTGAATGAGCTGTATATAGTCTACACTAAATGCATTGTAATATATATATATATATATATATATATACAGTATCTCACAAAAGTGAGTGCACCCCTCACATTTTTGTAAATATTTTATTATATCTTTTCATGTGACCACACTGAAGAAATGACACTTTGCTACAATGTAAAGTAGTGAGTATACAGCTTGTATAACAGTGTAAATTTGTTGCCCCGCTCAAAATAACTCTACACACAGCCATTAATCTCTAAACCGCTGGCAACAAAACTGAGTACACCCCTAAGTGAAAATGTCCAAATTGGGTCCAAACTGTCAATATTTGTGTGGTCACCATTATTTTCCAGCACTTCTTTAACTCTCTTGGGCATGGAGTTCACCAGAGCTTCACAGGTTGCCACTGGAGTACTCTTCCACTCCTCCAAGGGTGGCCGAAGGAGCACTGGGCAGGGCTGTTAGCAGGTGCATCAGTGGACCTACCACATGGACCAGCCACCCCGCTCCCAAATGTTTGACGTGATCCATCTCACGAGGAAATGGTTACAGCCAGAGACTTTGCCAGTCCCCCAGATCGTGGAGCGGCTGTTCATGGACCTGCTACTTTGAGGAGGTGGGTCAGCCATGGGGACCCCAAAACGGCAAACCAACTGTTGGACCTCTTGGAGAGATACAGTGCTGCTTAGAACTTGTTGCACCCGTCTGCGCCCCACTCCAATATATGCAGGGGTAAAAGATTGCCCGGCGGACCCAGTATGATTGTTCCAGGGGTCAAGGGTGTGGGAAAGTTTGATATGACCGTTGCGGCTAAAGAGGCTATGGGCTCTAGACCTGGCGACTGGCCAAAGAAGCCAGGAAGGTCTTGGGGACCCTTGAGAGGACTGGGTATAGAGCACATACAGTGCTACTGATGTCATGCATTGGGACATATTGCTGCCAATTGTCCCCTAAATGATGAACCCAGGCAATGTGATAATGCTTATATGAAAAGACGCACTTGTCTTTTTGCACAGGTCGCATGTACAGCATCATGTTCAAGTCGCATAGAGAAGCAAATGTGTGTGATTGCTATTGACAGGAAACTCGTCACTGCGCTGCTTGATTCTGGTAGTGTGACAACGTTGGTCAAAAGCAGCTGTGCAAATCCGGCAAGGTTACACCCTAGCACTGTCAGGGTCATTTACATCCATGGGGACACTCGTGACTACCAGATGGCGCTGGTTGAGATTGACACCCCTTGCGGCAGAGTGACCCATTCAGTGGTAGTGGCACCCTACTTGCTTCATGAATCCCTAGTGGGGAGAGATTTACCCCATTTTTGGAGGTTGTGGGAAGGCACAGAGGGCCTGGAGGAAAGAGCTCCCCCTGCTGAGGAGGCACGGGAGTTCTCACTGGACCCTTTTTGCCAAATGGAAGGAGAGATGGGTGGCAGGAACGAGGAAGAAGGAGACCCTCTTCCTTTTCCTGTAATGGCTGGGGAGCCGGAGGACCTGGAAGATAGCTCCCAGCTGGTGGCTAATGACCCAGAAAATGTCTTGGACCCTGACTGTGAGAGTGAACCAAATGTAGTACCTGACTTAGAGGTCCGGGGAGAGGACTTCTGCACAGAGCAACTATGGTATGCCACTCTCCTTAGAGCCAGAGAAAATATGAAGGTGATGGATGGGGAATCTGTGGATCCTTATTGGGGGTGTCTTCTCCCTACATAGCTCTTAAAAATAATTTGTTCTTTAAGGTGGTAAAACGCAGGGAGGACGAAGTAGAACATCTAGTGGTTCCCAAACCCTTCCGCAGGATGGTGCTGGATCTGGCCCATGGTCATGTAATGGGGGACATCTGGGTATGGAAAAGACCAGGGAGAGAATAACCCGGAGATTCTTCTGGCCTGGGTTGTATGCAGACGTCAGAGAATACTGTGAATCATGCTTTGAGTTTCAAATGACAGCCCCGTCACCCCATTTTCGTAGTCCCCTTGTCCCACTTCCCATAATTGAAGTGCCATTTGAGCGAATTGGCACGGATCTCGTGGGACCAGTAGTAAAATCTACCCGGGGACACCAGCACATCCTGGTGATCCTGGACTATGCGACCCGCTATCCTGAAGCCATACCCATGCGGAACACCTCAGCTAAGACTCGCCAAGGAGCTGGTCCAGGTGTTTAGTCGGGTGGGGATCCCTAAAGAAATCTTGACGCATCAGGGTACCCCGTTAATGTCCAGAGTGACCAGAGAGTTGTACAAAATCTCCTATCTCCGTACCTCTGTTTACCACCCCCAAACTGACGGTGTGGTGGAAAGATTTAACAAGACCCTCAAGAGTATGTTAAAAAAGGTAGTGGACAAAGATGGGCGAAATTGGGATTTTTTTGTTGCTGTACCTCATGTTTGCCATATGAGAGGTGCTGCAGGCCTCTACGGGGTATACCCACTTTAAACTCTTGTATGGTAGACATCCCACGGGGCTGCTAGATGTCGCAAAAGAGATGTGGGAAGGAGAAGCCACCCCATATAGAAGCATCAAATAGCACATCTCCTTGATGCAGGATCGAATCGCAGCTGTTCTGCCCCTTGTACAGGAGCATATGGAGCAAGCGCAGGAAGCCCAGAGAAGGGTGTATAATTGGGGTGCCAAAACCCAGACTTTCAACCCCGGAGACAGAGTTCTGGTGCTAGTCCCCACTGTTGGAAGTAAATTCCTAGCAAAGTGGCAGGGTCCCTTTGAGATTATGGAAAGAGTAGGGGAGGTAAACTATAAAGTTTACCAGCAAGGGAAAAGGAAGCCTTTGCAAATCTACCATGTTAATCTCTTAAAACCATGGAAGGACAGAGAGACGTTAGTGGCCTTACCAACCCCTCAAAAGGACAGGGTACCTATGACCCCGAATGTTCCCATGATGGAAACCTTGTCAGTGGCGCAACAAAATGAAGTTAAAGAGTTCCTAAGTAAAAATAGAAACTTGTTCTCCCCTTTACCCGGACTAACCTCAGTCATCCAGCATGATATAATTACGGAACCAGGTGTTCACGTAAATGTTAAGCCTTATAGAATACCTGAGGCTAAGCGCGAGGCAGTTGCAAGGAAAATCAAAAACATGTTAGAGTTGGACGTGATAGAGAAGTCCCACAGTGACTGATCGAGCCCCATAGTGCTGGTCCCAAAGCCCAATGGCATTATCAGGTTCTGTGCTGACTTCAGAAAACTGAATAGCGTGTCCAAGTTTGATGCATACCCGATGCCTCGGGTAGACGAACTTGTGGACAGGTTGGGAGATGCCCGATACATAACAACTCTTTACCTAACTAAGGGCTATTGGCAGATACCACTAACAGAATTAGCAAAGGAGAAGACAGCCTTTTCCACTCCAGAGGGGTCGTTTCAGTACAAGCGCATGCCGTTTGGTCTGCATGGTGCCCCTGCATCATTCCAGAGAATGATGAACAGGACATTGAGGCCACATCGCCTCTATGCAGCAGCTTATCCGAATGATGTAGTCATCCATAGCCCCAGTTGGGAATCTCATCTACCCCGGGTACAGGCAGTAGTGGATTCCCTAAGGAAGACAGGGCTCACGGCCAACCTGAAGAAATGTGCCATAGGCTTGGAGGAGGTCAAATACCTTGGCCACATTATTGATCAGGGGTTGGTTAAGCCACAGACCAATAAATCTGAGGCAATCCAAAAGTGGCCCCAACTGCTAACTAAGAAGCAAGTATGTGCGTTCCTGGGGATCACGGGATACTACAGGAGCTTCATTCCTAACTTTGCCACCATTCCCATCCCTCTAACAGACCTGACGAAAGGTAGAGGATCAGTCATGGTGAAATGGAATCCGGAGGCAGAGAAGGAGTTCCAAAGGTTGAAGCAGGCCCTTTGTGTACAACCAGTGCTCGTCAGCCCGGACTTCTCAAAAGAGTTTGTCATGTAGACTGAGGTGGGACTAGGGGCCATACTGCCCCAGATCAGAGACGGTGAGGAGCTGTGTACCTGAGCAGAAAGCTCAACAAGCATGAAAAAAATGATGCTGTTGTGAAAAAAGAATGCTTGGCCATCAAATGGACCCTGGAGGCCCTGAAGTACTATCTGCTAGGAAGACATTTTAGGTTAGTCACCGACCATGCCCCACTGAAGTGGATGTGTGCCAAGAGGGAGAAAAATAGTCGGGTGACTAGCTGGTTCCTGGTCCTACAGCCGTTTAAGTTCACAGTGGAACACTGGGCGGGAAGACTAAAAAATAACACGGATGCCCTTTTCCGGGTCCACTATTTGGTTGGGACAATTGCTCAACCCCAGGGGCTTGAGCGGGGGGGGGGGGGGGTATGTGACGTTATGCGAGGCGCAGTGGTGGACGGGTGCTATTTGTCACCCCACATACGGTCGTTTTGAAGGGACCAAGATGGAATCCGGTCCAGGTGTTACCAGCCACCTTGGCAGGGCTGGTTCCGGCCTGGAGTTTCTGGTCTGCCCAAACCCCTCTCCAGCTGGATATAATGACCATGAAGAGATCTCACAGTAGCTCACCCTGGGTCTTAGTGTGCTAAAACTGAGGGAGCTAAGAGCTGGATTTTGGTTGCTCTAAAGACTGCAAAGAAGTAAAGGTTTGCATTTGTTTGTTTAGAGGTGTCAGGGACAAGACCTGACATCCTACAGAGAGGCCTCATGCTTTGTATTAGTTCAGTGCCAGACAGCAAGGTTTTCTTTTACCGTTTGTTTGTTTTATGATTTGCAACCTTTTGTAAATAAAGCTGGCAACCCGCCAGACTTTTAAAAAAGTTGGTCTTATCGCTACCTTTTTCCCAGGAAAGATGATCCACAAGAGCTAATCTCCCACAATATATGTACACTAGGAAGGTACATATATATTCTTACACTGCCTGAACGGACTCTATATACTATACATCGAATGAATTGTATATAGTCTACACTAAAGGCATTGTAATATATATATATATATATATATATATATATATATATATATATATATATACTAGAAAGGTACATATATATGAATGGACTCTATATACTATACACTGACTGAACTGTGTATAGTCTACACTAAAGGCATTGTATTTTATATATATATATATACACTAGGAAGGTACATATATATTCTTACACTGCCTGCACTGCCTGTATATAGTCTACACTAACTGTATACAGATCGCACTCTCTCTCTCTACACTGAACTGCCTACACTAGCTAAACTGTCTCTCTCCCCGCTTTACACACACTACATAGAGCCTCTGTACAAGCAGCTTTATATAGTGTGGGCGTGGAGTGAAACTCCTGCTCCAAGATTGGCCAAAGGCACCCTGCCTTTGGCCAATCATGGCTCTCACAGCAGAGCGTGCTGTGATTGGCCAAAGCATGCAGGTCATGTGCATGCTTTGGCCAATCAGCGGGCGGCATTTCCCCGCAATTTGTATGTATTATGGGGTGCTCGAATTTTGCAGCAAACAGCACAGGAAGGTGTGTCCCCACATCAACATTTTCAAATGTAGAGCAGCTTCCAGTGGAACAGACACAGCAGAACTGAACACATCGCTGTGTCCCATGCTGACTTGACACGACTTTTAACAGTTAAATGGTGTTACCAATAGTAACAAGGATCAGGTAACTGAACATGCTTTCCAGTAGATTCAATAGTGGTGATGTAATGTTGCATATCCACTTGATTGGGCCCGCGAATAACAACACAGTCTCAGTAGATATGGCGAAAGTAGTCCCAGGTTTGTAGAACATTTGTATATTTTCCGGCATGTCTAGGTGACAACTTCTTTCTATCACAGTGAGCAGGGATTTTAAGATACTCTTGAATAGCAGCATCAACCCACTGTGCCAGCTTACATTGAATTTCAGCTTCCAAGCTCTCTGGCACATATGGGTACAAGCAGCCATACTCCTCAGCTACCTTTCTCATGACAATCCGCTGCAATTTGGACAGTCTTGGCAAGAGTTTAGGATCCCCACAACCGGGTAGTACTTGTGCATCTGAGGCACATTTAACGCGATGACCTGCAATCTTGTCAGGCTTTTGAGATGCATTTGTGAATGAAAAGGACACTAGCCCCACAGCTTCAGGGGTTGTAACACAGTGAGCCCACCGCTCCTCTTCCGGAGAACTTGCAGGACAAAAGACAGGAGAGGTAGATGCAGACAACTCAGGCTTAATGCTAGAGGTTTGGACAGCAGAGAGAACTTCCTCCTCCGCGGGCTCACACTGTTGCTCAGCATCATTTTCAGACCACCTGTCAGGCCAAGACATAGTATCAGAGAACAGTTTAGAGATCCGATCGGACAGAATATCGGAATCTGATTCGGTTGAATACTCTTCAGCCGGGAGCAGATTAAACTTTTGATATACAGCAGCAGACTTTCCGAACTCTGGTCCTTTCATGGCTACAGGTTTCACAGTCCCCAAAGGCATACTGCCTTAACTCACATCAGGCTTACCAGGTTCAGTCATCTTCTCCCCGGGAGGTTCCATCATCAGGGAACGCAGTTGGGCCCGACCGCGGCCCCGGAAGAACACTAGGATGCCTGGCTTTGGAGCAATCACAATAGCTGAAGGAGCAGGCACTTCAGCAAGCAGGGTGACAGTAGCAGCGTTTTCAGGAACTTCCTGAGCAGAAATAGTGACACACTTGTCCCAATTCACTTGTAGCACCCGCGGGCAGGGCCGTCTTAATGAGCGGGCACCACTGGGCACAGCCCAGGGGCCCCAGCAGCATGGGGGGCCCCTGCACTTGGAGTCAGGGCCGCTATAAGTGCGGGGCCGAGTGTCTCAATGGGCTGGCGTCTAGCTGAGTGAAGGAGGCGGGTCATCTGCTGAGGGGGCGTTCTCTCACACAAAACATCTCATCCCACTGCCTCTAAGCCCCGTTTACTTTCTATCAATGCTTCTCTGTGAGCTAGCCCCGCCCCTCCTCGTTTTTGTCTCCTCCCCTCACCTCTCTCCAAGTGCGGACCTGCTGATGTCCCCTCTCCCCCACCTGTCCTCACTGATGGCGGGACTCAGCCGGGAGTATCCACTCTCTAACAGGAACCACCTGGGAGCAGAAGATCCTGCAAGCAAGTTCATCACCTGGTGAGCGTGCAGCATGGGGGGTGTGGAGGGACAGTCCAGGAAACTGACAGATCTGGGGGCTTCTGCACATTGCACGGACTGAGCAGGGCCATGTTCCCCGGGTGCTGCACAGAGAGAGGCACTGCTGCAGACAGGAGTAATGACAGCCACATCACCACTCCTGTCAGCCAGGAGTGAGGAGGGAGAAGGGGGGCTGCTGTGCATAGCTGGCAACAGTCCCACTTGTTAGATGTGTAAGCTCCATCCTGGGAACTGAAATCGTGCTGCCTATGCATTACAGCCCCCGACTCCTCCCCCCTCTTGCAGTGAGAGCTCTGCACGGGCAACACTGCTGCTGGGGGGGAGGGGCATCTCTGCCAAGGAGAGGAAGATGCCTGCATGGAGGGATGAGCTGAGCTGAGCTGCTGTCTGGAACCCAGAAGAATCCAGCGGTCACAGACATCTCTGCACACTACAGGCCTGATATTAAAATAGAATTGAAAAGTTTTGTTTTGATTTCTTGGCAGCATTTATGTGGTTGTTAATGATAAAAGTAGATCATGATGAAATTCATGATTATCATTGTCACTGGGACATGGGGTTGCTATTAGAGATGTAATGCTGTCATTATAAAGTGTAGGAAGAAATGGAAAGTTGCTAAAGTGATCATTTGCACTGTGGATGTACTTTTATATTTATTTTATTGGTAATATGAACATGCGGATATTTATTTGGATTTAATATTATAGTTTGGTATAAACGATATTAACAAACCCAAATTGATATTCTCATGTTCATATTACCAATAAAATAAATATAAAAGTACATCCACGTAATATTTCACATCCTTCTTTACCTTTCAACGATTTCACTAGTAAACGTGACACCTACATGAAAATATAAATAAAATAACCATTATAC
>BLSH010354176.1:268716-295800 GCA_018402905.1 Glandirana rugosa | reverse complement strand
ATGGGGGGTGTTTTATGTCACTAGGCAGCGCTGTGGGCATTGCACATCGCCCACAGCGCTGCAGCACCTCCTCTCTCCCCCCTCTCTCCTCTCACACTGCACCGATCGGTGCGGAGAGGAGAGACAAGCCGGCGCTTCCGCCGGCTTGTTTACATGTGATCGCGCCGTCATTTGACGGCGCGATCACGTGGTGAAAGGCCGCGCACAGCGGCCATTCACCGGGATCCGTGATCAGTCGGGTCCCCCGGACCCGACGGTCACGGAAGTTCCCGTGTGCGCGCCCCAGGGGGCGCGCGGGAACCGCGATTCTGGGAGGACGTCAATAGACGTCCTCCCAGAATTAAGCAACCGCCCTGTAGACGTCAATTGTCTATGGGGCGGTTGTTAAGCGGTTAAAGTCTCTAAAGAACAAACACTAGGACTGTGTCATAGAAAAAAAAATTAACATTTAAAAACACAAGAGTGAAAAAAGAGGTCAATTAAGAACACAAGAGGATGGAAATATGGTTTTCTCTGGAAGTAAGATTCATCTTAGGCAAACATATAACCAGAGAAAAACCATTCCACCTCCTACCATCAATGGTAGTAAATGCATGGTTAATACCCATAAACTAATGCAAAACGATATTGGCAAATAATCCACTATTCTACAAAAAAGAAGCATAGCCAATGCCATTAACATAGTTGCCAGGAGAGCTAAAACTCTTGGCAACTAAATAAGAGTTAATTAGCACAACTTAATTCTGGTTAAATGTCACCTGTGCAACTGCTTTATATACGTCATCACTACCATTTTTTAGTTGCATTATGATTAAAGAGGAAGTAAACCCAGATGGGGTTTACTTCCTCTGTATTCCCCTGTAATGTAGAAGCATAATGAGCTACTATGCATCGCGTCAATCAAGGGTCCTGCACTTGATTGACGCTTCCAGTATCCAGCTGGAAATCGCTGCAGCACCCACCCCTACACAGGCCTTACTTTGCCAGAAAGGTGTGCGCTGGAAAATTGACAAGATATGATCAACACACCGACCTCTGGAACTGTGGCTGGATGGATCCCCTCTGTGGTTAACATCAGCCTCTCAGGTCGCATCTATCTCCCTCTCTCTCTGGAGAACTCCCCAGCCTTCCAAAATGGAGTCCTTAGCCAGCCCTCTGCTTTTGCAAGCAATGGGGCAGCTCTCTCAGGGGACTTCATATTCCAGAGTCCTTTGCTGCTCCCAGGAATCCCTCTGGTCCTGCTGCTTGTAAAAGCCTCCTTCACTGGCTGCTGTTTCTCCCTATGCACATAGAAGCATACCAGAGAAGCAGTGTAATCCAATCCTTCTGTGTCTTTCTACACAGCTCACATTGAGTTCAGTCTGTGAAACAAGGAGGAGGTGGGGGAAATTCCACTGCAGGGGCTGACAGGTGCATTTCTCCCTGCTAAAAGAGCCCGTGTACTTACAGCAGCCGCTTAGCAAAAGCCGCAGAAATAGCGGGGCACCCGATACAAATCTATATAGAGACTATTGTCTCCTGTTTGTGCAAAGCAGATTAGTCATCACTGAGAGAAACAGACATTCTTTCTCAGTGACAATGGTCACCAGCAGCGGTGGTGGCTGGTGCTCCATCGGTCGGGGAGGTGGCAAACCTGAGATATCTACCCCGGTCGCTCCAGCCCGCTACCCCACACCAACCCCCCCGGTCACCGGCTTGCTCGCTGCAGCTTCCCCCCTCCGTCTCCTCCTTGTCCCGACGGTCACTGCTTCTCCTCTTGGCCAATCAGGTCTACGAATTCCCAGCCAATGGGTTCTTAGGACTCCCGGCTAATCGGGTCTTAGGACCCGCATCCTGACTAGCTGGAAGGAGAAACAGGAAGACAATAATGAATATTAATTTGCTAATGTCACACAACTAGGTGGGCTCAGGGCACAGTGCTCTGCACCTCGAGACCACCCTTTTTTTAAGCCAATTAGAGCCTCAGGCTCTAATTATGTGCTTCAAAAAAGAAAAAAACCCATTGAGATCAATGCGTCCGGTGTCCTGCATGTAGATTAGAGGACGGCACATGGATTAGGGGTGCGGCACCCCTGCGTCTCTTATGGAGCGGCTGCCACTGGTCACCAGTACAATAGAGGGGTCAATCTCTCCACTGGTAATAAACAGAAATAAAGTCTTGACAGAGGGTCTAACCCATGGCTAGGAAACCTTGGAGAAGTGGAGATCTGCCTGAACAACATGGTAGAGAGTTCAGGAATCAGCAAAGTTCAGTAGTATGTAAGTCAGAGGTCAGTAATATGCAAGATAAATGCAGGGGTCAGGGATAATTATTGTGGAGTTAAGAGGTCAGTAGTATGCAACACAGAGTACAGTGGTAATTAATACACAGTGCAGAGGTCGGGAGTAAGGAACACACAACGCAGGGGTCAGTATTATTTAATCCACAGTGCATAGGTCTGAAGTAAACACATGCATCCATATTGTATGCAGCAGAAAACTGTTGATCCCTCTAATAACACTGCCACGTCATTAATGAGGACCTGTCATTGCAGCCAACACACTTGTACAGCATGGCGCCCCACTGACACCCAACCTCTGCTATCCTTTCACCCACTTTGTGTCTGCAGGGACCTGCTCTGCAGCACGTGTTCACTGTGGGCTCACCAGATCCTCCTGTTGCTGCTTTAACGACTTCAGCCCCAGAAGAATTTTGCACTTTAGGACCAGAGCACTTTTTGCGATTCGGCGCTGCGTCGCTTTAACTGACAATTGCGTGGTCGTGCGACGTTGTACCCAAACAAAATTTCCTCATATTTGCGATAAAAAAAAATCGCAATTGGTGTTTATTGATTGGTTTGCGCAAAAGTGGCCGCGTTTACGGATGATGAGAATTCATTTCTGGGGTTTTTTTTTTTACTAGTAATGGCGGCAATCTGTGATTTTTAGCGGTAATGCGATATTGGGGGGGACATGTCGGAAAATTTTGACACTTTTTTGGGACCAATGACATTTATTCAGCGATCAGAAATTTAAATGTCCACTGATTACTGTATAAATGTCATTGGCAGTGAAGGGGTTAACCTGCAGGGGGAGAGCTAGGGGTTAAGTGTGTTCCCTGAGTGTGTTCTTACTGTGGGGGGGTTGGGCTAACATGGGCATGAGAGATCTAACTGATCCCAGTGACAGGGATCAGTAGATCTCTCATGCCCCACTGACAGGGCGGGGAACCGCCGTGTTTACATCGGCGGTTCCCCGTTCTTTTCCCTGTAGCCGCTCATCGCGGCTCGCCGGCGGACATCGGGTCCGCCCGAGCCGCGGGCACACTCCCCAGGAGTGCGGCGGGGGCGCGCCCCCTGGTGGCCAAATGCGGATCGCCGCTTATTTACGGCGATTCGCGCAGGGCTCCCCGACTGCCGCCGTGAAAAGACGGCGCGCGGTCGGGAACCAGTTAAAACAGATGTGTTTAGCTGGGCAGGGCCCCGCCTTGCAATGCTCACTGATTGGTGGCAATTCTGCCATTCCTCATGTCTGGTCCCTGGCTATATTGATTTTTGCTCCTCTCATAAGGTCTGAAAAGAGAAGGACTTAATCCAGAAAATATCTGTGCTAAAAACAAATTGAATGAGATAGAAAACGTGCAACTTTCCAGCAGCCTGCTACTGGGAGAGTAGATAATTATCCCAATCAGATTAGTAGCCAGTAAGAGTAGCGGCGCTTGAAAAAATAAGCATAAACCAATATAACAAATGAAGAAAACAGTCCATATATCTGAATATCATAAATAAGTGTTTGGAGCAATCAAGGAAAGTCCAATGGCAGATTAATGGATGTAAAGGCAGAAATTATTATGTAAATGTCTCTTCCAGACAATGCAGAGAGAGTGGAAATAGATCACATGCATGAAGTGTCCACCACCAATAATGCAGGTCCGCTTACCAGAATATATTGGCCTCCAAATTAATGGAAGGGCCAATAAAAGCTTGCAGGGACGTTACACTCCCTTGTAATCACAGCTAGTACAATGTATAGCCTCTTCAGCTGACCCAGGACCAGGGAAGGAAAACGCTCCACCGCTCATCCAGGAATATGACAAAAGATACAGAGAACCATAGCGTAATACTGTTTCTCATTTATTAAAACACTTAAAAAAACACATTGCACTCACGTGGTATCAAATGATAAAGGACATCTGAAAATAGGATAACCCGGGTATAACTTGTATGGCGGCCGTAGGAACGCAGAGGTGCACTTCTAAGGTATCGCGCCGACCGGTTTCGTCATATAATTGACGTCGTCTGAAAAGAGAAGGAGCAGGATTAGGAACAGGCAGCATGGCAAGGTCACAATCTACCAATCAGATTGTAGGGAAGGTACCTACTAGGGGAGTTGCTATTGTAGATAGTTTCTTGGCTGCCTGGGTGGGGGAAAAGGTTATTATGGATTCTGCATTTTCCTAGGCTTTTCTGGGTTCTGTCTTCCAGAGAAGGCTGAGCTCGAGAGGGAGCTGGGACTGCATGGGAAAATGGAGAGAAGCCTGTCTATAAAAATGTAGCCAACAACAAAAGGATTTTTCCAATTATGGACTATTGCCTGGAAAGGTATGCCTAAGCAGCCTGAGACTAATATGTTAGGGAGAAACTGTTTTGCATTATGAGGCTGTAATGCTGTAAGGATTTCATTAAAGTATTTTAACTGTCTAAAAGTCTGAAGTTGTTCAAAGGGGTGCATGAAGGTATATGACATATCAAAGAACAGGGCCTCTAAAGCAAGGTTGAAGAGTAGAGTTGAGCGAACCGTGAACTGTAAATTTCGGGTCAGTACCGAACTTTGGGGTGTTCGGGACCTGGACCCGAACCCGGACTTTTCAAAAAAAGTCTGGGTTCGGGTCCGGGGTTCTGGTATTTTATTACACGTGTGGAATAGCTGCCAAGGGCAACCAATCAACAAGTGTTTCACTGGTTTGCCCTTAGAAGCCATCACAGCCATGCCTACTAATGGCATGGCTGTGATTGGCCAGTGCACCATGTGACCCAGCCTCTATATGGGGCTGGAGTCACCGTGCTGCATGTCATATGCTCTCAGGATAGTTTAGGGAGAGGATGCTGCTGGCTCTGTGAGGGACAGATTGCAGATATTATAGAACATCTCATCCTGCATTACTCATTGTAATGAGAACAATCTCATTGTGGACTAGGGAGAGATACTAGTACTGCTGCTTTGAGGGACAGATTGCAGACCTCATCCTGCTGCACAGAACGATCTGACTGGACTAGGTAGAGTCTGTTGCTTTAAGGGAAATATTATTGTTCTAAAATCATCTCCAAATTGTACAGGGAAAGGTTCCAGCTGTTGCTTTAAGGGAAAGATTACTGTTCTAAAATTATCTCCAAGTTGTATAGGCAAAGTGTATTCTAGCCGCATAGAAGCCATATCATTGTTATAAAATCATCTACAACTTCTATAGGCAAAGTGTATTCTAGCCGCATAGAGCCATATTATTGTTATAAAATCATCTACAACTTCTATAGGCAAAGTGTATTCTAGCCGCATAGAGCCATATTATTGTTATAAAATCATCTCCAAGTTCTATAGGCAAAGTGTATTCTAGCCGCATAGAGCCATATCATTGTTACAAAATCATCTCCAAGTTGTATTGGAGATGATTTTATAACAATAATATGGCTTCTATGCAGCTAGAATACACTTTGCCTATAGAACTTGGAGATGATTTTCTAACAATAATATCCAATAATAATCCAAAAAATAATAATTTTGCCTAGAGATACAGTTAAATCATTCAGCAATATTGTCACTCTGTGGTTGGGGTAGCTGAGGGACATACAGTTTATTGTAAATGGATTTTAATTAAGTGCACACAAATTAAATTCTAACATCAGTTAACATCCTAAGTAGCTGCAGCAAATATTTTTTTTGGAAAAAAGGTTTTATCTACATGAAGAAAAGCTGACCTTTGTGGGTACCTCAATAATGCTATATGGTTTGTCTTAGCCTTGCATGTTTGCTGGACAGCTTGGTCTGTGTATAATTGCAGAGAAAATATAAATAAAGGCATGTGAAATGGAATTCAAATACTACTAGAGGTCCTTTAAAGCCCAACTCCAAGTACATTTTTTAAAATGTTTTGGATAGATAAGAAAAATGTTAGAAGCTTTGTAAACTTTTTTGCTGTCTTCTTGCTTCCTGTCTATTTAATAGATGGCACAGGAAGAAATGTCAGAAGGCACAAGAAGTGCGGGTAAATCAAAGGCAACAATAAAAACACATTTTCTAGTAGAGTGAAATTTTAAAACTTTTCAGGATTTTATAGCTATATATATAGCCTGTGCAGAGCTTGAAAATATGTGAATCAACAGTAATATTTTTATAGAACCAAGTGCAAATGCCAAATATCAAAAAAGTAAAAAAAAAAAATAAACAATTCATATACAAAAAAAGTCCTAAATGGAAAGTTCCAGTGTGATCAAAGTAATTATAAATGGCAATGTTGGCAGTCCATATGTAACACCAATGTGTATATCCACCACCAAAGATGGGTACAGCGCTTAACAGAACATATGGACTCAGATACCGTGGTACTGAGTAAACAAAGCATGTGTTATCCAGATGCTGATAACAGAAGCGGTTCATAGGGTCTCACATCATCACGTTATGATAAGATTGACACTCAATCAATAGTTTTGTACATTGCAATGGACCATGAAAACACAAAAAGGCCTTCACATAGTGTAAAACTGTATATGGTATTTTTATTAAAAAAGGTAGAACATTTACATCATAACCAAAGATAAAAAGCCTGTAATAAAATCCAACTAGGAAACAACATGTTGAATGCAATTGCCTGGATACAATTTGGACCCAACGCTTTTTGTCTGCTAAGACATCATCTTGTGTTTTCATGGTCCATTGGAATGCACAAAACTATCGATTGAGTGGCAATACTATTGTAAGGTGGTGATGTGAGACCCTTTGAACGGCTTCCGTTTTCAGCATCTGGATTACACATGCTTTGTACCACGATATCTGAGTCCATGTGTTCTGGTAAGCGCAATACCCGTATTTGGTGGTGGATATTCATACATGGGTGTTATATATGAACTGTCAACATTGCCATTTATAATCACTTGGATCACACTGGAATTTTCCATTTTGGACTGTTTTTGTATATTAATTGTTTTTTTCTTTTTTTTGTTATTTGGCACTTTGCACTTTAATGATCCATAAGACATATGTTTCTGTAAAAATATTACTGTTAATTCACATATTTTCAAGCTCTGCACTGGTTATATATATATTTGTTCACAATGTTTTGTTGAGTGTAGTGCTGGCAGCTACAGAGGTTTTTGATTACACTTGGTATTCCTTACTATAGGATTTTATAGCTGTCTGTGTCCCCATGATAAATATTTTCTTTCACTTCCTCTCCAGATAACAGGTGTCACTGTCACACAGAACTGGATAAAAGAGAAATTTCCATTGACAGAATCAGACAAATCTTTAAAATGTAAAAATCGATGGATGTTCTAATACCATGCTATCTAAAACTAAAAATGAAAGGTTTGACCTGAAGTTGAGTTTTAGATATTAGTACTGCTGAGAATGTTTTGCTACTAGTATTTTAAAGCTGAAGTCTAGTTTAAAAAAGAGCATAAAGCACCAGGGACATAACTTACCTCTAATGAAGGGTGTCCTGCATCTGGCTAGCTGCTGTTTACAGTAGAAATCTTCCCTCCATTGATGCCAGGTTGTACTCTCCACAGCAGTGACTGTGAAGTATTGGCGCTGCTCACCCTCCCCTTCTTCCACTCTTATCCATTCACAGTACTTTTTTTTTCCAGGATCCTGGAAGATCACCGCTGTGGAAAGTAGTATCTGGCATCAGTGGAGGGAAGATTTCTATAGAATATGGGATATGGCACGCAGCAGGATATGGGACACACTTCATTGGAGGTAAGTTATGTCCCTGGTGCTGTATCCATAAGAACATTTTAAACTAAAATTTCAGCTTTAAAGATTAAAACTGGAAAGTTGCTGAATGAATATGGCCCTCTAAAGATTGTTGTAGCTACTGCTAGAAAAATATTGAAAACACTGAAAATAATTTCCAGCTGTTTGGAACAATGTTGAGTGAATCGGTTTGAGGCCAGATTGTTCTCCTGAGTGCTGAAAAACAACCCCATGCTAATGATTAAATTCAGACTTTCTAAGAGATCAAAACAATACATGATAAGGAAGTTTTCCCCTAGTCATTTTCATCCAAGGCAAGATCATGTATTGCTACAGTGACCATAGGCTATGGAGACTAGAATATTTAAGCCCAATTCCAGGAAATATGAAAATTCTCCCTTGCAGTGGTGCTGCACTGCAAAGGTTAACTGCTTGTTTATTCTAGGAGAGAATGAAAGCATTTTTACTTACTTGATCTTCCACTCCCCTGGCAGATGGCACTCCCCTATTCTTCAGCAGTGGACTGCCCCTCAGCATCATCATGCCCAATACTATGGACCCCACATCAGTCTTGATAATGTCAGGACCTTAAACCGCTGGGGGGGAGAAGAGCCTGTGATCTAGCAGTGCGGAGGTGTGGGCATATAGCATTAACCATAAGTATATGCAGTAAATGCACAGCAGTACACAAATAACACAAACTTTATATAAGAAAAGATTAATAACAGTACATACATCCAATGTATAAACAGGTATTATCAACAAAGTGCCCAATAGAAGTCCTGGTGGAATTGTGCACATATATCTGGGTGTATATAGTTATTAATAGACATACCTCCAGATGAAAGTTGTAGCAAATTCCAGAAGCATGGGCCCCTACAATGATCATGATGCAGTGTCCATCTTTGTGAGCCTGAAGACAAGATCTGTGGTAATGGGGAAACCCTCCAGCCGTTGTCCAACCAGCCTTGAATGCAGCCATTCCCCAGTAGGAACTGTGGTGTGGCACAGGCACAGGAACTCAGAGTCAGCCTATCTTCTCTGCTCTTTAGTCCCTCCCTGGTAGTTTCTATTCTGACATGCAACCAGACCTCTAACCAGTGGCGGCTGGTGCTAAACTTTTTGGGGGGGTGGCAAACAAAACCCCCTCAGGTCCACAATCACGCCTCCATGGTCTCCTTGCACTTAGCCACTTCCTCGGCTTCTCCTCCCGGCCAACCCGATCTGCCTCCTGTCCTGATTGGCTGGGAGGAGAAGCCAGAAGACAACAGCGAATATTGATTCGCTAGTTTCACAAGTGTCACACCTTTTTCAAATCTAATCATGTGGCTTGAAAAAAACTCATAGAAACCTATGAGTCCTGCGCCCCACATGCATCCCCACATGCAAACTGGGGGGGGGGGGGCCTTATGGACCGGCCACTCCTGCCTCTAACTACCAGAAGTGGCCATCATATGCCTAATCTGGCTCTAGCCAATACTGGTTATGGAGCCCTAAGCTAAACTAGTTATAGAATCCCAGACCAGAAGGGATAGGATTAACTACAATGACAAGAGTTATGTATAATTAATATAACAGGAGCTGCATATAAACTATATTGCAATAAACAGGTTTGCCTACTAATATACGGGAAAGTTACCACTACACACAAGAAAATAGGAATACTTGCATAATAGTCTCTGTAGGCAGGTTGCCTACAGATACAATAGTTAGTGGCTGGACGTGGGAGGAAAGAGTTAATATGTGTGCTTCACTTCCTGGGCTTTTTGGATCCAACCTACTTATAGTGATATAAATATGAGGGAAGGCTGTTTTTCGGCAGGTCGGATGGCCACATCAAAAAGGACATGCCTTCGAAAAGGATGTGCCGTCGGAGGCACCAGGTGCCAAAATGAACTACTATGTTGCTGAGGTTAGCTTGGCACATTATGATGTTACTGTTCATTTTGGATTGTATCCTACAAAGCATTTCATTAAAATTGCATCAAATGCCTTGAGCCTGGTCTGAAGTTTTTCAAGGGGAGAATACTGGTTCTGGCATATCAAAAGAACCAGGGTCTGTAAAGCACATGTGGGGTATGATGCTCAGCTGCCACAAAAGGTTTAATAGGCAAATGAAGCAAGAGGAGTAATGGCGTTTCTATTGGTAATCAAGGGCGGGAACAAGCTAAAAAACAACTAGTCAGTAAGCGTGGTACCTGGTATAGGTGGAGGGTCCTCCAGTAGTGAGGGGGTTTGGTGTTCCTCCTCCCTCCTTATTAGTCGGTTTCCAGTAGCAACTGGAACCGAACCCACTTTACAGAGATCCATGATCCAACCACTTTGTAGGGGAAGGAAGGTGTTAACTATTGTACACATTAGGTCCATGCTAGGTGCACAGCGGGACCCCATTCTGCTACTGGGAGTGAAGTAACAGACTGGTGGAGAGGGTGCGGGCTCAGCAGTGTCTCTCCTAATGCAAACATACAGTACATCAAGTTACAGTGTGTAGTGACATGGGACAGCACCTTCAGAAGAACTCTGTATGTTTATTACCACGCAGAGTGTTACAGCTCATCTCTAAGTTGGGGAACTACCTTATGTTAGACTTTCACATGACCGCAATCCTCGTCTAGACCTGGGCATTGGTGAGCGCATGCATGGTGAAAGGTACCCCCATGTAAAGGGTAAGTTGGCCCTGCCCACAACTTGACTTCTGATTTAGGTTAAAATACAACAGCTGCATCTCCCCTGGACAGGACATGTGTCTGAGACTTTCTAAGGTAGAAACAGCTTCCAGACTTTCAAACAGTTCCACCATTTCACAGCTGATGGTAGGTTTTAAGTAAAGAAAGTTTTGCTTGAAAATGAAAATAAATTTGAAATATATAGTATTTAATGCACTTGGGAAAGGAAATAGCATGGCAAAGAAAATACTTAGTATATTGTATATCATGCTTGTTTTTTTTTTTTTTTTTTTATATTTATATTTTTTCAGTCTGCAGGCCTTCAGGGTCCTCTTTAGTCTTCTTCCAATGGTTGGCGGTCCTTGATCATGCAGAGAATGGTGCTGACTTGATGCACCCGGTAATGCAGGCACTGTGGTAAAACCCCCTCAGGAGGTGGGGAGGTGGAGCTCTGCATTCAATATAGAGCCTTCAATTCTCCGCATTGAAGAAGTCTTCAGGCCAGTCACAAGACTTGCGGGGTCCTCCTCCTCAGAAGTCTTCAGGCAGACACAAGCCTTGCATGGCCTTCTTCCAATGGTCCTTGATCATGCAGAGATCGGTGCTGACTTGATGTACTCAAGCACTGCGGTAATGTCCACTCAGGAGATGGGGACATGGAGCTCTACATTCAATATAGAGTCTTCAATCTTCTGCGATGAATGATGTTGGTTGTCACTCATTCCGGACATCAAATATATGAGGACATACTTTGGCAAAAAAGACAGTGTTGCAGGCAACTGTTTCAGATAAAGATCAATATTGTAGTCTGAGTTGTTAGACTGTTTGCCCACTGTACAGTTAATGTTGAATAATGGCTAAACAGGTTATAAGACAAATGTGGAAAAAACTTATAATGGAGCATTTTGCAACATTTTGTTGGCTTATATTCAAGAAAACATTGTAATATTGTCCGATTAACAATTTGATGAAAAAAACAAAATTATGAAATAAACAGTGATGACAAATTCGGGCCATAGAACCCCGTGGCTCTTAATTCATTTTTTATATGAACTATACAAACACTGCCCAATTACTTGCCCTCATCAAATCTCTGATCTACAAGCCAGTGCCTGTACTGCTTCTAGACTAAATTGAATGAAGAAAAAGTACCAGCTCAAACAAAGGCATTGAAATAAATGTTATTGTTCCTATGGGATAATGATTCCAGATCAAAATCACTCATCCCTACTGCTGTCTCTTCTATTCCACTCTACCTTCACTGATCTTTGCATCTTCCTCTGCCTTTCTGCTTCACCACCACTGATACTTACTGCCTCCTCACCCTTTACTCACCATCATCACTGATGACTGCAGCCTTTTCTACCTTCCTACGCCACCATCATTGATCCTTGCTGCCCCCTCTCTCTTCCCACGCCACCTTTAATGAACCTCTTCACACCACAACCACTAAAGTTGTCTTTTCTCCCTTCCCTCTCTATCAGTACTTACCCTTACTGTCTCCTCTCTCTTCCCACACCACCATTATTGATCCCTGCTGTCTCCTTTACTTCCAACACCATCATCACTGATCCCTGCTGCCCCATCTCCCTTTCCAGTCCACTATTATTGATCCATGTTGCCTCTTCTCCCTTTCCACTTCATCATCACTGATACCTGCTACCTCCTCCTCCTTTCCACACCACCACCACTAACCACTGCTGCCTCTTCGACCTTCCCACTCCACCATCGCTGATCTTTGCTGCCTACTCTCCCTTACCACACCACCATTACTAATTCTCTTCACACCACCGTCACTGATCTCTGCTGCCTCTTCTACCTTTCTACACCACTATTAGCAATGCTCCCCACAGCACTATTTTTGATCCTATCTTATCTTCCTTTCCTCTCTACCATCACTGATCCTCACTGCCTCCTCTTTATTCCCACACCATGATTGCTGATCCCTCTCTTCTCACACCTCCTTTACTGACCTTCCTCATAACCCAATCACGAAAGCTGTCTTCTCTCCCTTACCTCTCTATCAATACTTATCCTTGCTGTCTCCTCTCTTTTACAACACCACCATTACTGATACCTATGTCTCCTTTTCCTTTCAACACCACCATCACTGATACTCTACTGCCTGATGAAAGAGTGCGCCTGCTCTACACGTCGCAGGCTTGCAGACTCTGAAACGCGTCGCATACCAGTGACGCGGGACGCTGTGCGCGCCGGTTCCGGGATTCCTTCCACCGTTTCAACTGCCACGAGGGGAATATCACAGAAACGACTGCAGGCGGTCGCCCCGATCGATGGGCCTTTTCCCACGGACCACAAGCACACACAGAGACCCACAGGACAGAATACACTGCTATTCCACCATGTCTATCCGCAGACGAGTGTGCGGACATGCTTTTTAACAACTTCAACATCTGTGAGTGTAACCACCCTGTGCTTTTACCCTGATTGTAATAAAACTTTCTGCATTTAGAGGCGCCTTCTCTCTTTCTTGTCTTACCATCACTGATACTGTCTCTTCTCCCTTTCCATTCCACCATCACTGATCCCTGCTGCCTCCTCTCCCTTTCCACTTCACTATCGCTGGTCTCTGCTGCCTACTCTCTTCTGATACCACCATTACTGATCCCTTATGTCTCCTTTCCTTTTAACACCATTGTCACTGATCTCTTCTGCCTCCTCTCTTGACTTCTATCACCGCTAACACTGATCCCTGCTGCCTCCACTCCCTTTCCTCTTCACTATTACTGATCCCTGCATTCTCCTTTCCTTTCAGCACCACCATCACTGATCCCTGCTACCTCCTCTCCCTTTCCACTCCACCATCACTGATGTCTACGGCCTCCTCTCTTCTGATACCACCATTACTGATCCCTTATGTCTCCTTTGCTTTTAACACCACCATTGCTGATCTCTTCTGCCTCCTCTCTCTTCTCACACGGCCATTACTGATTTCTGCTGTCTCCTTGACCTCCATCACCACCATCACTGATCCCTGCTGCTTTCACTCCCTTTCCTCTTCACCATTACTGATCCCTGCTTTCTTCTTTTTTTTTCAGCACCACCATCACTGATCCCTGCTACCTCCTCTCCCTTTCCACTTCACCATCACTGGTCTCTGCTGCCTACTCTCTTCTGAAACTGACATTTCTGACACCTTATGTTTTTTTTTTTCTTGCAACACCACCATCACTGATCTTTACTGCCTCATCTCTCTTCTCACACCACCATTACTGATCCCTGCTGTCTCCTTGATTTCCATCACCACCATCACTGATCTCTGCTGCCTCCTTTTGTATTTGCAGGAACACTTTTGACTTTGTACAATTTTGCTGCCAGGGAAGCCTGAAATATCTGATGCATACAAAATGCCTTAGCATTGCAGTGGGAATAGGATACACAGAAAACACCTGTTTGCTGTGTGTCTTTGCGGTAACCAGCATTTTACAATGGGATAAAACACCAGACATCGCACATAGTGTAATTTGGATTCAATGCTTTTTAGAACCCAGGCATTTAGAAATACATCAACAACAAGGCTAAACTTACCATGAATCTCCTAGCTCTGTCCTCACACTCCCAACTCTGCTCCTTACCTTCTTAGTTTGACCCTGGGTAATTAACACATCTTAAACCTAATCATGCTTAACACTTGCTGCATGTGTGTGCGTGTGACATGTTAAAGTATTACTAAAGGCAAAACGTTTTTTTTTTTTGGATATGGTAGAGATGGATGAAAACAAATATTAGTTGTTTTTTTTTTGCAGTCCGTGTCCCTGTTAGGAAAATCCACCCTCCCTATTTGTCCTGCTTACCATTATCATTGAAAGTAAAAGAAAATCCCAAATTTTGGGTTGTCCTTAGAAGAGTGATACAGGGGAAATCTTCCAATGGGGATACTAGTTCTGGTGTCCCCAAGGAATTTCCTTAATTTGTAGGTATTTCCTCTCACTTCCTGTTTTGGCTATGGGATTGGGAGTGAAGGCAAATCTCCCCAATGGGGCACAGATGGCAAAAAATAAACTGACAGGGGTTTATAACCCTTCCTTACTCTATCCAAAAAAAAACAAAAAAACTTTTGCCGATAGTTCTACTTTAAATGACAGTTGCCAAGCTGTCCCAAGCTGTTAGAATTGTGAAGAAGGGATAGGTATTACTTCATTATTGTATGGCAATGATGTGAAAATAGGAGTACATGATTAATAAATGGGAACAATAAGGACAGATTGGATTACAAATACTGCAATGCACTACTGTTGTAATAAGGACGGTGATGGGTGACAATTGAAATCGCTAGGACAGGTTGATGTGAGAAGCTATGTTGCAGTACACTTCTGATGTTGAATAAATAAAGAATGTTATGCTCCTTAAGGGGTCAGAGTCCACTTGTACAAGCTTTTATCTGTGTGCACCATCATGTGCACACTTAAACGTGAGTGTATTTTAATACAGTGAGATAAAAAAAAAATGGATAGCGCTGGTCTACATCTATCGTTTAGACTATGAGCTAACAAATTATCCAATGTGTTAGTGCTGAACAATCAAATTATTCCATCACATATAATACAAAAACACATATGTCAAAAAAGATGCATATTAACGTGTACACAATATGTTGACAGTATGGGGGTGATTTACTAAAACTGGATTGAAATAAAGTGTGCTGCGCTGCTCCAAATTCTATCCCAAAAATAAGTATTTAAATGCTGATGTGTGTGATAAATACACTTTTAAATTACTGTAATTAATTAAAGAATAAATAAAGTGACATGTGCAATAAATATATAAAAATATAAACATGCAAAATTATGTGCAACATTGAAAATTCATCAGCTGGCAATTTAAAAGTTCATCAAGTCTATTGTACAAATAGCAAAATAGTTTAAATGCATAAATAAATGTTGTATAGCCATTGTTTGTGATGGCAATTTCCTATCGGCAAGTAGCTATTTCCGGCCACTTGTTTGAAGTGTGTTTTGGTCCTGATTTGGTCATTTTCCTGTATGATGTTGAGATCCAGAAATGTGATTGTTTCTTCACTTATGTCCCATGTGAGTCTGATGTTTAGATGGTTTTGATTTAGTTTTTCTAAGAACTTGATTATTTTTTTTTTTTTTTGCTCCCCTTCCATGGTATTATTACATCATCAATGTATCTTTTGTAGAGTTGCAATTCTGATGACTTATCCTTATAGATCAACTCCTCTTCCCATTGGGCCATAAAAAGATTTATACTTACCCTAATTAAAGTGAGAGGCTAGTGAGCACGCAGGTGTAAACACTGAAGCACAGATAACGGCATTTCAACACTTGATTTAATATTGGTGGAGGGATTTATTGCAAATTCCATATAATTTTATTATGCATTTAAACTCTTTTGCTATTTGCACAATGGACTTGATGAACTTTTAAATTACCAGCTTATGAATTTTCAATGTTGCACATAATTTTGCATGCTTATATTTTTATATATTTATTGCACATGTCACTTTATTTATTCTTTAATTAATTAATTTAAAAGTGTATTTAGCACACACATCAGCATTTAAATACTTATTTTTGGGATAAAATTTGGAGCAGCGGAGCACGCTTTATTTCAATTTTGTCATATTAGCTGCAGCTGGTAGCTATATCAATATAATTTTACCCATCTGCTCACACACGTGATAGCGCAAGCGTAACATCCGTACCATATTTACTAAAACTGGAGCACTCAGAATCTGGTGCAGCTGTGCATGGTAGCCAATCAGCTTGTAAATTCAGCTTGTTCAGTTAAGCTTTGGCAATAAAACCTGGAAACTCTTTGGTTTCTTTGAAGAGCTGCACCAAATTTTGCAATCTCCAGTTTTAGTAAATTACCCCTTATGCATCCAAAAAGCACCAAAGTGCAAAATCATGCAATTGTTATAATGTGCAAAAAAATGCAATATCCACCAATAAAAAAACATGAAAAATATTGTGAATATTATAATAAATAATATTGATCAGAAATAGAAACAGTTCAGTCCTGTGACTGTGTGACTCAAAGCTATATTCCTCTGCCACTGTGTGTATCACACCCGGTTGTGTGACATCAACATGCATTATGATGATAGCAACCTTGCCCCATCCTGCGCGTCTCATCATACCAACGTGATATCATTTTAGTGTGATCGTTTGGGGATGCACAACCAGGTGTGATACATACAGTGGCAGAATGAATATACCTTTGAGGCACACAGCCACAGTGAACTTTTTCTGGGACTCTTTTTCTGATCAATATTATTTATTATATTATTCACAATAGCTCATAATATTTTGTTATTTTTGGATATTGCAATTTTTTGCACATTATATCAATTGCACGGTTTTGCACATTGGCACTCTTGGGATACATACTGTCCACATATTGTATGCATGTTAGCACTTCTTACATACGTCTTTTTTGACATAGAGTATGTGTTTTGTATTATATGTGATGGAATAATTTGATTTTTTAGCACTAGCACTTTGGATAATTTGTTAGCTCATAGTCTAATAGATAGATGTAGACCAGCGCTATCCATTTTCTTATCTAGCACTTTATGTTAGTATATTTTAAGAAGCTTTTAATAAATCTTTTGCAAGTTTTTATGGTTGTTTTGCACGATGATGGTTCCTTTTTTGTTCCTTTAAGCACATGTACCTAACCTTTAAGGAGTGGATTTATATACACCAGCTGACCTTCCGAACCTCATCCTAGTGAAGTACCCAGTGGAGGATTATCAGGATATGAGTTGGTCCCAACTCAAAATGAGTGATGCACATTAGACCTATATCTATTAGGTCCAATCTTTGAGGTGAGCTGCCATCCTTATTGGTGAAGGATTCACGTGGTATTATTAACAGCATCCAGTCACTGTATGTGCTTTAACCACTTGCTTACTGGGCACTTAAACCCCCCTCCTGCCCAGACCAATTTTTGGCTTTCAGCGCAATTTGAATGACAATTGTTCAGTCGTGCGACGTTGTACCCAAACAAAATTTTCATAATTTTTTTCCCACAAATAGAGCTTTCTTTTGGTGGTATTTGATCACCTCTACGTCATTTCTGATCGCCACTATAAACAAAAAAAAAGCGATAATTTTGCAAAAAAAAAACAATATTTCTTACTTTTTGCTATAATACATATCCAAAAATTATGTATACATATAAAAAAAAATTATTCATCGGGTTTGGCCGATATATATTCTTCTACATACTTTTGGTAAAAAAAAAATCGCAATCGGCGTATATTGATTGGTTTGCGCAAAAGTTATTGCGTCTGCAAACTGTGGGAATCGAATTATGGCGTTTTTATTATTTTTTTAAAATTTTACTAGTTATGGCGGCGATCTGCGATTTTTATTGGGACTTTAATATTGGGGCGGACATGTCGGACATTTTTCACACTTTTTTGGGACCAATGACATTTATACAGCGATCAGAAATGTAAATATCCACAGATTACTGTATAAATGTCATTGGCAGTGAAGGGGTTAACACTAAGGGGGCAGTGAAGGGGTTAACTGTGTTCCCGCATTGTGTTCTAACTGTGTGGGGGCTAGGCTGGCCGGGACATAACAGATCTCACTGATCCTGATCACAGGGATCAGTAGATCTGTTATGTCTCCCTTTACAGAATGGAGAACCGGCGTGTTTACATCGGCAGTTCCCCGTTCTGCAGCTCTGACAGGCGATCGCGGGTCACGAGCGGACATCGAGTCCGCCCAACCCCCGGGCACGCCCACGCACGCCACCGCCGCCTGTAAGTGCGCGTCGGGAGCATGCACAGCATGCGTCGGAGCCGTACTTCGGCAATAGCGCTGATCTGGAAGGGTTAAAGGAGAAGTGCACTCTACCAAGCACACACTTAATATATATGTGAACTGCTCAGATTTACAGGATTTATGTAAGGGCACTTATATTTATTTTGAGTCTTGCTAACCACCAGGGGGGTGTCACTTATATTGTCATACAATCTTTGCAATACCAAGGTATGCAAATGTATGTATTTAGGAGGTTATCTTTCATAATACAGTATTGCTTGTATGTGTGTAGTGATGGCCCCGACCCCTAGAGGCTTAATGGTGACCCCCAGAGTCAGGGAAAGCTGACATCCATCCTCACAGTGTTGGTTACTAGGCAAGGTGGGTGCAAGTAGGTAGATTGAGTTGGGTGCCAGACACTTTGATGCTGTAGAACAAAAGAGATTTTTTTCCCTTAAAGAACTGGGGAAAGAAGGTTAGGGCCAGGACACCCCTTGAGCAGGTGCTAAAGCACTTAATAGACTCAGAGACACACAAAAACAGAATGGTATGGTAGTTGTATAGTTCCAAAGGCTTTAGAGCTGAATAGTGCCTGAAAAGAACTATATCCTTTAGTAACTGAACTTGTAACTTTGACTTCAACACAGATCTCTACACATACCAGGCTTGGTATCCCCGATGTGTTGACCTTGTCTCAATCACACAGCCTCCCGCTGCAGCTTCTTCAACTTAAGCCCCCAGTCTCTTAAAAGACTCCTTTGACTCCCACTGCCACTGGGTCCCCTGAGCTTCACACCGCCATCCACTATGTCTTTCGAGTACTATCCACGCTGACCTGCTGGGTCCCTGACTCGGCTCTTCAGCCAACCTGCTGAACGTTCTTGCAAGAGTCACCCTACTGGGTTCCTTGCTTGACTCTGGTGAGACTTTCCAAACTTCTTCACCATCCCTGGTTAGTGAAAAAGGCTGCTCTGGTACTCTCTCAGACTCTGAACTCTGATCTCTGATAACAGGAGTGTTGTCCCTTGAGGGTGACAGTTTCCCCTTTACCTCTGACCCTGGTTCACGCTTTGCCTCTGGCAACAGGAATGGCTGTCCTTTGTAAGCAATTCTGTCCCTACACCTCCGACAAAGAGGGGTTCTCCAGCCAGCAGAACCCATGCAACTTGGTTAAGCTTCCGACATAAAGCCCCAACCCTACGCTGCCCCTTCTTGCCCTGGGTAGGCCTCAGACCGCCTAGCAACCAGTGAGGTTCCCGGATAGGCCTCAGGCTTCTGGCCTAGCAGATGGGAGTCTTAAACACATGTCCACCCAGACAGCTGTCCGGGTGGCACAGAACCCCTGACTCCTCCCAAACAGATCACCTGACTCCTCCCAAATAAATAGGCTCTCCCAGCAGGCCATGGGGCACAAGAAAACCCCTGACAATTGGGAATCAACCTATGCAGCTCATATTCCAAGTTCTTATGCACCTTGTCAGTCCCATACCATGAGTAACAGTACCACCCAGCGGCAGAGGAGAGAAGTGTATTAAACTCAGAGTTAGGAAACTAATCAGGAGACCCCCTAACAATTTGCTGGGCTAGTTACCACCTAGCAAACTAGATTTTACAACATCCCTGTTCAAGACCAGGGTGCTACACTCTCCTCCGGCCAACAAAACTATGTCTGGAAATATGTAAAAAAAATATATTTGTTCTCAAGCCTGATAACGGATGTCCTGGCAAAACATGGATAGGAGGGGTAAATGGGAAAGGCAACTGGCAACAAATCCATGTGGCATACCACAGGAAATACATTCACATAACATTTGTATTCTAACAAGTGGTATCTCACACAAGGGCAATAAATATACACAGAGAGATGGTATTTACAATTTGCAATGTGGCGTACCACAGGAACTATTACAAGAAAATGGTAGGCAAATGACCCAAAATCCTAACAACCTATCTACTATTTACACCTGTAAAGATAAGAAGAAAAAGGTATTAAGCTGTATATTTGCCAAGAACTTCATGTCTTCTTAGCCAAGGAGAATGGAATGGGTGCCGGAGCACCTGAAAGAAAGCACAAACAGCAAAGGAATACATCCTATCACTATAATAACCTCTAGTGCACTATATACATAAGTGGAAAGGTTGCTTACCCCTAGCCAGGAGTAGCAAGAAATCAGTTGCATCATAATAACATAGCAAGTAAGCATTCTTATTTGAAAATGGGCCCGCCCCCTCTAGGGGCTACACCCCTTTTCCATTGTATCAAGAAATCATAATTAGAGAAGTCACAGGGTGTGGAGGCAAATCACACAGATTGGCACAATCCTTAACTAACTGTAAGTCCATTGATCAATCATAAAAAAAAAAATCTTGCAATTGTAACCACAGTATTTCCTATCTTACTAACTTTTTTTTTCCACCATCTTCCTTGGAGCCCCAAAGTCAGACAGGTGTTCCACTTTCAGTGCAACGACATTATCAACTTTTTTTTTGTAATGCCCCTCTTGCATAGGAACAACTCCCAGGGATGAGGTAGCAGCAGTTCTGCCAAGCAATTTTATGCAAAGGGACCAGAACTTTTAGCAAGGAATGTTCAACTTCCCTGGCCCACAAGATCCCCTGGTACTCCGCAGTGATGGTCTCAGACTTCTTCACCCCAGCCAGGGACTGGGACCATGCTTTCTCAAGACAAAAGACAAGCATGCCGAGATCCCTTGTCATCAATCAGCATGTGTTGTTTTTTGTTTTTCTCAGCAAAGCAGTCACGCTGACAGTTCCCAAACGTAAGCCAGTACGATCCAGGTGAGGCACTTCCTGCATTTGCTGGTATCTCAGGACACAGTCCAGCAAAAGCTACAACAGGAAAGGTCCCCTCAGTAACGTCCAGTGGAGAGGTGCAGCAAAAAAACACAAACCTCACTATCCTCTTATTTGTAATCCACACGATAGGTAGTATATATATATTTTTTTAGTTAAACAGTCTCACCAATAATACCTGTGGCCAGGCAACTGCAAATCCTTTCCATTCCCATCCACTGTGGTAATGAAGTGGCGAAGATCCTTGTGATCAGGCCTACGGATAATCACACAATCTGGATAAATATGGCGGGCGGCCATAGTTCCAGGTTCGCGAAACATGAGCATACTTGGCTGCATATTTAGGATATAGCTCATTGAGACTGAGGTACAAAGGCATTTTCAGGAATTCACGGATTGCAACATCTACCCATTGTGCCCCCTTTTTCTGTATCTCTTCTTCCAAGCTGGCAGATATAGGGATATAGGTAGCCATATTCTTCGGCCACCCTTTTAGCAATAATTCTTTGAAGCTTGGACAACTTGGGTAGAGTCTTAGGATCTCCACATCCAGGTAAAACCCGGGTGTCAGCAGCACGCCAGACCGGATATCCAGCAATAATGTGGTTTGCAAGGTAATTTGGCTGAGGGCCCGGGTCTAGAGGTCAAAGTCTTTGAGACCCAAGCAGCTCAGCGCTCAAAAAAACTAGTAGTGCACAAAAGCGGCACTGCACTAGCAGACAGTTCTATCTTAACGTTCGCAACAGAGACAGAGAGGGCCTCATCCTCCTCCTCACACATTTGTTCATCCTCACTGTCAGTCCACTTCCCAGTCCATTACAGAGTGTCTGACCACAATTCAGAAAGCCGATCGGAGAAATAACCTGAATAGGTAATAGTGGAGCACTCTTCAGCAGGAATTAAGCTGCACTTTAACTTGGGAACAGCAGTCACAGCAGCCTTACCCCCTTTGCTAGTTACAGGTTTAACAGCCCCCACAGGAACGCTACTTTCACTCTGGCTTACCCGTCTCCGGTGTCTTTCTCCCAATAGATTCCACCATCAGGGAATGCAGATGGGCCCTGCCGCGACTGCGGAGGATGATCGGAGCACTGGGTCCTGCAGGAGTTGGGAGAGCAGCTTCCCGTAAGAGCGAGTGATAGCAGAAGGACTCTCAAAACATTCCTTAGCTGGGGCGGCGACATTCTTGTCCCAATCCACACGTAGCATCCGCGGAGACTACCTTGAGTGGGGATTCCTCGCAACATCCACAGATGATCCAATGTTTCCCAAGAACTTCAGCGCCCGCCTCCTTCCTCTTACGGCACGCCAAAACTTTGATGGAGTCTGTTTTAACCCCTGCAGCACTGGTGCAAAGTGACAAACAACTAGGCTGACACTCTCCCATGAGCAATCAGACACGTCGTTTCTTCCCCATAATTTTCATATGAACAGCAACACAGTCTATGATAAATAGAGATGTTACCTGCCACCTACCCACAGAGCCAGACGAGACCACTCTGTAGTTGCATTCTTGCAGGGACAACGCCTTGGCCTCACATTGGGTGCCAAATGTAGCCATGGCCCCAACCTCTAGAGACTTAACCTTCTTGGCGGTAATCCTGAGTGTGGCTCGGGGTTCATTTTCGGTGCCTAAAGCGGTAGCCCCGAGCCACACTTGGGATTGCATTGTTAAATGCCTCCAATGTACTTACCCTGTGATCCCACGATGCCCTTCGGCGGTGTCTTCCGGCCGGATCATCTGCCTGATGTATAAAGGTTCCGGGCTCCGTTCCCATCGAGTGGCGTGACGCATGGGGGCGGAGCGGGCGGGAAATTCAAAAAGTAGTAAACACAAACACACACACAATACATAGTAATCTGTAGATTACATTACTGTATCAAATAATTTCACCTCATATTTGTCCATAGTGCTTTGTCCAGTGCCCTGCCTGCACTTTTACAGTTCTTTCTGCCATTCTTTCTGCCTGGAAAACTGAGAGCGTCCATGGCATCCAAAAAGCGTCCCTCGACATCAAAAGCGCTTTTTGGACCTGATAGATGACAGCGATAGTGAATTAGAATCACTTGCAGAATGTAGCGATAGTGAGTGGGGAAATTCGTCATCAGACATTGAAAGTGATGACAGCTATTTGAACGCGGTTTACATATGCGGGCGCGACCTACGTATGCGTTCACTTCTGCAAGTGAGTACACGGGAATGGGGGCACTTTTAAATTTTTCTTTATTGTTTATTTTATTTTTATTTTCTATTTTGACACTTTCTTTTTACTTTTTTTTATCAGTTTTATTCCTATTACAAGGAATGTAAATATAACTTGTAATAGGAATAGGACATGGGAATCCTAAAAAAAACCCCAAAACAGTTAAAACCAATATGCAGTGTCTAGTTTTATAGTGACTAGTAATATTGCACCCTTGTTTGGACAAATTTCAGTGTTTTTGGTTTGATTACATTATTGAATGTAATGTCTAATGTCCCGGCCAGCAGCCTTTCCGCGGCAAAGTGATCTTTTACTGTGGTGAGGAGGAGGGAGGAGTTTGAAGTTGTAGCCGGGTGGCAGTGGGGAGAAGTTGTGGACGGCGCAGTACAGTGGTTGCCAGGGGCGGACTGGGCCAGACTGGGCCGGGAGCACGGTGGAGATTGCCTCCTAGGCCGGTCTGAAGAACTGTAAAATGACCGCTCCCAGGGCTGACACAGCCTGTGGCGAGGATCACTGTATGTTCCTAAAGCTGTCCCGCCATGGCCGCATGTGATCAAGACCTCCCAATGAATGCAGCTCTGGATCAAACTTCTCTCTTCCGTCTCCCCTCAGCAGTGCACTCTGTGTGTCCGATTAGTGTGCTTCAGGGCAGGCTGCAGACAGGACATGTAGGTGGAGCCTGCATCTTGCCATTGTCCTCTCTGGCTGTAACAAGTCACAGAGGTGAAGGCAGAAGCTCCATGTTACTGGCTTCTATGTGGTGTACAGTGCAAGGAATATGAGTGCATGCAGCATAGTTTGTGTGGGTCAGGGACTCAGCAAAGGGTGTTAAGGTGGCTGGGAAGGTCGGGAGAATCAGGTGTGGGAAATAGAGAGTAGCATTCTTTTTTGTGAGGACAGATGATGCAGTTGTTCTGTGAATGTCACTGTCCAGTGACCCCTGCATTGAATTGTGGCTCATTCATACACACTAGTGATTGGAGGAAGGGGGGTGTTTGAGTCACACTTTTAAACCCATCTGCTTGCCACCACTACCTCAAAGGCAGCATCCCAGGGTGTGCACTTGCTATGTTTTGCTTTCATGGCCATGGTACAAATTATAGCCACTGCCACTTTCAACAGGTGTAGCACCTGACAAATATGAGCCGTTCAAGCGAATGCTACCCTGCAACCATAGGGATCAAGGGGATAAAGCAGGCAGTGTGGAGGCAATACAATGCCCTCCAAAGAGAGACCCAAACAAGATTGTTCTTCAGACACCAGCACTAGTGTGAATGAGCCCTTTAAGACATATGGCAATGCTTATCACCCCCTGAGGTTCTTTCACACTAGCTGTGCTCTCTGAAGAGTGATCTGTTTTTGGATCTCTCTTCAGAGAGCATTTGACAGGCTGTGAAGAGGCACTATATCACCTTCTCATTGCCTGACTGAACCACACACTACTGCAGCTGCAGGGTGGCCCTATTTACCTGAAAGTAAAGCAAGCCTTTGCAGCTGCAACATGTATACTTGTCCGGCCGCTGCCTCTGCAGCTAAAGGGGGAGTGGTTGTGGGCCGCCAGGTAGAGGGAAGGGAGACCAGCAAATGTCTGCTCGCTGATCTCCCCTTCCTCTTAATGACCCAGAAGTGGCGTGTAAAATTTACACCTCCAGGGCCTGGGGGGAAAGGGGGGGAGGGTGTGTTTGGGTCTGTCTGGCTGGCTGGTATGGGAGAGACATGTCATCCGCACTGCCCATCACCTCACTTCATAGTGCGCAACGCGGCTCAGCCTCAGCGCCACTGCATTGTTGAAAGGCAGCCAATGTTCCTGCATGATGTTAGCCCACCCACTTCACGCAGGAGAATAAGTGAAATAATAAAAGAGGTGATTGAGGAGTTAGAGTATATTTTCAGTTAACACATTTTCATACAAAAAGCCATTCATACTTACAGTGGAATGTTTTTACTTATGGTTTTTGTGTAATTGCATATAGTTTATATACTGTTTTTGTGCGTGTTTGCAAAATTTAAGTGGGCTGGTCTGGATGAAGTCCAGGGCCAAATTTTTGTCCCAGTCCAGCCCTGTCCACTGCTAAACTGCCATGTAAATGTAGGCTATAATTAAACAGCATTGTGACTACTAGCGGTAAAAGCTTTCACTGATGCTGCTGATGCCTTGAAATCTATGGATGATACATAAGAATTAAAAGCATTATAACTACACTGGGGTACACACACATGAGAAAATCGGAATAAAAATTCCATACGAGGCGCAATCGTTTGATTTTCCTATAGTGTGTACACAATTTTTGACATCCGACTCAGATATAATAGACTGCGCATGATCAGAAACAAGCCATTGCCATACGAGAATGTTTATACAATCAGTGGCATCCAGTGGCAGCTGGTGAAATTTTAGGATGGGAGGGTGCCAGACCCCGCCCTTCCTTTTTGACTTCTCCCACTTCACCATAAGCCCCACCCCTTATAGTTTCCACCCATTGTGTCAGGAGTATACAGCCCAGCATCACCAGGTAGGGTATACAGCATCACAGATAGGGTATACAGCATCACAAGATATGGGTATACAGAGTCACCAGATAGGGTATACACATCACCAGATAGGGGTATACAGAGTCACCAGATAGGAGTATACAGAGCCAGGGATAGGGTATACAGAGCCACCAGATAGGAGTATACAGAGCCACCAGATAGGGTATACAGAGCCACCAGATAGCAATATACAGAGCCCCAGATAGGAGTATACAGAGCCACCAGTGCAGTATACAGAGCCACCAGAGCAGTATACGGAGCCCCAGATAGGGGCTTGTGGCACTGACCCCCCCCCCCAGAAGTCGGGACAAAGTCCCACACTTACCCCATCTAATAGCAGGCTGGCAGTGTTGCAGAGTCCGGCGAGCGGGGAGCATGCTGGCAGTGTGCAGAGTCCGGCTTGTGGAGATCATGCTCTCCGTGCTCCGGCGACATCCATCCTCTGAGATAGGCATCCAATAGGATCGCCTGTCTTCTGCGCCAATCAGGAAACTGATAACATACCGGGGCTTCTTGATTGGCTGAGAGTGGTTCCCAGTTAGAAAAGCAAATGTTCATTTGCCTTTCTAAGGGCTTGTGGCGGCATGCATTGTGCCATAAGCCACACTTTAATGAAGTCAATTAGAGCTTTATGGACACCCCCCACTGCGGTAAATGTATGGGAGGGTGGTCAAGGGCAGCCATAGATAGATTCATGCTATGCATGAATCTATCCATGACAAAGGGGGTGGTTGGAGAGAGGGGGCGGCACCCGTGCGCCCTGATGGACGGGCCGTCACTGGTGGCATCACCAGTGTTGGTGTCACCCAGTGTGGTAAAACATGTTGTGTCACTCCGCCCTCCACTAACTATAGTCGCCCCTCAAAACAGATCCCCTCCACTAAGTATAGATCCCCCCTCTGTTAGTACAGACCCCCCTCAGTATAGACCACCCCCCTCTACTAAGCACAGACCCCCGTCACCCCCCACAGGTATTTCGAGATTAACTGAAGTAATTTCACACCGAATACCGTGTTACGTACGGCGGTGTTCGGGAATCTTTCCGTTTACTTGTAAACGAAAAGATTGACCCTTGGTGAGAGTCGGTTAGTTCTTCGGGGCCATACAATAGTCAAAGGACTAACCGCGTCTTCTGTCCGCTAGGATAACCTACGG
>BLSH010354176.1:202214-215652 GCA_018402905.1 Glandirana rugosa | reverse complement strand
TTTAAGGCAAAGATGCCACAGGCAACCCCCCCCCCCCCCCCAAAAAAAAAAACAGAGGCTCATTAGGTGGCAAATAAATCAAGAAGGTTGCAAAACTTTGTCTAATCCCTATTTTTTTCTTACAAGCTGGAACTATTTTTGTTTTCAATGTGCCTTCTTTCATAGGCAAAAACATGAATGGCTTTCTGCCTACTGGCATTTAGAAAGTGATGCACAGTGAAGATCCCGGAAAGTGGTAGTATTGTGCCTGCATGTTTGACGGTATTGAAATATAACATTCCCCCAACCATATAAAACACTAAATTATATAGTTGTTACCATTTCCCCTATCCCCCAACACTGGGCATTAAAAACTTACCTGCAAGTCTGTATATAACACCCCTTTTCTGCCTTTGTGCCATAACTGTGTACTAGATTCTATTCCTATAGCATGAGGTTATGTTGTTCACTTCTTCTTAAATTAATACTAAACTCACACTGTTTAATTTGCATTATCCCTTCTATTTCTGTGTATAAATGATGGCACTGTAATTATTTTAATTAAAAAAAAAAAATCGAATTTTTCCGAATTGATATACAGCTGTCACATGGCACAGCTCTTTCCCAGCCTGTCTGCAGGGAAACATAAGCAGGGAGAGCTTCTGCTGCTGGTCACATGTTCAAAAGAATAAAAAGTCGATCATAGCAGACACCATCTAGGTGGCGGTTGGCGGGCTGCGGACTGCAGGCTGCCAATCTGGTGTCCTCTCCTCCAGCACTCCAGCTTCCGCCGTGCTCTCTCCTCCTCTCACAACCCACTTCCTGATTGGAGGAGAGGAGATTTAGTATGAAAATAGCTAATATTCATTCACCCTTTTTTGAAGCCTATTAGAGCTTCTGGCTCCAATCACGTGCTTCAAAAACCCCTTCCCCCTTATCGGAATCCATAGTTTGGCGTCCTGTATGTAGATCAGGGGGTTGGACGCATGGATAGGGGGAGCTTCTGCTGCTGGTCACATGTTCAAAAGAAAAAAAAAGTCTTTGAAATACAGAGTAAATATAAATGAATATCAATAAACTGGTTTAAATTGTTATACAAATATAAAATCTTTATTATTTTGTGGAAATAACATGGTGTGGTGTGGGCAGATTCCTACCTGTCACAGCTGTCATGCTCCTCCAGCCTGTGTTTTAGAATAAGAGGGAGATACAAAACCAAATTTTCCTGTCCATTTTTTTTTTTTATTGAAAGGATGCATGAACATTTACACTACTGGTTTCATGTTGCGGTGTCCTCGATCACGGTAGACACCATCTAGGTGGTGGGCTGCGGACTGCAGGCTGCCGATCTGGTGTCCTCTCCTCCAGCACTCCAGCTTCCGCTGTGCTCTCTCCTGCCTCTAGGCGTTAGGCATCCAATAGGTTCGCCTGACGTTTTGGCCAATCAGGAAGTGGGTCGATTGGAGGGGAGGAGATTTAGTATAAAAATAGCTAATATTCATTCGCTATTGTCACACAACTGGGTGGGATCGGGGAGCAGAGCACTCTTTTTTTGAAGCCTATTAGAGTCTCTGGCTCCAATCACGTGCGTCAAAAACACCCCCCCCCCATCGGAATCCATAGTCCAGAGTTCTGTATGTAGATCAGGGCCTCAAAAAAAACCCCACCAGCCGCCACTGTTACAGTTAGTTTTACTTTGCAGTTTTAATAAATATTTCCCAGTGTGCTTTTCTGACTAATATCTTTAAATACATTTTAGGTACTATTAATTTGAATATAATATCTTCATTAAATGAGCTATTGTTTTCTACTTTATCTATATAACGGCAATACAAGTTGGTTGATTTTAACCACTTGCTTACAGGGCACTTTTACCCCCTTCCTGCCCAGGCCAATATTCAGCTTTCTTCGCTGTCACATTTTGAATGACAATTGCGCAGTCACGCTACACTGTAACCATGTGAAATTTTTATCATTTTCGTCACAGAAATAGAGCTTTCCTTTGTGGTATTTAATAACTGCTGGGGTTTTTATTTTTACAAAAAAAAAGACTGAAAATTTTGAAAAAAAAACAGTTTTTCTTAGTTTCTGTCAGTAAATTTTGTAAATAAGTAATTTTTCTCCTTCACTGATGTGCGCTGATGAGGCGGCACTGATGGGCACTGATAGGCTGCACCGATGGGCTCCGATGAGGTGGCTCTTATGGGCGCTGATGAGGGGCCCTGATTACATGTCTCCATGTCCACTGCGAGGATATGCCTCTGTCAGTGTGAGGCGATGAGAGCTGATTTTCCGTTTTTACACATGACTGTGATTGGACACGACCGATCACATGGCTAAAGAGCCGCGGCTCTTTACAGAGATTGGGGTTGTGCTGCGGGGCACCCGCGGGCGCGTGAGAGGGGCCATTCTGGGGCAACGTCATTTGACGGTGGGCGGACAGCAAGCAGTTAAGGAAAAGGCAACAGCAAAACTCACTGATACTATGGGTTTGATTTCCAAAGTTCAATCTGCAAGGAAAGTTAAACTTTGCATGGGAATTTTCCCCAGAGCTCAGTGAATGTGGTAAAGTTTCACTTTACCACATTGCCAATACCCAATCATGTCCAAGGAAAATAAATAAGAAGCATTTTTTGCTGATGCATGATTGGATGATGGAAGTCAGCAGAACTGCACCTGATTCACTAAGCTGTGTGACAAATTCCCTCGCAAAGTTCAACTTCCCTTGCAAAATGAACAGCCTATTTGCCTTTAGTAAATCAACCCTTATGCCTGACTTTTAAATAAACCTAGGAACCATGAGTCACACTGCTGCAGGTAGATTTTGAGTGTCACCTGTTAGACCTGTGATTCTTGAATATGGCCTGATTGCATGGCCTATGACAGCTCAACATGGCTCTGAGCCACCAACCTCCTTCATTTCCTTCCCCATTTGGTTTCCTTTCTCAACCATATCTATCTCCTTTGAACCATTTCTGGTTCTACAGTCTAGACCTTGTGCTAAAACTTAGCAGCTTATTGTGCCACTTTGCAGAACCGATACCTTGACAGAGATGTATGCAATGTTATATCCCTGTGCAACATGAAACCAGTAATGTAAAGCCTCGTACACACGGGTCGACGATCGTATACAACAGGTCATACTAACGACCGTTGTATGCTAAATTGACCGTTAGTACGCGTGATTAGAACAGCCGATGTACGACAGTTGTACAACAGGAGTTGTATGAGCAAACTAGAAAACTTTGGTAGTACCAACAAGCGGTCGTACAACCATTGTATCGTGTGTACAGAGAAGTTGGTCCAACAAGTTGTATTGTGCAAAACACGCATGCTCAGAAGTCAGGAACGGCCGGACACTAATTACATGCACCTGAACTTTCTCTTTATACATTCATAACACGTCACTACGTTCGGCTTGGTCACTACGAGGCTTAAATTGTTCTATTGTATACAGCCTTTCAATCATAAAAAAAAAAAATGAACAGGAAAATTTGGTTTTGCATCTCCCAAGGGAGAGGTCTTCCTACCAGAATGTCTGTGGTTTATGATCTGTTGCGATCATTACAAGGCTTAGGATGAACCTGTATTGACCATACAAAGTTGAAAAAAAATGTGTTGAAAAGAAGATGGCATAAGGTTTCCTGTTATACCTTAACTTTATTGCATTATCCTATGCAGAGTGCGACCAGGGCTTCTAATTCTCTTTCATATAATTAAGAGTGTTTTTTTGCCTTATGCGCCCATCATATAAAATTGCTCCTCTGTACCCTGAATCCTTTTGCCAGAAGCTGGAAGAAAAATCCAACGTAAAAAAAAATGTTTTTTTTCTTTTGGCGAGCAAATACACTCTTTTATGTGTGTTTAATGGCTAGAATATCCATGTATTTTAGCCGCTAAAATGCATTTATGTGCGTTTTTACACATTGACCTACACATGTGCTTAAATTATGCCAGAATCCTATCTGAATGCAGAGAAAAATAAATTGTGACCTGGCATAAACCAGCAATGGCAAGCCTCCACTCATAATATACAGAACAAATAAAGAGAAGAAAAATAGTGGGGATTTAAATGAGGTATGCCATTGCAATTAATAGTGCATGAACTGTATATATAAAGTGCATGTGACTCCAATAAAATCCATGAATAAAATCACTTTGAGTATTTAATATACATCAAAGTACATATATCTCATTCAATAATAGCATGATAGAATCATAAAGAATTCAAATACCTGCAAACAAGGTGATAACAATACATAATATAATATTCAATGGACATGATGTGGTACAAAAAGAGCGGAGTATGAAAATATATATCACGACATGAACAAATGCAGTCTATACAAGAACCCATACACCCTGGTTGAGGTAAATCCATACATAATTCCATAATTGAATAGAGCTAGTCCAGGCACCTCAGGTGAAAACTACGCGTTTCGCAGCTTATTACTACTCGTCAGGAGTTTGGTGCGTAATTATGCTAAAAAAGATAAATGGAATGCATTACAGTATACAGTACCCACTGGAGAAAAAATATAAAAAATATGAAAAATAGGAAAAAATAAGAAAAAACTATGTAACAAAGACTTAGGTAGCTACCAAGCTATGCGCAGTCCCGGAATGGGGGTCATGGCGGATAGCCTGACACGGGGCTGAGGCGGGAGTGCCCTCCCAAACTGGCCGAGAGAGCAGCCAAGGCCGACCGGGCCGCCACAGCATGGTCCCTAGATGGATGTGTATGTGCTGTTCCAAAACCAATCTGCAAAATAATGAATGTGAAAAAAGCATGGGCAAATGTGAGTGATCATACATATAATGCATGTGAGAAAAAAAAAACTATTGTGTGCTCCTCCCGGGACTGGGCAATATCTAAAGTGAGATGTGTGAGTGAGACCCTTCTAAACCAACCAAACCAAACCTAAAGAAAAAAACCTGAGAAAAAGTGTGGGCAAACAAATAGAAAATGCAATGTCAATACTGCATGTGATGTATGAGGCATGCGACCCGACAGGCCCATGCAAGGATGAAGGTGTGAGGGAAGTCCTAATGTTACCTGTGGTGTGTAGCCTTGTGGAGAGGAGCAAGGACAAGATCATCTTGTTTGCAGGTATTTGAATTCTTTATGATTCTATCATGTTATTATCGAATGAGATATATGTACTTTGATGTATATTAAATACTCAATGTGATTTTATTCATGGATTTTATTGTTTTTATTATTCTTCTCTTTTTTTGTCCTATTTGAATGCAGGTTTGGGGCATTTCTAAACACCACTACCTGCATGTGTGACATGTGTGGACTTGGAGCGCCGCTCAAAGCTGGAGGATAACAGGTGTCCCTATTAGTATTCAGAAAGTGACAGCAGGCATCAAAAACTTCTTAAGAAGCATGGACATATGTTGGATAAGATGCCACTCAAAACTGACCCAGTGATTTAGATGTGGATATGGCTGTGTATGGCCTCAGCCAGTGCTTCTCTGGCCACGCACCCTTCCATACTTCACTCTGACCACTGGTAGGCGAGGCACAACATGTCATAGGGCATGGCCAAAGCAGCAGTGGGAGAGGCCATACACAGCCATATCCACATCTGAATCACTGGGTCAGTTTTGAGCAGTGTCTTCTCCCACATGACCATTCAGTGGCGTCGCTAGGGGGGGCAGGGGTGCGGGCCGTACCCGGGTGACACCCGCCAGTGGGGTGAAACCTGTGGGCAGTGACACCGTGAACACTACACGGTCCCATCTCGCCAACTGTGTCCCTGAGCGGAGCGGCCTGAAGCCGCCTCCCCCTCCTCTTTGTTTACATCTACACAGGAGGAGGAGGGAGCCCGAGGGACACACACCGTGCTGCACATTTCTGAGGTCTGTACACTACAGTGTATTGTAATGTAGATGGAGGAGGGGGGGTGATACCAATTTTTTTCACACTGGGTGACACCAACCCTAGTGATGCCACTGTCACCATTATGTGCATGGACACTTTGGCTAAAATAAAACAGCACTCTTATACCTTTATAGAGCTCACACTGCTTGCTGTGCATTGCCTGGTGTTCTGCCTGTGCTCATTCTTACTAGGGATGGGCCCGCAGTTTGAGTCACACGTAAGTTCTACTCGAACATCGGACGTTCGGCTGTTCGTCAAATTTAGAACATTATGGAGCATTCACAGCGACTTCGCCACCGCGGAGCGCCCTCATAATGCACTGTGCGCAGAGGGCTCCTGCCGTCTGCACGCTTTTTGCTTTGACAGTTTATTTATATGGCAGGGCGGGACTATCCAGCGACGTAAGCAAACGACTCTGCCCCTTCTGACATCACCGAGTGTCCCGGCTCTTCCATATAAATAAACTGTCAAAGCAAAAAAGCAGTCAGTCGGTGGGAGCCCCCCCTGCCCCAAAGCACCCATTCTCCCCATGTTGAGGGCATGTAGCCTAGTACGGTTCAGGAAGGGGGGCGCTCACTCGTCCTCCCCTATCCCCCCTACCTATCCTGGTTGCATGCTCGGATAAGGGTCTGGTTTGGGTTTTAGGATTTTTAAAAATTTTGGCACGGGATTTCCCTTAAAATCCACACCAGACCCGAAGGACCTGGTATGGACTGTGGGGGGGCCTATGCAAATTTTTCTGGGGATTTTTTTCTATATTGTCGGGAGCCGGCAATACATTACAGCTGCGAGTGATTTTAACCTCCCTGGCGGTAATCCCGAGTGTGGCTCGGGGTTGAATTTCAGTACCATTAGCGGTAGCCCCGAGCCACACTTGGGATTGCATTGCTGGATCCAGGCAGCGCTATTCACCTTGTCCCCTGGATCCAGCGATGTCCCCCGCTGTGTCCGCCGCCAGATGACTCCTGTGTGCCGGGCTCCGTTCCCTGCGAGCGTCGCACGGGGACGGAGACCGATGGGAAATTCAAAAAGTGAAACACACACAGCACATACAGTACACTGTAATCTTATAGATTACATTACTGTATGAAAACATTTCACATCCCCTTTGTCCCTAGTGGTTTGCCCAGAGCCCTGCATGCACTTTTATATTATTTATGTCATTCTTAATGCCTGGAAACATGAGAATGTCCATAGCAACCAAAAAGTGTCCCTTTACGTCAAAAGTGTTTTTTGATCGGCTAGAAAACACCGATAGTAAATAAGAATCATTTGCAGAATTGAGTGATACTGATTCTTGGGGAAATTTATCATCAGAAACTGAAAGTGAGGACAGCGAGAATTCTGCAACTGAGCAAATTTCAGTGTTTTTGGTTTGATTACATTTTATTACTATTACGTTATTATTTTTTATAATTATTTTTATTTATTTATTATATTATAATTTATGATTTCATTTTTCAAACTTTATCATACCCGGGATGTCTACTAGACTCTTGTTTGGACAGATTTAAGTGAGTTATTCCTAAGAATTACAGGCCTACAATATAAAGCGCCAAATTTTCATGCAAAATAATCGTACCGCTTTCAGCACCAAAAATCTGAAATAATCATACCGCCAGGGAGGTTAAATGACATATTTTCCTTTACAAATGTAATTTTGCTCTGGCACTGTTCTAAACATCATAGAGCTGCGCCCTTTTACAGGCAGACTAAGGGGACCCCCCCAAGCACATTATTTAAAGGAATATTTAATTTTTATTGTTTCACTTTAAGCATTATAAAATCACTGCTCCTAAAAAACGATTGATTTAAAAACTTTTTTTTTGCATTGATACATGTCCCCTAGGGCAGTACCCAGGTCCCCATACACTTTTTATGGTAATAACTTGCATATAAACCTTTAAAATGAGCACTTTTGATTTTTCATGTTCGAGTCCCATAGACGTTAACGGTGTTCGAATGTTCGCACAAATTTTTTGCCTGTTCGCATGTTCTGGTGTGAACCGAACTGAGGGGTGTTCAGCCCACCCCTAATTCTTACAATGCATAGAAGTTCTTGTATTATGGGAGCATCAGCAGTATACAGTGAGGGGTAAGGTGACAGAGTAAAGTTAAGAGAAGGCACCCTATGGTACCTTCTCTTCACGACTACCTTTATTTTGCATTTTCAACATAGTGGTCATTGGAACTTGCCTATAATACTTTACACGGCTTGTATTTACAAGATTTGCTTTTTGGTTATATAGTTAAAATTAAAAATCAACAATTACAGCTAAAAACTTTAAGAACATATAAAAAACCCAATTTAGTCCAGTTGTACATTAATTATAAAATTATAATCTTCTTTATACATTATTCTGTTTATGGCTACCAATAATTATGTACAGTATATACCATCCAAAATACACCCCTTCCTAACCAATGACACTGCAAAGCTCCTAATTCACTCCCTGGTTATCTCTTGCCTTGGCTACTGCAACTCCCTCCTTATTGGCTTACCTTTAAATAGGCTAACTCCACTTCAGTCCATCAGGACTGCTGCTGCCAGACTCATCCACCTTACAAACCACTCAGCGTCTGCTACCCCTCACTGCCAATCACTTCATTGACTGCAACTAACCCAACAAATTAAATTCAAAATGCTAACAATAACTGCAAAGCCATCCACAACTTGGCCCCCATCTACATCACTAACCTAGTCTCAAAATACCAACCACATCGTTCTCTACGTTCCTCCCAAGACCTCCTTGTCTCTAGTTCCCTTTTCATCTGCTCCCATGCTTGCCTCCAGGACTCTCCCATCCTTTGGAATTCCCTACCCCAATGTTTCTGACTGCTCTATCTACTTTTAGGCGATCCCTGAAAACTTTTATGTTCAGAAAAGCCCATCCTACCTCCACCTAACAACTATACTTTTATTTTTGCCATCAGCTCATCCCCCACAGTTATTAGGCTTGGTTCACACTGGTGCGCTGTCTGACATTGCATGTGATACGCACCGCACTGCTGTGCAAATCACATGCAATGTCTGTGCGATGTAAATTTAGCCATATAGATTGTATGGCTGAATTTGCATTGCATTTGGAAAAAAAGTCATGCAGGGCCTTTTTTTTGGTCCACAGCAGAATCGCATTGCATGGATGTTCACACCCATGCGATCTGATTCCTGTGTGCATTGACAGTTTGCACTGCGATATGTGCACTGATCTGGGGGGGTCATTAACTTTCTATTGACACTCCCAGTGGTTCGCATAAGGTAGTGTGAACTGCCTGCGAGTGAGGTGCAATGCGTGAGCCCATGCTAATTTATCACATTTTCAAATTTCCTTGCACTTGACAGGGCCGTTGGGGAAGAAAGCTTTTAAAATGAGAATGTATCAGCTGCTAAGTAAATTTTCGGGTAAAAATCACTCTTTGTAAATAAGGCCTTAAAGGGAGATTGTCGGGGAAAAAACAGACTTGTTTTGAAGGTGCCTGCTCAAGTGCTATTATCCTTATTCTTTTTTCTCTACTTGGTAAGTTCCTGCTCTTGACAAGTATGTTCATACCGAATGTCCCATCACCAAATATACAACTGCTCAACCTGGGTCAGTAACTTACCATTAAGGATGATATTGACTACCTAGGAGCAAGCAATGTCAAAAACACATCTTCCTGCCTCAAAAGGTTCCTTTTAAGTCTTCTGACCTTCTCTAATGTAAGGCACTGTGGATGGAAAGAGATCTATTAAAAAGGTGCATGTGTTGAGAGGCAGAATTGAGAGTCTATGGGGAAGTTTTGCAAGCAAATGGGTTGGGAGGCCGAGCTGAGACATCAAAGAAAAATGTTTGCAGCCTTAAAAGAATGGAGTCTCTTTGTTAAAGCTAAAACAATCAGATAATCTGTGAAAATCTGACAGAAAGAACTGATGATACAAGAAATATTAAGCATGTTATTACTCCTCTGTAAATATTAATGCAAAGATGCGTAATTAGTACTAAAGGAAATCAATTTGCTAGTTAAACCATTGCAAATGATATGTAAAAAGGATATTTGTGTAATACTAACAGTGTAGAATATGTGAAAAAGACACATTCCAATACCTATTTTTTTTTTAAAGCAGATGTACACACTGTCAAGTAGTTAGCAGTAAATATGACTACATGGTTGCCAGAGGATAAGTCACTCCCATTTGTATCAGTTCCCAGTATATCCACCCATCTACTTTATACTTATGATGGACCTCATCTGTCAGGCATTCCGTAAATAATATTCACTAGCAAGAGGTGAATATTGATTTTACAGTATATTTTTGAACTACACATGACACCTTTCATACAAGTAGAGCTCAGGGGACATCACCTCCCTGCCCCCACTCACTTGAGCATGGAGCCCTTCATAAAATAAGTCATTTTCTTCCAGAGATCCTTGTTTGCAGAGCAAGGCTTTTAATACCCCCTCCCTTAATTTGTAGTCACTAGACTTTTGCCAATGGCCGACCATTCATCTGCAGCTGTCATATATGCCTTTTCGCTAAGTGCCTTTAAACATGACTTGTTTAAAATTGGAACCAAATAACTGCAGACCTGTCAGTGCAATCTAAACAAGTACATGCATAATTGTAACGGTCCCACCAAAAATAATAATATATATTTTTAAGTTGCTTCTTGTAAAGTTGCTTCTAAAAGCTTAACACTTTTAATGTTACAGCTAATGCACTATAAAAAAAAGTGGAATTTTAGGGATTAGGTCGATACTGAGAAGACCTGGGAAACCGTTTGTAAGAAAGTAATACTTACTCTAGAACACTGGAAGTATTGGAATACCTCGTAGTGGGAAAGTGTATACATTAATAATAAAAGAGTTGCTTTGTCAGTGTGCCATATAGTTGTATGAGGTCAGTATATGTTGTGAGACTGGCATGCATCTTGCTATATGAGCTACAGTCACCTCATCTATTACAGGGATGTTAAAACTCTGGAAATTTGCTCACTGATATTTTTGTAACTAATGTTTTCCTCTGTTTATTTTATCTTGGCATTACTTACTTTATATGACTTGGGCCAGTTATTTACTCCTACGGTAAGACTGTTAGCCTCTAAGACCAAATAAAATGTAATGTTTATCAATTTGTACAAGATATTATAATGAAAATTCAACAAAAGTCTCATACAAGTTTGGCATAAGGTAAGTTCTTTTTTGGATATTGGTTATATGGAATTCCAGGGCTAAGTTCAACACCAAGTCATATTATAATCATTCATTATATTCATTTATGTTGCCCTGACAAGTTCCTTAGTGCTTACAAAGTACTTTGGCCCTTTACATCAATTCCTGACCCCAAAGGAGCTTACAATCTAATGCTTGTAACTGTTTGCCACAGTCAACACAACTTATCATTATGCTTTTAGTGTGGTGTGGCGAAACCAGATCATATAAAGAAAATCATTGTAAATATCGGGAAAATGGTAGATAGTTGGGATTGTTTATTAAACGAGTTGAAAATTTTCACACAATAAATTGTGTGAATATTCACATCATTTATCCAAACATGTGAAAAACAAATTCATTGAACACTCAGTCATGAGCAGAAGAAATAAGTAGTTGGGGATTGGATAATTAAAATAAACATTCACACAGTTTAGTGAGTGAAAATGCTGAGCTACTTTAGTTAATCCGCCTCCATATCTCTGGTAAAGACTAAATCCAGCACCCTGCAAGACGGGACCACAAACTACTTAGTATCTATGCTGCTGTAGACCCAATGGACTTCCATCCACTACCCTATGCAAGGACAATGATTAAAATACCTAAAAAGACAGTGTTTGTGAAAAATAAAATTAAACTTAGAAAATACAGCCAACCTTATGCCCTGGTACCACCACTTCCACAACTGTGATCCACTGTGCCCTTGAATTGTTACTAAAACCAGGACCCTGCATTCACTATATCTGGTCTCCCACAGTACACAGAACATGGAAATGCAATTATTTTAGTAAATAAACTGCTAAATACCTTTTCTCATCAGCAGTTTACAGCAGTTTGTGACTTCTATCAGCATTCAGCCAAGCACTGGTTAAAACATGTTGAAGGAGTTTTCTGACTGTCCTTTGAGACTGCAAGACCACTGACCCTCTGTCTGGACAGTGCTGATTGGCCCTGTGCTGATCATATGCATCCTCCCAAGAAAGAAAAACCTCTTTAGCAATACCCACCAGAATGAGCATGCAAAGCCTAACTCCATAGACTCTGTTTTATCAGGAAGTTAGGGGACAGTGGAAGGAGGGGAGGATCAGAGAAGACAGGATCAAACCTTTTTACAAAGGCCTTTTTACACAATGTGGAGGATTGACCTCTTAGGTTTCACAGTGAGGAAAACAAGCATGCTTTACTGCATATACAGACTAATTTTACTGTAGTGGGTTTAGTAACACTTTAAGGGGGAGAACTTACCAGATATCCTTGCCCCCCATTACAGAGAGGTCATGGTAAGTATGTTTGTAAAGCCTATCTAGTATTCGGTCTCCACCTAAGCCTTCGGATCATTTTACTGCTCACACGAAGGTGCTCACTCAAATAACAGAACATAAGTAATAGTGTACTACCGCCAAAATCTGTTTATTTGAATACAAATTAAAACCACTCACCACTGAAAATATAAAACTGCGCTTTGTATAGTAGTCAAATATCTGGATTGGACAGACAACGCCGGATTGCTGTGCGTGTTTACGCCACTGACCCACCTGTCCTTAAGCGTTTTGTCAAGGTTCATAAGAGGATGCACATCACATTTGATTTGATTTTAGTTTTAGATGGAGTGGGGGAGAGTTAAGATTTCTGTCAGGTTTTTATTTATATAAGTAGCATCAATGAAAGATTGAAGGAACTTCCTCTTATTTCATGTCTCCATGACACCACAGCAAGAAATGGACGGTGCAATTGACCCTAAGACAGGAAGGCACACTAACAAAACAAAAAAAACATTATGAGAGATTCTAAACCTTCTCACATAACTAAACCATGACTTTATCAGCACATAGCCCCAGAAAACCTCTCTTTTGCCCCATTTACAAAAAAAAAGATGGATCTTAGTAGGTCATCAACATAAAGGCTGACTTTATTAGACACCATGTATCATAAGTAGTGTTGAGCGAACCCGGACTGTAACGTTCGGGTCCGTACCGAACTTTAGGGTGTCCGTGGCACGGACCCGGACCCGGACATTTCAAAAATCGTTCGTACAGGCCCAGGCCCAGGCACGGTGCCTGTGGGATTTCAAGCCATGCCTGGGCTTGCAATGTCAGGCCCAAGCGAGTTGTGATGAATACTATGTACCACAGATTATTTCAGTCGGAAATACAACTACTGGATGATTCTAGGTAGAAAAAAAAACATTTACCCCGTTTTCTCTCCAAAAGACCCCGATACACGACTATTTCAGTACCAAATCAATACACTCTTCCAAATCTTAGAGAGTATTACAAAAAAAACAAAACAATCACACGGAAGGACAGAATCCCAGTTAACGTGGCAGGTAAAGAACGACACCACAGTACCTCTGTACTTTATTCTCCTTCAAGGAAGTTA
>BLSH010354176.1:168588-196865 GCA_018402905.1 Glandirana rugosa | reverse complement strand
CCTGTTATTTTACTTGATTTTAATTTATTTTCCCTATCCCCATTTATTTGTAGGGCACTTGCCCTAGTTTGAAGATGATTTTAGAACAGTTATATGGCTTCTACCGTTAATTAATACTTTTCAGACACAGTTTGAAGATGATCCACATTCACCTCCATTTTTGCTTTTTTTATGTTTTTATTTTTTTAAAAATATTTACAGTTATTTCCCTGTCCCCATTTTTTTGTAGGGCACTTGCCCTACCCTTACCCCCATTTTACTTCCTTTTGCAGCCCTCTGGGGCTTTCCAGGACTTTCCTACAGCCATTTTTGTGCCTAAAAGTTCGGGTCCCCATTGATTTCAATGGGGTTCGTTGTCCGTGCGATCGTTCGGGTTCCGTCCGGACCCGGACCCGGACTTTGTCCCGAAGTTCGGACGGACCAGCAGAACCCGAACTTCCAGGTGTTCGCTCAACTCTAATCATAAGTAAAAACAAACATTGTTTGTGTTTTATTGTTTCACAAGCAGAGAGATTTCCTATAATTTATTTTGTTGAAAATGAAGGGGAATCTCCCTAATGATTCACAGACTGCTATAAAATTTGACACAGACTCTAATCCCTCCTCACGTTGACAGCTGCTGTTCTAGGTGTGCCTGAAACATGTACAGGCTTTGTGTGTGATAGACCGCAAGCAGACCTTGTGCTACAATTGCAAGATCTGTTTAATTAGTAAGGGCCCTCTTCCCCATCTGAGAACATTTCTAAAAAAAAAAAGAATAGCATCTGTGTGGCAAAAAAACCTTAGTCAACATGCTTAACTTTCCCACCTTTATCCTCAGCACCAAGGCAAAAGTGACGTGATCAACCTTCAGACGAGAACTCAGGGGAAAGTTGGGTAGCCCAAATCCCCCAAGGATGCTACTGCACAGTGCTGTAGCATTATCTTGTGATATTTGGTATACTCAGCAAGCCCTGCGATTTCGTAAGAGGGATGATGATGTCACTTCCTGCAGCTTTTCTTCTTTTTTTTTTTTTGCAATGGATTAAGATGGAGTGCAAGGTTAGCTTTAGAAACTAAACCTATAAATGACCATTAGCACACTTAGTAGTGTAAAAACAAATTTGTCCGAAACTGATTTAGTCTGATATGAGGTTTAGTGAAGGGAACCAGTGTTTTCCTCAAAATTTCCAATTATGCACAGTGGCATTTTTTAAAACTAGGAATTTCTCCTGCACTTGGCTCATGTCACATCACTTGAGTTCATTTCACATATAAGTAAACCAGGCACTAAGCACCCAGCAGTCAATGAAAGAGACAATGAAGCCACTATGGTGGAAGTATGACCTATTTTGCTCTGAATACTCTAAGAACCCTGTGGTGTGGTATGGTCCTCAATAAAATGAGCTATGAATAGCAATATGGTTGAATTTTAAAGTGTCAATATTTCTGGGGGGATCAGGTAGGGCATGGTTAGTAAGGTATGCTTTGGTTGGTGTGTTTCTATTATTTACAACCTTTTCTGTTTTTTATTAGTGTTGGGGTAAGCAGTAATATACGTTGCACCATGAAAGCAGAAGAAAATATATTTTTAAATGTCCTACAAAAAACACTCACAAAGTATAAAACTTTTTATATGCTACACAGTTGTATCATTTGTTTTAACTGTAAGGCCAATTTGTATTAATACCGTAATTTAAAACTAGGGGAGTGATTTCATTTTCTTATCATAAATTCTGAAATTATCTATTTGCTCTTTAAATTTTCTTTAAAAGAACAATTAAAACAACTAAACAAAACAGACATAAATTAGGTATTTTTTTATAAAGCAGTGAATGGGACTTACAAAATAAATGAGCTTTTCTAAGCACAACACACAATAATGCAGGAAAATCTTGAACCCCTCCTCACTAACTACGGTCACCTGATGTCCTTCCGTGGCATCCAATACCACCTCTACACTGATGTCACCCAAATCAATCTCTCTACTCCTAACCTCACCCCTCCTTATACATTACTAGTTTACAAACAAATATATCAATATGGATGTCACATGACTTCCTAAAACTACAGTAAATCTTTTTAAACTGAGCTCAAAATGTTTCCTCCTCCCTGTCCCCTCCTCAGCAGTGTTATGACCTCTCCTTTCAGCCCCAAGACCAATCACTGTCCAAATTGTGCTGCGTTTGCCTTCATAACTTTTAGAAAATATGCTCCTTCCTACCAAGTAAACCACTAAGCTACTCCCTTGTTATCTCTTACCTTGACCTTTGCAGCTCCTTTCTTGTTGGCCTACCTCTACTACCTCCAATCTATCATGAGTGCTACTGGCAAACTCATTCACCTTGCCAACTACTCAACATCTGTCACGTCTTGCTCCCTTCACAGTTTTCTGCTCTACCAATAAAATAAAATTACTAGAGTAATAACAACAGCATACAGTTCCATACATAATTGCCCCAAGCTACATCACCAATCTCATCTTGAAATATTACCCAAACCATCCTCTCTGTTCTTCCCAAGACCCTGCATTCTCTAGTTCCCCATCACCTCCGCCTATACTCATCATACACTCCAGGAATTCCCCAGAGACTATCCTATCCTCTGGAATTCTGTACCCCAATCTGTCCTGCTATTCACTACCAGTGGCAGCTGGTGAAATTTTAGGATGAGGGGGGCGCCAGACCCTGTCCTTCCATTTTGACTCCTCCCACTTCTCATAAGCCCCACCCCTTATAGTTTCCACCCCTTGTGTCAGGAGTATACAGCCCAGCATCATCAGATAGGGTATACAGCATCACTTGATAGGGGTATACAGAATCACCAGATAGGAGTATACAGAGCCCCAGATAGGGGTATACAGAGTCACCAGATAGCAGTATACACTTACAGAGCACCAGATAGCAGTATACAGAGTCCCCATATAGCAGTATACAGAGAAAGCAAGTAAGTGAGCACTTCCCAAAATAATCAGGTTCCCAAAAAGAGAATAAATATAAATTATATATACAAAAAATTATTATTATAATATATAGAAAAACTGTATGAAAGGGCATATAGCTAATAATTCACATATTGCTAAAATGAAATAAATACATTATCTAGGTATGTCTAAAATAAAGTCCAAGCAAAGTCCATTAACACTCAGGGCAGCCACCAGGGGGAGCCGAACCAAGATCCAGAAACTGTAACAGATAAAAACAAAGAGAGTCCCCTCTAAGTTCAATAGTTAAACAATTTATTATAGGGTAGAGCTCTGTGTTTCCGATCACCGCTGGGGAAGAGGGACCCCAATATACCGAGCGATACAGCACCGGGGGGACTGACACACAGGGGTCTGACCATCACCGGAGGTATAAATGCTGTGCTGAGCTACTCCAGTGGCATACTAGCCTGAAGGGGAGAGGCTATCATGTCATCATAGCCGTCACGCCCACGAAACGCATCACACGATAAGGACGTCATCCGCCCGTGTCTGGACAGTGCTGCCAGCCAAGCCTCGTACTGAGTTCCCGGCCGGTTCATTCCATCACTTGGAGTGGCTTGTCAGTGTGGTGATTAGCGTCATTCAGCCCTACAGCTCTATCAGGAATGGATTGAGAAGTCCTATATCTACTGGATATTATACAGCCTGAGCCTTATTATTCCCACATCCTGTGAGTGTTTTTAGCCATTGGGCCATAATAAATTGTTTAACTATTGCACTTAGAAGCGCCTCTCTTTGTTTTTATCTGTAGCAGTATACAGAGCCCCAGATAGCAGTATACAGAGCCCCAGATAACGGTATACAGAGCCCCAGATAGCAGTATACAGTAACTATGTAGCAGTATACAGAGCCCCAGATAGCAGTATACAGAGCCCCAGATAGCAGTATACAGTCACCATATAGCAGTATTCAGTCACCATATAGCAGTACACAGAGCTCCAGATAGCAGTATACAGAGCCCCAGATAGGGTATACAGTCACCAGATAGGGTATACAGGGCCCCAGATAGGGTATACAGAGTCCCAGATAGGGTATACAGAGCCCCAGATAGGGTATACAGGGTCCCAGATAGGGTATACAGAGCCCCAGATAGGGTATACATGGTCCCAGATAGGGTATACCGTCACCAGATAGGGTATACAGGGTCCCAGATAGAGTATACAGAGCCCCAGATAGTATATACATGGTCCCAGATAGGGTATACAGTCACCAGATAGGGTATACATGGTCCCAGATAGGGTATACAGTCACCAGATAGGGTATACAGGGCCTCAGATAGGGTATACAGGGTCCCAGATAGGGTATACAGTCACCAGATAGATGTTTACTACTCTGTCCACCTTTAGGCGCTGTTGACGTGCTGTGGTAGTTGGCAATATTTTGGTTGGAAACATACTTGCTGTGTTTATGAATTGACATGCAAATTTTACATCTGTGTTTGTGAGTATACTGGTGTATTTTAAATAAATCTTTGGAATATCATTTATACTGCACAATGAAGTGTCCTTTGTCTAGCTCCAATCCCTGCATGATCCGAGGTCCTTTTCCATTGTAGTCCCCTATGTCAATGTGGCTACAGACATCTGGTGATTCTGTGGATATGGTGACTTGGAGCTTGGTTAATTGAGCATGTTTGATTGCTGTACAGGGTGGTCCACTACTTAGGGTAAGGGTCCGTGTGTGCTTTGCTCTTGGTGGAGGATCTTCATAGTACTTTATGTTTGTGAAAATTGCATGGGTTGGATTGCACTTATGATATTATTGATCCTTAAAAAATAATTTATTTAGGGAAGCGTAAGAACTGAACTTTTCTTTTTCTTTTTCTTTTATTACCCTTTGTACCACTCACCTTTTCCTGCAAGCACGCCCTCCTAACCCTCTTGTCTTGAATGGTATTGTAACCTCCTTCCTGTATAATAACAACAATATAATAATAAAAAAATAAACCTCTGTGTGTGTTACCTCAACGCCCTATGTGTAAATGGGCCTGTAGCATGTTTAGCAGGGGCTTATGGAAATACATATTATTTTTATACATATATAACTAGCTAAATTACATTAAAGGATATGTCCTGTTGTTTTTAGGTGACACACAACAGTCCTTAGTTGCCAAGATGCATCTTAACCAACAATTCGGATCCTTTTCAGGTTTCCATATAAATTGGAACAAATCTGCTCTTTTCCCATTAGATAATACTAGAAATCCTCTTCTTGCTAAAGCTCATCAAATTCAAATAATACATACCTTTAAATATCTCTGGTTGATAGTATCTAAGAATGTGATAGATTACATGCCTCTTAACCTCAAGCCATTCGTAGACCGAATTAAGGATAAATGCTTAAGCTGGCGTAGATTGCCGCTTATAATTGTTGGAAGAGTAAACGTAATTAAAATGATTTGGGCCCCTCAATTAATATACATTCTTCATAATTCCCCAGTATGGATTATATCTAGTTGGTTTAGAAAAATTGATACCATGTTTTGTGAGTTTATTTGGAGGAAGAAACATCCGCGTATAAAATTGACGATGCTGATGTTAGATAGAGAGGTAAGAGGGTTGGCTGTTAAGTATTATTTCCTGATTTCTCAATTTCAGCATCTGTTAGGATGGGATAAGAATCAGGAGTCTGACCCAATACAAGGGATATTGCTTACTGAATATAATAAATACCCACTCCTAGCTCTATTGGAGGCCAGATAGTTGAATAATACCTCTAATTTCTACACAGGAAAGTTATTAGATGTAGGCAAACAATGGCGAAAATGGTATCGATGGTTTTACTAATATGGTATAATAGGGATATGGGGATAAATACAAAGAATAGAGCCGGCAACTCCAAACGTCCTTGTTGCTTCTTCATTGGTGCATAAAAGAAAGTGAGTAAAAATATACAGGAACTCATGGGTTCCAGCTTACATGCCTTGATCACAGCACAGACTATGGGGAGTTGAATAAGTTGAAGGGTTTGTGCTATAACAAAGGGATACCGTATGGTACACTTGTGTGACAATGCCTCTCCCAAATTGTTTGATCAACTGTGTGTGGAATTTGACACCCCACATCAGAGTTTTTTTCATTACCTCCAGTTAAGACATGCCATCCAGTCTAAAACTTGTACAGATACATTGCAATATAGCAGGTCCACTATTTTGTCTATACTTCAGAGTGGTGGTACTAAGAAAGATCTTATTTCCTAATTTTATTCCACTCTTCACGTTAAGCTTCAAGCAATGGTGGTTGTTCCTGCTAAAGAACAGTGGTCCAATAATTTAGGCCCTATAACAGATAACCAGTGGGAGATGGTGTTGCCTGCACTCTCACAGGTTAACTTATCTCCCACCCACAAACTTACACAATTATTTTTTTGCACCGGACATTCCACACTCCAGAAAAACAGTTTGCCTGGCATTGTAGAGAGAATCCCTTTTGTCCTAAATGTCCTAAATTTCTACGGTGACGATACCCAAATCTACCTCTCCACCCCCCAACTCACTCTATCAATCTCCTCGCGCATCACTAACTTATTAACAGACATATCTGCCTGGATGTCACACCACTTCCTCAAACTCAACTTGTCAAAAACCAAACTCATAATATTTCCTCCCCCGCGTGCTGTTTCCCCTGACTTCTCTGTCAAGAGCAATGGTACAACCATCCACCCACCCCCACATCACATGTTAGGGTGCTTGGTGTTATCCTGCATTCTGAACTCTCCTTTTGACCCCACATCCAATCACTTTCTAAGGCTTGCCGCCTCAACCTCCGCAACATCTCTAAAATACGTCCTTCCTAACCAATGAAACCGCAAAGCTGCTGATTCACTCTCTGGTCATCTCTCGCCTCGACTACTGCAACTCCCTCCTCACTGGCCTACCTTTAAATAGACTATCCCCCCTCCAGTCCATCATGAATGCCGCTGCAAGGCTCATCCACCTTACAAACTGGTCAGCGTCTGCCACCCATCTCTGCCAAAATACTAACAATGAGCTACAAAGCTATCCACAACTCTGCTCCCAGCTACATCGCCAGCCTAGTCTCAAAATACCAACCTAACCGTCCTCTTTGCCCCTCCCAAGACCTCCTGCTCTCCAGCTCCCTGATCACCTCCTCTCATACTCGCCTCCAAGACTTCTCCCGAGCCTCTCCCATTCTCTGGAACTCCCTACCCCAATCTGTCAGACTGTCCCCAAATCTATTCACCTTCATGCGATCCCTGAAAACTTTTCTCTTCAGGGAAGCGTATCCTGCCACCACCTAACAACTATACTTCTTATTTTCTCTTTTCTCTTCAGGGAAGCCTATCCTGCCACCACCTAACAACTATACTTCTTATTTTCTCAATCAGCTCATCCCCCCCAGTTATTGCCCTTTTGTATCAATTAACCCTCATTTAACCTGCCCTCTGATTCCTCCTGTATTGAATTATATTGTAATTGTAGGGACTGCCCTAATATTGTAAAGCGCTGCGCAAACTGGCGGCGCTATATAAATCCTGTATAATAATAATAATAAATAATAAATGTAACCGTGGCCCCACCACTGTGATCCACATGATGTGGAGATGTCCTAAACTTTATAGATATTGGAAAGGGGTACTGACTACTAAGATCGGTTTGTCCGGTTACTTTAGCAGAAGATCCAGGAATATGTTTATTGAACATAGTGTTCGATGCTACTTTACCAGAAAATATATATGTCCCTATCACTTGAGTGTTATTTCAAACCCGCAAATTAATTGCTCAAAAATGGTTATTCTCCTATTGCTCCACCTTGGAGGAACTGAAAACACAAATCATACTTTATCTAAAGAAAATCTAATTTACCAACACAGAAACTGCCCAAATAAATTTGAAAAAAATTGAAATAGGTGGCTTGTTACCCCGGGTGTAGCTCTAACTTCATTCATTTTGAATAAATTATTGTCTTAACCACTTCAGCCCCGGAAGGATTTCCCACTTTAGAACCAGAGCACTTTTTGCGATTCGGCACTGCATTGCTTTAATTGACAATTGCATGGCCGTGCGGAGTTGTACCCAAACTAAATTGGCGTCCTTTTTTTCCCTTGGTGGTATTTGATCAACTCTGTGTCACTTCTGATCAGCGCTATAAACAAAAAAAGAAGGACAATTTTGAAAAAAACCCAATATTTTTTACTTTTTGCTATAATACATGTCCAAAAAAAATTTAAAAAAATGAATTTATTCATCAGTTTTGGGCGATATATATTCTTCTACATATTTGTGGTAAAAAAAAATCGCAAGTGGCGTATATTGATTGGTTTGCCACGTTGCCACATTTACAAATCATGAGAATTAATTTATGGCATTTTTACTATTTTTTTTTTACTAGTAATGGCGGCGATCTGCGATTTTTAGCAGAATTGTGATATTGGGGCGGACATGTCGGACATTTTGGGCACTTTTTTTGGGACCATGGACATTTATACAGCGATCAGAGCTAAAAAAAAACACATATTACTGTATAAAAGTGACTGGTAGGGAAGTGGTTAACCTGCAGGGGGCAATAAAGGGGTTAACTGTGTTCCCTAGGTGTGTTCTAACTGTGAGGGGGCTGGGCTGCCAGGGGCATAAGATATCTAACTGATCCCGAGTACAGGGATCAGTAGATCTCTGTCATGTCACTTGTCAGGACGGGAAACTGCTGTATTTACAACCGCGGTTCCCTATTCTCCCTCTATCACAGAGCGCACGCTCACCCGCAAATTGTGCATGCACGAATCACCATTTATAGACAGTGATTTGCGATAATGAGTCACACTGCCGCAGTAAATGTACGCGACACTGTCAGTAAGTGGAGAAGGGGAGAAATGCAGTGTCCTTGTCAATTTTTGTGAGCTGGACAGAAAGCAAAATAATCCCCCCATCCCCTGTAATGGAGATGAACAAATGTAGGCGTGTTTAAATTCCAGCCCTGGTGGCAACCCCAACTCCCTTAGAAGACAAAGTGGAGTGAGTGGAGGAGTGGAGGGGTCAGTGTAGCCACCCAAGGTCAGGAAGTGTGTTATGCATAGAATTACTAGGCAAAAATATTGGGGGAAAATCCAGAAGAAAAACTAACACAGCCACATTGATTAGGCCTTGCAAGCTTCAATAAATACATGATTTTTTTTTTGGCTTAGATACACTTAAATCATGAATGGAGCTCTTATTCACGCTTATTATGAACTCACATATAGCTCCAGATAGTGTTAAGATTCATGTACATGGGCATCTGATAGTATCTTAACTGCTTTTCCTCCTCATACAATTCATACAATTTTTTCACACAAATAGAGCTTTCTTTTGGCTGTATTTATTCACCGCTGGGTTTTTTATTTTTTGCGCTATAATTTAAAAAAAGACCGAAAATTTTGTAAAAAAATGAATTTTTCTTAGGTTTCTGTTATAAAATTTTGCAAATTAGTAATTTTTCTTCATAAATTTTGGCCAAAATTTATACTGCTATATATCTTTGGTAAAAAACAAAAAAAACAAATTAGTGTATATTATTTGGTCCTTGTGTAAGTTATAGAGTCTACAAGCTATGGTGCCAATCACTGAATATTTATCACACCTGATGTACTGATGGCCTATCTCATTTTTTGGGACCCTAACAAGCCAGGAAAGTACAAATACCCCCCAAATGACCCCTTTTTGGAAAATAGACATTCCAAGGTGTTTAGTAAGAGGCATGGTGAATTTTTTGAAGTTGTAATTTTTAACCACAATTCTTTGCAATATGAAGATTTGTTTTTCTTTTTTCTTTCACAAAACTGTCATATGTTAACTCACACACCCAGCATATGCATACCACAAATTACACCCCAAAACACATTCTACTACTCCTCCTGAGTATGGCGATACCACCTTTGTGAGACTTTTACACAGCCTGGCCACATACAGAGGCCCAACATGCAGGGAGCACCGTCAGGCGATCTAGGAGCATAAATTACACATATAATTTCTTGTCTACCTCTTGCACTTTTGAAGGTCCTGGAGCACCAGGACAATGGAAACGCCCAACAAATGACCCCATTTTGGAAAGTAAACACCCCAACGTATATTTTAGGAGGCATAATAAGTCTTTTGAACGTCTCATTTTTCCACAAGTTTTTGGAAAATGTGGAAAGAAAATGAAAACGCTTTTTTTTTTTACACAAAGTTGTCCATTTATACAATATTTCTAACACACAGCATGTACATAGCAAAAATGACATCCCACAAAATATTCTGCTACTCCTCCCGAGTATGGCAATACCACATGTGTGACACTTTTACACAGCCTGACCACATACAGAGGCCCAACATGCAGGGAGCACCGTCAGGTGTTCTAGGGGCATACGTTTCAAATCTAATCTGACTACCTTTTACACTATTGTGAGGCACTGTGGTGGCATGGATAGGCACTGTAGTGGCATGGATGGGCACTGTAGTGGCACGGATGAGAACTGATATGGTATGGATGAGCATGAATGAGGCACAAATGAGCCATGGATGGGGATAGATGAGCATGGATGGGGATAACTGAGCACGGATGGGGATGGATGAGCACAGATGGGGATGGATGAGCATGGATGGAATGACTGAGCACGGATGGGGATGACTGAGCATCAATAAGGATGGATGAGCACGGATGGGGATAACTGAGCACGGATGGCGATGCCTGAGCACGGATGGGGATGGATGAGCACAGATGGGGATGGATGAGCACGGTTGGGATGACTGAGCATGAATGAGGATGGATGAGCATGGATGGGGATGACTGAGCACGAATGAGGATGGATGAGCACGGATGGGGATGACTGAGTACGGATGGGGATGTAGGAGCACGGATGGGGTGACTGAGCACGAATGAGGATGGATGAACACGGATGGGGATGGATAAGCATGGATGGGGATGGATGAGCACGGATGGGGATGGATAAGCATGGATGGGGATGGATGAGCACGGATGGGGATGGATGAGCATGGATGGGGATGATGAGCATGGATGGGATGACTGAGCACGAATGGCGATGCCTGAGCACGGATGGGGATGGATGAGCACAGATGGGGATGACTGAGCACGGCTGGGTGGGTGAGCACGGCTGGGTGAGGATGGCTGAGCATGGATGGATGGATGGGTGGCTGAGCATGGATGGATGGGGTGAGGATGGCTGGGTGGGTGAGCATGGATGGATGGATGGATGTATGGGTGGCTGAGCATGGATGGATGAGCATGGATGGGTGGCTGAGGATGGCTGGGTGGGTGAGCATGGATGGATGGATGGGTGGCTGAGGATGGCTGGGTGGGTGAGCATGGATGGGGTGAGGATGGCTGGGTGGGTGGTGGACGGATGGGGTGAGGATGGCCGGATGGGATGAGGATGGCTGGGTGGGTGGTGGATGGATGGGTTGAGGATGGCTGGGGTGAGGATGGCTGGATGGGTGTGGATGGATGGTGGGGGTGCAGTCTGTCCCCCATTGTCACTTAGCAGCGCTGTGGGCATTATACATCGCCCACAGCACTGAACACGTCCTCACTCTGTCCCCTCTCCTCTCACAATGCACCGAAGCGCGATTCTGGGAGGACGTCAATGTACGTCCTCCCAGAGTTAAGCAACCGTCATGTAGACGTCTTTTGTCTATGGGTCGGTTGCTAACTGGTTAAAGTGTATCTATGGTCAAAATGTAAAACCATATATTCATCTTCACATTGTATTTCAATTATTTGTAGCTCATTCCTATTAACCTGAAGGATTTTGAAGTTTGTAAATTAACTTTGTGAAGATCTCCACGCATTACTTCCTTGAGTTCTGTGACATGTATTAACTGTGCGAGTAGACAGTGGCGCATTACAGAGCTCACAGAGCTTGCCTTCTGAACTACAGAGGTGCTGAGAGGAGGAGCTTCAGGAGGTGAAGCCAGTACAGAAATCACTGCTTGCCCACAGCAAGTTATCATGGGACATGTAGTCCTTGGATGTTCAAAGTAAACAGCAGAGAAGAAGCTGCAAAGCATCCAGAACATTGTGGAAACAGTTGACAAGCAGAAAGGAAGCACTCACAACATGAAAGGAGGATTTCAAGTAAGCTTATATTGGATTGTCAAAAATAACTATTGTTTGTATTGTTATTACAATGCTGATGTTATAAAATGAAAGTGTATGCTGTGACCATATTTCCTTATAAAGTTATATTAAAGGTATTTTTTTATTTAAAAAAAATAATAAACATGTTATATTTATTGGCTCTCTGCAATGGTTTTGCACAGAGCAGCCCCAATCCTCCTCTTCTGGGGGTCCCCCACCGACGCTCCTGGCCCCTCCTCCTCTCCGAGCGCCCCCATAGCAAGCCACATGCTATGGGGGCACTTATGCATGCTCGCTCCCGAGTCCTGCTCTGTGTGTCCATAAGACATACAGAACGGGGCTTGGCCCTGCCCCCTGCTCCATCTTTACTGGCTGTGAGCTGTGATTGACAATTGCTCCCACTTCTGTCGCTCAACCAATCAGGAGGCAGAGACCCGGGAGAGCAGCCGCTCTCATGCACATTGCTGGATCACAATCAGGCTCGGGTAAGTAATAGGGGGGTTGAGAGGGGAATTGCATGCTATGGTAATAAAACCTTCAGCCATTAGAACCACTTTAAGCAAATGAAAAACAAATAAGAACAACTCAATGCACTTGAATGTGCTCCAGAAGCACCTGAAAGCAAACTGCATACTGCATTGACTTACTCCTGAGACTAAAGATTAACTTTACAAGCCCTTACAGTGACCAACAGTTCACTGCAACTCCACAGTGTCTAAAGTTCATGTGCTCTTTAACACTGACTTGACTAGTTATGCATGCCAACCTGTGCATAATATAGGGGTTATTTGGGGTCATGTTCTTCTCATTGGCATGCATTAGCTGTGGATTGTAGTTGGCATTAAGTCTCATGAAAATAGAATAATATGCCATGTAAAATATATATTAGGACTTACCAAGGGATTCAGTGACTGTTGTCCAGGACTTTGTCCCACCACAATGGACTCATACTACTGTAGGAGTTGGGAGAATGGCATGGTGACAATATGGTGTCTTTGAGCGGGAGCATGTGAGACACAAAAGAAGATAAGTCAGGGTAATGTAATGAAAGTTTTTGCTTACTTTTGAGTAACTGTGTTTGGTACTTGCCCACTGCTTTCTGTATTGGTGACACTGCCTATATTGCTGAAACCCTCCAACTATGACATGCAATGTCTGGAAGGGGGAGCATGTAAGACACAAATGAAGGAGGATTTGGCTCAGTCAGGGAAGGTAAAGGAAATATTTTGTTTACCTTTCGAAGCTTGTGTATCACACTATTTGGACTGTCATACCTTTACTTGTACTTTAAGCATTTGTTACCCCAACACTTCATATTCCTGATATGTGACTGCTGTACCATGTACTTGTATGAGAAATTATCCTGCCCTCTTTGTATTGCTTCCTTTATGTGAAATCCCTTTTGATAATGTTAGTCCCCCTGCTTTTCTATTAAAAACTGACCACGCTAAGCAGGAGAACACACCATGGTCAGTTCTCTAGAAATTCTGGGAACTCAGTGTACTCTCCTCCAATGATCAGACTTCTCCTGACACGCCCCCCTGCACAGCCTTTCACTGGGAAGCTCAGTATGCTGCTTCTTCTCCTCCCCCCAGCTGTTATGCAGCCGAGAACAGAGGGAATGTGATTATTTATAAAAAAGGGGAAAAAGGGTATTTATATTGTTTTTTTTTTATATCTATTCAAAAATGTTTTGCCTTTCATTTCTATTTTAAATTGAATGGGTTGTTTTACAAGGTGATCGTTTACAACCACTTTAAGGAAGTGATTTACAGAAAAGCTGCTTTGAATTGGCTTATTGAATAAAAAGACTTCTTTTTGGAATTCATATACACATACATCTGCAAAATAATATAAAGGCCCCCCTATCAGTCATTTATATTATGTATGGGTTTGTTAATATGGATAAATCTGGAATATGGAGAAAGCTTATAAAAGTCACTGAACTGAGCAATGTCATTAATAAGAATTTAAAAGAGGAACAGTATTCCTTATATTGCAGCAAAACAGACATTTACACAGACTGACAAACACTGACAGAAGTAAATTATGACATATGGACTTTGACAAACACAGACCAATATGAATAGAATGATGGAATGGCATACTCTGAAAGAACCAGGCTTTAATGGATAGATGTATAACGAGAGACCCTATTTGTAAAACATTTGCACAATTCATTATCTAAAGGTGAATTGTGACCAGAGTGGATGGTTTCATTGTAACTGTGGGTAGAGTTTTACATGATAGTTACTTCTAATCTATGTCTATGTTATGGATAGCTATGTGTTATAAACTCTCTGTGTTAAAATGTTCATTATGTACAATGCAAAGAGACTGCTGGCCATAATTCATGAATGCAGCTAAAGGCCATCATAAAATAGAGAACCACAAGATTAGAAATCCATAGGAAAGTCATATAATAATATTTTAATTCATATTCCACAGGACTGAAAATGATCACCTGACTGGCCTGCTAAAGGAAAACTTTAATATGGGCCCTGTAATTGCTGCACAAACAATTTTGTAATATAATATTATTACCAATGACCTTTTCCATATTAGTCTTTAGCCAGTGTAATTTTCTAAAATTGTCAAAAAATTAATTTTTTTTCCATGCATTATGTACACAGTTGGTGTGTAGAATTCATCTTGAGATTTCCTTTTGCTGCTTGTGTGATTGGTTTGCTGATTTTCTCAGAAGTCTGCAGTAGCACACCAGTCAAGTTACAGAAATGCAATAGGAGTTTCATTTTGGTGAGTCTCGTGGATAGAAGAAGGGGATGCAGACACTGTTGCTTTTTAATTGCAAAAATTACATTGCATCAGGTAGTGCTTGTGACAGACCCCCATACTCAAGAAGTGTATGTCCGCCGTAAAAGCTTCCTTAGCCTGGTACAAGCACGATCCAAGGTCTCTTAGCCCACTCAGTCACTTGTCGAGACATTAGTGTAGGGTGAAGAAGCATAAGATTGTTTATTTAAACACAGGTACAAAGAGATATAAACTCAGGGACAATCCCCGTTCTTTGCATAATGACCCAGGACGGGGTAAACTAGATTCAGTAACAAGAGACACACAGGTAAATTCAAACTTCTCATCAGTAGACCATCTTATCAGCAGGGAGGGCTGTTGGAGGAATTCCCCCCTCCTTCCACCCTGCCCCAATCTACAGGCCAGAAACACATATACATCCCATAATAGGTTGCTTCCAAGGCAGACAGAAACAATAGAACAATGGGATACAGCCACACCTAAAACAATCTAGTAAAAAGTATACAACAGTCTATGAGACCAAGCTCATACAATATTCCATCAGTCGGAAACGTGGAATTCATTTATGTTCATATATTTCTTGAGGGATATTGTTCAGAAATATTACTGTCTCAAGTGAAAGAGCCCCTTCATTCTTTCAACAGTCCAGAGTGGTTGTACGGTGAGTCTGGCTAGTGCAGACCCAACTGGGGTTCTCGGTCACCCTGTGCCCCTAATAGACACTGGGTGACTTACACATAGGAGGGGGCGAGGGAGCTGGAGAAGGAGTTTCCCCACCTCTCTAAGGTAATCTGGGTTCCACAAGCCCCACGCTCAAAGTGACTCCCGTCACAATGCTAATGAAGGAATGCTGGGGTTAACTTACTAAAACTGGCAAATGAAAAATCTGGTGCAGCTTTGCATATAAACCAATCAGCTTCCAGGTTTTTTTTGTTACAGCTCCATTGAACAAGCTGAAGTTAGAAGCTGATTGGCTACCATGCACAGCTGTACCAGATTTTGCACTCTCCAGTTTTAGTGAATCAACCCCACTGTTGTGTTTACAAATCCAACATGAATTTGATAAAGCACACAGAAAGGTGGGAATCTGAAACACAATAGCATGCTTTAACCAGTTCTCGTCTATAGTCAAATGAAGGCCGGGCAGGACATTTTTCGTTAAGGGTAGACATCATATGACATCCTCCCGGAACATGCCTCGCACGCACCCCACAGGCCATGCTGTGGCGTGATCTGTCACCTGCTGTGTCCACTGGACACAGAGGATAACTGATCAGTGTACCAGCCACTCCTGGTACCATGTGATTGCCAATCACAGCAGATCACATGACAATTGTACACAATGAATGGCTTTGATTCAAGCCATCCATTGTGTACTATTGTGTTGATCTCTGTGATTGGTCACAGTGATTACATGGTGCAGACAGGGCAAATCACAGCCCCTCTGTACAGTGTGATTAACTGTGGCCAATCACAGCTAACCACAATAGCAAACACTGAATGAATTAATTTCCCTCAGTAAAAATGGTTGCTAATAACAGTGAAATTCAGTGGTATAAGCAATCATTATGTGTAAAAAAAAAAAAATCCTGATCACTTCCCCAGAGTAGTTCAGTGTTACTACGTTAAAGTGGAGTTCCAGTCTGGGGAAAAAAACATTAAAAGTTAGCAGCTACAAATACTGTAGCTGCTAACTTTTAATATAAGGACACTTACTTGTCCAGGGATCCCACAATGTCACCACCCCAAGCCTATTCGTTCATCGGCTTCGGTGCAGGTGCCAGCATTGCAAGTAAGGGTAACCGGCAGTGAAGCCTTCAGGCTTCACAGCCGGCTTCTGACTGCGCATGTGAGTCATGCTGTGCTTTCTGAATGATCCCTCCATCTTCTAGGACACACACAGTTCTCAGAAGGGAGTGGGGGGAAGGAGTCGGGGCCAGACGAGACGTAGGTCACCGTGTGGCGATTTTACCAGGAAGTGGGTGCGGATACCTGTCAAAACCAGGTACCCGCTCCCCCCCAAAAAATGCCGAATGTGGCGGGGAAGGGGGGGGGGGTGAGGGGGCGAACTAGTGGAGCTTCCCCTTTTAGGTGGAGGTCCATTTTTAACACTGTATTGCTCTGGTCACAATGTGTTAAAAAAAATCGTAAAAAGAAAAAAATGTAATGAAAAGGAAAACATTTAAAAAAATTACTACAATTTTTTTTTTGCTACATACTGTAAACAGTCAGTGTTCCTGATCACCACCACACCAGCTAGATGATGACACTGTACAGCAGGGTTTCTCAACCAGGGTTCCGTGGAACCCTAGGGTTCCTCCAGAGGTTGCTAGGGGTTCCTTGAGCAATGGTTAATATCTACCTTTCTGATAAATTCCCAATGATATCATTGATCTTTTTAGCTATCTGTAAGTGGATAATTCTTCCCAATGACCACAAGTGTAAGGAGCATACTTCCCATTGACTATCACACTAATATATCATGAGATGAAGATTTTTCATTTTTAGCAGGGGTTCCCCGAGACCGGAGAATTATTTCAAGGGTTCCTCGGTGTTGAAAAGGTTGAGAAAGGCTGCTGTACAGCATTGTAAAAAAAAAAAAATTGTGAATTTTTTTTTTATTTTTTTTATTTCATTTTCCAAAAAAATTGTGACATGAAATTACAACTTCAAAAACCTCGCCATGCCTCTTACTAAATACCTTGGACTGTCTGCTTTCCAAAAAGGGGTCATTTGGGGGATATTTGTACTGTCCTGCTGTTTTCGGGCATCAAGAAATGAGGCCATCGGTACATCAGGATTGATCGATTTTAGATACACAGTATATAAATACCATCGTTTGTGGACTCTATAGCTTTCCTACAGACTAAATAATATACATTGATTTTGGTTATTTTCACCAAAGAAATGAAGCAGAATACAGTTTGGCCTAAATTTATGAAGAACGATTATTTATTTGCAAAATTGTATAAGAGAAACAAAGAAAAATGCCTTTTTTTTCAAAATGTTCTGTCTTTTTTGTTTATTTAGCAAAAAATAAAAAACCCAGTGGCGATTGAATACCATCAAAAGATAGCTCTATTTGAGTGAAAAAATAATGAAAATGTCATATGGGTACAGTGTTGCATGACTGCGCAATTGTCATTCAGGGTGCAACAGCGCCAAAAGCTGAAAATTGACCCGGGCATGAAGGGGGTGAAAGGGCCCTGTATTAAAGTGGTTACATTTTGCAATGTAATGTTTGCAATGCAAAAGAAGGTTTACGCTTTAAAAGCAGCAGTGATATCAGATAAGCAGGCTTAATGTGAGTCTATTAAGGATAATAACATCTTAAACATTTCCCAACTACTTGAGCAATATTTACTATAATGAAACAAACCTTTTGCTTCAAAATCCAATCAAGTGTTGAAGAATTGTCTATGTTCATAACCTTTCCTCCACACGATGGGATATTTGAAATAAATATAGGTTCCCTTCATTCCCATTCCCCTTGGTAAATTACTTTCATGGGGGCAGGACACAATTTTCATGTTAATACCTTCTGTGCGCTAAAGAAACAATACAAACAAAGTGAAAATGAGGTCTTTACGTCAGCTCCAATTTGGAGCACAGCCATTCGCCCTACCATGCCACAAAACCCACAGGAGCACCTATGACAGCATTCTAATTGGCATTGTAATGAGAGGGGCTGAAGCTGACACCGGGTTCTGCTTTCGTGTGCCTAGAATTTTGGGGGTCTTTAAGCACACAAACCAGCATTTAAAGTTTTACAGATGTATTAGCAGCAACTTTATGGTACTCACAGAAGGACTATAGATGGCTTTAAACCAATAAGATTCCTGACAGTATGGGTAAGTATAATTTACAACAATTGTGCATGTGTAGTAGGAATTGTCACACCCAAAAGGAAATATTGAAATGTGCATATTTTTTTTAATTCACAAAAAAAAAAATATATATATATATATAATCCAAAACGATATGGTGAACCGCACAACAGATGTTAGCAGTGCTCCAACGATCTGGTCGTCCCACCGACCATATATAGAAGAATTCTAGACGGGATTGTTGCACTTGAAGATATATATAAATATGTTCAAGTGCAACGATCCCGTCTTTGGAATTCTTCTATATATATATATATATATATATATATATATATACACACACATACACGCAGTATATATATATATATATATATATATTTTTTTTTTAACAAAGTGAAAAAAGGTGATAGTAAAAACCTATTTAATGGCTGTATACTAGTTCTGTATATTTTAATTATTGATAATGCCCAGTCCTAATTTATTTCTTTATTATGAAAATAAATATTTACATTTGTTACAAGTTTTTTGGCAGATGGAGGACAAACGATCAGGTGTTGAATAGACATAATTTAAGGTGCTGTTTGTACAAACATCTTATTTTCTGCAAGGTCTGTGGTTTCCACATCGCTAACCAGACCATCCTTGAAGGAGTCTGTCATACATCAATGGTCTCAGCAATCAGTGCTGGAGAATGGCATTTTAAAGGGAGGGGTTTATTTTATTAAAATACAAATGGGGCTCTGGTATAAAATGTATCACACCCCTCAAAGATATTGTCTGTATGTTATAGATTTAAAAAGAATATGTATAGTGTTTTGTATATATTTTATATCCTTATTTGATGCATTCTGGACTAAAAAATAAATAACATTGTTTAAAAAAGTGTTCATATGCAGTAAAAAACCCCAAAAAACAAAACAAACAAATATCACTGCATTATGCTGGCTACTTTATAAAAAAAAAGAAAGAAAAGAAGGATTATACTGGCGTAAAAGACACCTGCACACATATCCTAACAGTGCGTATCAATTATCTGTCCAAGATTTTATTTTATTTATTTATTTCAGGTGCTTATATAGCGCCGTCACTTTACGCATCGCTTTACATATATATATTATACATTCACATCAGTCCCTACCCTCAAGGAGCTTACAATCTAAGGTCCCTAACTCACAATATATTTAGGCATACATTTTTTTGCAACCATTAGTGCAGGTGCTCACCAGGTGCTTGTATGTCCATTAGTACAAACATCAGTATGAAACGTTCCTGGGCATTTCTGCCACATGGGAATAGCCCACACTTTTATCTATTATGTTAGCTGTTTTTAAAAACACAAAAATTGAAATTTATTTAACCACTTTAAGACCGCCTGCCACAGATATACTGTGGCAAGGCGGCTCTATTGTGTGAATTGCCCGTACTGGTACAGCGCTTCGTGTAATAGACACAGCGAGCTCGCTGGCCACCCGCGATTGCTCCACAGAGAGTCAGAACAGGAATCTGTAAGCAAAGCGGATCTCCGTTCTGACAAGAGAGTAGAGAGAGATTGTCTGTTCCTAGTGATCAAGAACAGCGGTCGCTCTGTTCTTCCAGTCAGTCCACTCCCCCTACAGTTAGAAAGCACCTCCCTAGGACACACTTAACCCTTTGATCGCCTCTGGTGTTAACCCCTTCCCTGCCAGTGTCATTTATACAGTGTCAGTGCATTTTTATAGCACTGATCACTGTATTGATGTCACTGGTCCCCTAAAAGTGTCACTTAGGATCAGATTTGTCCGCCGCAATGTCGCAGTCCCACTAAAAATCGCAGATCGCCACCATTACCAGTAAAAACAATAAAAATAGTCCATAAATCTATCCCATAGTTTGTAGGCGCTATAACTTTTATACGGTTATTGAGATTTTTTTTACCAAAAATACATAGAACACATATTGGCTTAAACTGATGAATAAATGTGTTTGTTTTTTTTTTTTGGATATGTATTATAGCAAAAAGTAAAAAATATTGTTTTTTTTTTTTTTCAAAATTATCAGTCTTTTTTTGATTATAGCGCAAAAAATAAAAACCGCAGAGGTGATCAAATACCACCAAAAGAAAGCTCTATATCGAACGAGCAGGGCCCTCCAATTCCTTCTGTATTGTATTGTAACTGTACTGTCTGCCCTCATATTGTAAAGTGCTGCGCAAACTGTTGGCGCTATATAAATCCTTTATAATAATAATAATAATATTTGTGGGAAAAAAAGGACATAAATTTTATTTGGTACAGCATCGCACGACCCCACAATTGTCAGTTAAAGAGACACAGTGCCGTATCGCAAAAAATGGCCTGGTCAGGAAGGGGGTGAATTCTTCTGGGGCTGAAATGGTTAAAAGAAGGATTGAAGACTAAGGAAAGAAGAATACAACTGCAGTATCAATTTCTTTTAGATTTGATCCTTGTGTTTTATGCCTGTCCATGAGCATGCATCCTTCTAATGTGAATCTGTGTGTAATTTTTAAACTTTTGGAGTCTAAAGACATCCCCATTTTTGTTAATCCCCTGTATATTTGGGCATTTGAATTGAACACAGGCTTAATTCACCAAGTAAAGTGATGAAAACCTTATAAGGTGCAGATGAATTTAAAAGCAATTTGTAGCTTTTCCTTTACACAATTAGATCTTTGACATTTACACCTTAGTAAATCTGACCCCAAATATGAAATGGTGGCTTTAATAACCTTTTATTGAATCCAATACGGATTTACTATTTTAGAAGGCTATTCTTTATTTTAAGAATTCAATAATGAACTAATTAGCTACAAAATGGTTTAATCTAGAAATAGCTAGAGTAAGAATTAGCAAATATGCCTAGTGTGAGGTGGGTAAATTTACACCAAATCTTGGCTGGTCAGGCACAAAAAAATATTACACCATGCAGTAAAAATGTACAAATCACAGGCACAATCGCACTACTTATTAATGGGTTTTGGAGGGTAAAAGTTCAGGCAGCAGGAAGTAAATACATAAGAGAAAAATGGGGGAACTGATTGAAATTTCCCAACTTAGCCAGAAGAGAAGAGTAGGTCCTAAGGTTATAGGGTATAGATATTTTCATAAATTACTGGACCTTTAGTGTAGGACAAACTTATTACAAGTATACAAAAAGCAACATGTTTTTTTAAAAGGTTGCCATTGTAAACTATTTTCATAGAATACATTTGCATGTTCATTATACTCATTTTAGGTTTTATTAATTGGTTGTCCAAATACTTAGGACATTTAACTGCAGCAGTCATGATGAGACACTTCCCAATGACATCTGTTAATGACCCCTTTCCTCATTTTACATGCATTTGTCCTCTGAATGGTCAGGAAGAAAAATAAAGCTTGCTTTGGAGTTTCCTGTGATCCTTCCAAAGTGATGACACAGAAATCCCCCTGGAGCTCAATTGTCCCTCACTTACTTCACCAACTTCTATACTGCAAAGTTGGCATCATGTTGCAGAAGCATGGTATTTTTTGAATATGTGTTATTATTTCCTCATCAGCATGGAATGATCCATATATTAAGATATTTAATAAAATGTATGTGATCACACTGGGACTCATAACTCTTTAAATTGAGGCTTTCGGTATATAACTTTCAAGAAAAGACAGATAGAATGCATGACACTTAAACTGGACCTTGCTGACTAGGCCCTGATGCTTTTCTACTCATAAATCATGGTCAAGGACTGACCTACTCTACCAATTAACCAGTAGGGATTGTATATCAAGTACTTAAGTATATCATTCTACAAACAGGTGCAGATTGCAGTTCCAGCTGCCTATTCATCCATGCATCAAGGTCTACAGTGAAATGTAGCTTTGCTCTTTAGAGACTTGACTTAATGTCAGTTAGAGACAAGCTAATCACAGACACGAGATCATCTGCTAAAACTAAAATATGCATCTATAGTCTGTTTTCATCTATCAGGTTTAAAGCAAAATTCCAGTATTTTTTTCCCCCATGCAGTGGGGCTGTACCTGCACTGCAAGGGTCAACTGCTTCTTTTTTTCTAGATGAGAGGAGAGCAGAGATATGCTTACCTAATGCGCCGAGTGCAAGGCCGGTTCCTGCCATTCCTGTCCTTGTACGCTAGCAGTCTTGTGAATGGACTTTTCCATTTGTCATCACGCCCATAGATCGGCTATGGATGTGAGGACCGTGGGAACAGTCCACCGCTGGACGTGGGGGAGCACTGTTTTCCAGAGGATCGAAGGATCAGGTAATTATTGCCTTTCATTGCGACCAGTGGCGGCTGGTGTGTCTTTCTTTTGGGTGGGGCAGAAAACGATCCTCCCCCGGTCAGTCGGGTCACGGACGCCACCCACCCTGGTCGTTCGGCTGGGTTACGGGGGTCACGGGGGGCACTCCCTCCCCGGGAGCCTCTGGCTCTAATTACGTGCTTCAAAAAAAACACCCCCCCCCCATTGGAATCCATGCATATATACGCCTTTCATGTAGATCAGGGGGCCAGACGCATGGATGGGGGGTGGCGTCTGTATGCCCCTAATGGACGGTTTGCCACTGATTGCTCCCCTGGACAAAACAAGCAGTTAAGCAATGCAGTGCGGGCACAGCCCCATTGTATGGGAATTTTTTTTTTTCAAGGATTTCTGCTTTAACTTCAAAGTTTATACCTTTTCCATTAAAAAATGATATCAGTATGTATAGTAAAAGCATCTATAGCTGTTGTATGCTTTTTCCTTGATTATTTTGATCAGGATATAAACCCAAAATGTTATTTTATCATTATTTTAGTCAGATGATTATGAAATATTACTTAATAAACATTTTTATCCCTAATTCCAGCCAGCAGGTGGAGCGGTTGACTCTTGTCCACATGTTCACCATGTTATACAGTACTTAGATTTGCTGAAAAAAAAACCTGCTGTTTACAGGACTCATTAGCAAGTGTGGAAATTTACACACATAACTAAAACTAAAAACAATGACTCGACCCCTCTCCCTCTCTTCCATGCCTGTTCAGAGGGTTCTGTATAGGATTTCAGTTAGACACAGTGGGGGAGATTTACTAAAACTGGAGAGTGCAAAATCTGGTGCAGATGTGCATGGTAGCCAATCTGCTTCTAACTTCAGCTTGTTCAATTAAGCATGACAATAAAATCTGAAAGCTGGCTGGTTTCTGTACAGAGCTGCACCAGATATTTTACTCTTCAGTTTTAGTAAACCTGCCCCCCCCATTGAGGGGGCGTGGGCCCTATTCAGGGTGCCAGGCGCATGAATTCCTATGGCGGGGGTGTGTTTTTTGAAGCACTGATTAGAGCCAGAGGCTCTAATAGGCTTCAAAATAGGGTGGACTCGGGGCACAGAGCACTGCATCCAGAGCTCACCCAGGTGTGTTGCAACAGCGAATGAATATTTGCTGTTACGACACTAATCCTCCTTCCGCCCAATTGGGAAGCGGGTCTGATAACCATCACCCAATTTGCTGAAAGGTCAGGTGATCTTATTGGATGCCTAGGAGGAGGGAAGGAGACGTACGGCGGAAGCGAGGAAAAGGCACAGGAGTCGATGCCCGATGCCGCGAAGCCCGACGCTGCCTGATGTCTGCTTATGCCCCGATCCCTGCCACTCCTTGATGTCTGCCGATGCCCGATCCCTGCCCGGATCATATGTACCCTAGATTATTCATTGATTTATAAAAAAGATAATGAGGCTAATTTACTGGAGGAGTTGAGAATCTTTACACAACATAGTATGGGAATATTCGCTTCAATTATTCAATGTTGTGAATGTGAAATAAGTAAGGTCTTTAGACTGCTAGTTGAGGTTTTCTTTAAAGTGGTTGTACAGGTTGAAAGTACAAAACCTTCAGTGTGCAGCTCCCCCTGCAGCCCCCTCATACTTACCCAAGTCCGATCCTGATCCAGTGATATGAATAACAGCAGCTGCTCTCCCAGGTCTCTGCCTCCTCATAGGCTGAGACATAGCAGCAGGAGCCATTGCTGCTGTCAATCACAGCCAGTGAGCCGATGAGGAGGGGGGGTGGGACTGAGCCCTATTCTGCGTGTCTTATCTTATGGACACACAGAGCGGGGCTCAGGAGTGAGCACGCATGAGTGCCCCCATAGCAAGCAGCCAAGAGGAGGTGCTAGGAATGCCGATGGAGACCCGAGAAGAGGAGGATCAGGGCTGCTGTACAAAAGCATTGCACAGAGCACGTAAGTATAAGATGTTTGTAATTAAAAAAACAAAGAAAATTAACTTTTCATGTCACTCTAAAACCAAACGATTATAAAAAAAAACAAAAAAACAGTACACACAGCCCCAAATGAAGTCAATCTAACAACTGTTGAATGGGCACTATGGAAAACCAGCTGAATGAACACTATAGAAAATCAGCTAAATGGGCATTATGGAAAACATTGCTTGTGTTGATTTTTTCGTTCAGCCCTCTGTGTGTACCCAACCTAAGTCTATTTCCCTCCCATCCCTGCATACCTGCTTCATTTTCACTTCATTTAAAATGGAAATCTGGCCTAAACAAATATTGTCCAGACACACGAGGCATGCATATTCTTATTGAACCTTGGTGTGTTTATGTATTTCTTTTAGATCTGTAGAGTAATCCAGCATGAAATAACTCCTGCACTTTGCCTCTGTGTAAGATCTTTCTGTATAAAGACTGGTCACTCCTCATCTCTCTCCTTTTGGTTTTATCTCCGCCATCTCCTGTAGTTCTCTGCAGGCATTATATAGTGGGTCCTATCCACTGCTTTGATCCCTGCACATGTAATATGCAGCACAGTGATCATGTTACCACTACTTTTACAGGGCAATGGGTCTGATTTACTAAAGGAGTTACAAATCAATACACAATAAATTATATGAATATTCATTTCAATTATTCAGTCATGTCCAGATTACAAAAAGTTGATAGGAATTTCACATGACTAGATAATTGAATTGAATATTCACACAATTTATTGTGTGAAATTCTTAACTTATTTAGCAAATCAGCCTTAACTACTTGCCGACCACGCTATAGCCGAATGATGGCTACAGAGCGTTTGGCCAGTTCTGGAAGGGCCTCATATGAGCGCCGCATTCTGTGACTGCTGTGTCACCAGGATACAGCTGATCACAGATCAGGGTAAAGGGCCAATCATAGCGGCCTTTTGCACGTGATGAGCTGTGTCCAATCACAGCTGATCACAATGTAAACACAAGCCGGTTATCAGCATTCCTTTCCTCACAATGACTGTGTGAGAAGAGGAGAGCTGATAACCGGCTTGTGTAAAAGGGACATCTACACTGATATCCTGTCCTGATTATCAGTGCAGTCCCAACAGTGCCCACCAGTTCTGCCAGTCAGTGCCCACCAGTGCTGCCAATCAGTATCCATCACTGCCTCCTCATCAGTGCCGCCTATCAGTGCCCCCTATCATTGCCACCTATCAGTGCCCATCAATGCCACCTATCAGTGCACCTCATCAGTGCCCATCAGTGCCTCCTCATCAGTGCCCATCTATGCTGCCTCATCAGTGTCCATCAGTGCAACATATCAGTGCCCATTAGTGCAGCCTTATCAGTGCACATCAGTGAAGGAGAAAAATTACCTGTTTGCAAAATTTTATAACAAACCATGAAAATGTTTTTTTTCAAAAATTACGGTGTTTTCTCATTTATTTAGCAGTGGTGATTAAATACCACCAAAAGAAAGCTCTATAAAAAAAAAGATAAAAATGTAATTTGGGTACAGAGTTGCATAACTTAACAATTGTCATTCAAACTGTCAGCATGATAAGCAGGTGTGCATTTAGAAGGGCCTGACTGGCTTGTAGTACTGGCTTTCACCATCTCATTCTGAGTGGTATTTACAAGTGATTGCTGGAGACTAAAGCCTCGTACACACGGTTCGGTGGTCGTACGACCGAACGGACCAAATCGTATGTTGGCTGTTGTATCTAGCATACTGACATGCACTACACGATCGTACGACCAAGCTGAACGTAGTGTCGTGTTATGAACGTATAAAGAGAAAGTTCAGGTGCATGTAATTAGCGTCCGGCCATTCCTGACTTCTGAGCATGCGTGTTTTGCACAATACAACTTGTTGGACCAACTTCTCGGTACACACGATACAACGGTCGAAAGACCACTTGTTGGTACTACCAAGTTTTCTAGTCTGCTCATACAACTCCTGTTGTACGACCGTCGTACGTCGGCAGTTCTAATCGCGTGTACTAACGATCGATTTCGCATACAACGGTCGTTCGTACGACCTGTTGTATAGGACCGTCGAACCGTGTGTACGAGGCTTAAAGCTCCATGCACACTGGACGCTCTCTGGGCTCTCTGGGCGTCGGGCAGGAGACGCTGCTTAGAAAACGTTCTTTTGCAGCGTTTTGTAAGCAGCGTTTATCGGCGTCTGTGTTTTTGAGCGTTTTTTTTTTTTTTACTTCATTAGCTTCCATTGACTAAAAAAAAGCCGGACACTGATAAACTGCCGTTTACCTGCACTTATGAGCGTTTATCGGGGTCCAGTGTTTTTTGTGGTCAGAAGAACGACTTTTGAACGCCAATTCAGGGAGTTCAGATAACAGCCCTAAAACGCCACTGCTTTTAGACGACAATTAATGTCCATGTGTGCATGTGAGGATGACATAAAGGGGCATTTTTGTGCTGTTAAAAAAAAAAGCCCAAACGACCAAAAACAGTCGTTTATCAGCTACAGAGTGCATTTGCACTTACAGTATCTCACAAAAGTGAGTACACCCCTCACATTTTTGTAAATATTTTATTCTATCTTTTCATGTGACAACACTGAAGGAATGACACTTTGCTACAGTGTAAAGTAGTGAGTGTACAGCTTGTATAACAGTGTAAATTTGCTGTCCCCTCAAAATAACTCAACACACAGCCATTAATGTATAAACCGCTGGCAACAAAAGTGAGTACACCCCTAAGTGAAAATGTCCAAATTGGGCCCAAAGTGTCAATACTTTGTGTGGCCACCATTATTTTCTGGCACTGCCTTAACCCTCTTGGGCATGCCACTGGAGTCCTCTTCCACTCCTCCATGACGACATCCATTTAAGGATGCCCCACAGATGCTCAATATGGTTTAGGTCTGGAGACATGCTTGGCCAGTCCATCACCTTTATCCTCAGCTTCTTTAGCTAGGCAGTGGTCATCTTGGAGGTGTGTTTGGGGTCGTTATCATGTTGGAACACTGCCCTGCGGCCCAGTCTCTGAAGGGAGGGGATCATGCTCTGTTTCAGTATGTCACAGTACATGTTGGCATTCATGATTCCCTCAATGAACTGTAGCTCCCCAGTGCCAGCAGCACTCATGCAGCCACAGACCATGACACTCCCACCACCATGCTTGACTGTAGGCAAGACACACTTGTCTTTGTACTCCTCACCTGGCTGACATTATTTGAACCAAATAAGTTTATCTAGGTCTTATCAGACTACAGGACATGGTTCCAGTAATCCATGCCCTGTGAACATCTTTTCTAGGCAAAGAAAAGATGTTGTGTGTGAATAAAAGATGTGCAAGCATTAGCGGCAATAAGAAAAGTGACAGACTAAAAAGAAGTGTGAAGATGAAGAACACTTCTTTTTAGTCTGTCGTTTT
>BLSH010354176.1:124993-159822 GCA_018402905.1 Glandirana rugosa | reverse complement strand
GTACAGCACTGTGTGTGCATTACAGGCCAGCCAGGCTGAGGCCTCCTTACTCTGAGTCCTCAGATTGCCGACTCGTCCTCCTGATGAGACGACTGTGCCGCCGTCCGCCAGGTGCCCAGAGCAAAGCAGACTGTGAGTGTACACTGTGACTGTATAGTAATTGTGGTACATTACAGCAGGACTGAGGCCTCCCCTTCCGTCTGACCACCATCCGTCCAGAGCACACTGTGCCTAGACCACTGGTAGTGGCATCCAGGGCACTGTGCTCAGACCACCATCCAGCAGTGCCAGCACTCTGCAGCAGCAGCATTACAGGCCTACTCAGACCACCATCCAGCAGTGCCAGCACTCTGCAGCAGCAGCAGCATTACAGCTGCTGCTTTCCTCTAATTGAAATATCTCACCAAAATATATGTAAAAGGATGTGGTCAGTGGTCACTGGGATGGGCTGGGGGTCTGGGGCACTGTCAATTTTCGCATTGGCACAGGGTGCCTAAAGGCCTAAGGACTGGCCATGGGAAGGGCCATAGTATTGTACATGTAGGAGAGACAACTTGGAGCTGAATGCACAGGCTAGACTACAAATGACATTAGTATGTGGAACAATAACAACCACCACTTTTTATCAACTACTCTCTCTCTCTAAGCATTGACAAATTTGACAATAGAGGTAAATAATATCACAATAATGAAAAAGAAAAATTGATCAGTAACAGTCAAAAGGGACAGCCTTACGTCGGGGTCCTACCCCAGTAGTCTTTTTAGTATGATATGTACCTCTATTGGCATTGCGAATACTGAGAGAGAGAGGAGAGAGGAGTTAATAACAAGTGGTAACTGTTATAATCCACACACTAATGGCATTATTGTAGACTGTGCACTTTTTCTTTGAATGTATCTGAGAATTAGAATTGCTGAAATATTAAACTGACAGTAAACTGATTCCTATTGTAGAAATATGCATTACCCTCAAGTATTGGTTTATTAAGCTGTGCCTGTGCCAGACTGGCAGTGACACTGCCTGTGCAGTGTTCTGTCTGTGTGTGCTGTGCTTGGCTTTGTACATGTACAGCTGTGGCCAAAAGTTTTGAGACTGACACCAATATTAATTTTCACAAAGTCTGCTGCTTCAGTGTTCACCAAACTGTTCTTGGATGGTTAGGAGAAGTTATGAGCCTGAGGATGCTTTTGTACCATTTATTCATGGTTGAGTACTTAAGCATGAGCCCACTCCCATGGCTGAGAAGCAACCCACCCCACACATGAATGGTCTCAGGATGCTTTACTTTTGGCATGAGTGTAATACAGGACTGATAGTGTAATGCTCATGCTCACCTTTTCTTCTCTGGACAAGGTTTTTTCTGGACGCCACAAACAATCAGAGAGAGGATTCATCAGAGAAAATGACTTTCCCCCAGTCCTCAGCAGTCCCATCCCTGCACCTTTTGCAGAATATCAGTTTGTCCCTGATGTTTTTACTGGAGTCAGTCAGATAGTGGCCCGGCCTGTGACCTTCTTACTGTCCTTCTTGACACCAGGCCAGCCAAGCTGCTGAAATGTTTTGTTGTGTTCTGTTGTTCAATTTGAGGTTCTTGAACTATTCATGTAAATGATTGTGCACTTGCAGTGCATGGTTGGTGGCATCCTTACGATCATGCAAAGAGTTTTTATATTCTATTTTTGTAATCCTTTTGTCAAGAAAGCAGTATTCTTGACAAAACGGTTTTACTTAAATAAAGACATTATACAACGACTAAATCTGTGTCTGCGGTGCATGTTCAAACCTTAATACCGTAAATAATAACATAATCGATTTTTCACTCCAGAAGTAGTATATAATGAGTTTGGAGATTATAGAGAAATGCTTAAATACTGCATTACAATTACAATTTAACTAAACACATTCGATTTTAGTTGACTAAAATTATTTTTTTGACTAATACATTTGACTGGATATTTTAGTCGACTAAAATACGATGACTAAAATGGGACTAAAACTAAAATGCCATTTTAGTCCTAAGACTAAAAATAAATCGAAATTTGCTGCCAAAAGTAACACTGATGCTAACCACTAAGGCACAGTGCTGCCCATGTCAAGCTAACCCAGTGTCTTCAGTACTTTCTGAATTACCCACCTGCAATAAGTATGCATATTGGGAAATTTGACTTTGCTTGCTGCATGCATTCTTTCAGGTCAGTGTCTCAAAGTATTAAAGCCAAAGCCAGGTAGGCCTTCTGAGAAAGAGATCAGTATTAGCAGCCCTTATATTTGTCCCAAGATAGGTTTCCTATACATTCCAAAAGTAACATTGTCATTTCAACTTGATTTCCTCTGTAACATCTTTGTTGTAATTACAACAGTTTTAATTGAGTTCATATGCAGCCTACTAATAGCTCTTCACACTGCACTCCTCCATCCTCTACAAGTAGATGGGGTCAGCTATGCAGCTTGTCCTCTCGGTGCTCTGATCTGGCGAATCAGCACTATGTCAGGAATGGCTGATAATAAATAGCTGTCTAGAAGACCTTTATTCTTCAGAATACAAATAAATCAGAGTCACTTTTACGCAGCTACTCATTTGCCAGTTCTGCTTGAACGGATGAACTGCTAGACCTCCAATGAAGCTGCTCTAATCCCATAGCTCTGCCTAGCTGAGTTTGTAGAAGACTGCCATATAGGACTCTTGCTTCCTGGCTTTCCCTATTCTCTCTGCTAAGACTATAATGCCAATGATTTCAAAGCTGATTGTTGTATATTGTTTATGAGATAAATTATATAGAGTACTGATCATGGATAAGCAGAATGATTTGGGAAAATTAGCTTTCATTGTGAAAATTCGCCAAAGTGAAAACTATCAATTTTGCTCTTAAAGTGGACTATGCAAATGCAAGGTGCTCTAACACTGTCCGGGCCCACTGCTCTTTCACAAATCTGCTGCTATTAGTAGGTGTAAAATTTACCTGTAATGGAAGAGGTTAGTTTATACTTAATATCACCCCTGTCATCTGCCTGTGATGCCTAGGTGAGATCCTGGAGAATACAGAATCTCGCTCTTTCAATGGACTGAAGTGTCTTCTTGTGAGATTTCAAATGCTCTGCTTTCCCCAGAAATCATCCTGGAAGGACAGAGACGTCATGCTGCACAAGACTGGGGTTAGGAAGGTATCATTTGTTTTTACATTTTACACACCTAACTAAGTGATGTGTAAAGTGGGAGGGGGTCTGGGCAATTTGAATGGATCTTGCATTGTAGTGTAAGATCCGCTTTACGCTGAGTAGGTAAAAAATGCTTAAAAGTTCTACTCTTTTTCTAAATGAATGTAAAGGGTATATTTGTGTGGACACCCAAACACACACACACACACACTAGTGCAAAGAACACTAACCTAGATGACTTTTGACACACCCCTATACATTTAGTTTACTTCCTGTAGTGCCACCCCCTTTTTTTTTTCTAAATGTGTGTATTTATTTGGGTACTGTCTCTATTTTTTTAAACTTTTTTCTGTTCTATCTTTATATTGGAAAAATATTAAAATAACAAGGCAAATGCGGGGCCATTCCATAACCCCCAGGAGCTGTTTATTATCGTTATGCATGATTTATATATCGTCAACAGTTTTCAAAATGAGGGCAGACAGTACAATTACAATACGATTCAATACAAAAGGAATCAGAGGGTCCTGCTTTTGAAGTGTAAAATCGAAAGCCCATTAGTCCCTAAAAACCACCTTAATTTCACCTTCTGCTTTGACTTCAATGCACTTCAAAGAAATTGCAGAATTTTGCTGAAAAATTTAGATTTACGCTGAAATTTTGCAGAAAACGCAAAATGTAAATGTATATATGCTGAATATACAGTATATACATAATTAAAATCTATAAACTCATAATAACCTATATCACTTTTCTTTGCGGATGGAAGAGTGCATTAAAGTGAAGTCCTTCCTCCACATACTGCCAAGGCATTGAAATCTTTTTAAGTGAAATAAGTTTACTTACCTATGCTGCGGGCTTCTTTACTACATGTATTCCACTGTACCACTGGTCCATCTTGCATGTGCTCCCCTTCTCACGCCACAATTAAAAAAGTAACTAAGGGCAGGCTATTTTCTTGCTCTCTGCAGTGGTCTGCTAATGAAGTCTGCATCAGATCTCCTGCATACATATTACGAGATCTGGTGCAGTTTGTTACGGTTTCTACATTGCCTTACCATAGCAGCATAGAAACAATGCCAAAATCACACTAGTTCACTAAAGGAGCATTCACAGAGTCAGTATAATAAAAAAAAATTATTTCCCCACAGGTTATAAACAAGATCTCCCTGTAAGGCACTTGTGATGTATCCTTTCCAGGGGACAACTGGCTCTGGCTACTTCACCGGTACCCAGAAATACCAAGAAGTGAAATTCAAAAGAATGTGAGCAAAAAAGAATATTCATTTTGCATAGGACATAAGGATGATTTGAGGCTGAAAAACACACACGCTTAAAATCCTAACATTGTTTGGCGCCCTAGGAGCCATAAGTGTCATGTACCCCCGGGCATAGAAATGAATGGCTGTAACATACAAGGCTATCCACAACATCGCCCCCAGCTACATCAGCAACCTCATCTGCAGATATCGCCCAAATCGTCCCCTCCGCTCCTCCCAGGACCTTCTGCTTTCTAGCTCCCTTATTACCTCCTCCCATGCTCGCCTTCAGGACTTCTCCAGAGCCTCTCCCATCCTCTGGAACTCCCTGCCCCAGTATGTCTGATCAGCCCCTGCCCTGTCCACCTTTAAAAGATCACTGAAAACTCATTTATTCAGGGAAGCCTATCCCTCGGCCACCTAAGAACTGTACCTGAGCTACCCCCATCAGCCCATCTCCCGCAGCCACCACCTTTTGTACCACCACCCCCTCCCTTTAGAATGTAAGCTCTACGAGCAGGGCCCTCCGTCACTCCTGTATTGAACTGTATTGTAATTGTGCTGTCTCCTCCCTCTACATTGTAAAGCGCTGCATAAACTGTTGGCGCTATATAAATCGTGTATAATAATATAATAATAATAATGTGTTTGTACTCGGATATATGCAACTGCTTTTGTACATTGGTGTAAACATCTGCATGTGTGGTATTGCCTGAACGCAGAAATTATGCTTTCAGGAAATACATAATTTGCCCAAGTGGGTTTTTATGCGAATGCACGAAAGCATCTGCATATATCTAAGTACAAACACATACAGTTATTCACTTCCATAGCAGGCTGTATACTGCACCTGCAGCTCCCTAGGTATGGAACATTGTGACTTTAGGCTAGTGCATTTTTTCAGCCTCACTGTCCGTGTACATGAGTTTCTAGAGATGTGCAGTTCATGCACCAGGTTTACTTTAACATTATATATACTGTATATATATATATATATATATATATATATATATATATATATATATATTTTTGATACTGTGTATATATATATATATATATTACACCAATAATGGCAATTAAGGAAAAGTCCAGCTCATCAGTAAAGGTTGCAGAAGAGGTGCAAACAGCTTAGTGGAGTATGCTTAGTGTGCTTAGGGTAAATACCTTGATTTCCAGTGGAAGCTATCCCCTTTGGGAAGCATGTAAAATACCTGCTGGCGCCAGAGTGGATTTTGATGTAACAGACACCCATCCTGGTAAAGCATTATTTTGCATCAGCACTCATTTCCCTAGTGCAACGTTACCAACCTGCCTGCTGCCAAGCCAAAACATCAGCAATCATTGAGAAGCTAAGTGGCAGACACAGGAGATGTGAGGGGATTTAATGGCCTTGTTGATTGCTATGTTGCACATTTGTGCTCCTGCTGGCCTCTTGGTGGCTCTTCCAGCACAGATAACATCCCTTTACTTATCATGGTCACTTTTCTCTCTGTTCAGCACATACTTCAGCACAAAACAATCCACTTGTAAACTATAGGAAAAATAAACATGGATGTGGCTCTTTGATGCTGCTTTTGTGTATGTATTGGGTGCGTTTGTTACACCAGAGATACATACAAATATTACGTTGTAACAGTAATGTACTTTTATATATGGATACATTTTAAGCATGTGGGTATCATTAAGGGCTTAAAAATGTCTCTTTAACAAGCATCTGACACTTTTTTTTCAGCCTGTAAAAGCACCTTGATGTTAGCCTATGTGTCCATGCACACACATAGGCGTTTACAGGTGTATTAGAAGAGAGGCATTTGTAATATGCTTACAACATTTTGGAATGATATATTTTCTTTCTTTGAAGACACTCTAGGAATTTATGTTCCAAAAACTCCAGACGTTGGCCTCCTTGGAATTATGAATGAAATTGTACATTGGACTCATACCCGGACTTTAGTGAGACTACTGTTATTTTTTGCTAGGAAATTGATTTTACTGCGGTGGAAAGATACCAATGCTCCTAGCATACAGATGTTTTATCGTATGGTTAATAAGTGTTTACCTGTATTTAAGCTAATATACAACTGTAGAGCATGCCCTAAGAATTTTTTTAAGATATGGCAACCTTGGTTGGATATTGCGGCTTCCTTCTGGAAAGATGTCCCATTATCCCAGTAGAAGAACTGGTTTTCTGATACCTGAGTCTTTGTGACTGTAGGCCTTGGAGTTCAGAGAGGTTCACCTTTGTGATTGGACGGTGAAGGGGGGTTGGGGGGGGCGGTGCTCATGTTATAGCATGTCTGACCTTGTTGTATGTGTGAATGGGTTTGAATGGATGCGTGCAGTTGTTCGGCTGGTGGTGTCTGTGGCTCTGTGAAAGAAAGGGGTCCAGTCGGATCCTGGGGCTGCACCCCCACTAGCTTTCTTGGCGCTCCTCCCCTGTGGATGTAGGGGTTGTAGGGGATGGAGGTGTTCTATGATATGTACTTACCTAAGTTTGGATTTACACCTGGACAAATATAAGGCTGTTAATCTATCCTCGGTGTACTTATACTGCATCTCCCACTGTATGATTTATGTTCTACAGTTTTGTGTTCGAAAAACTCAATAAATAAATTCTTTAAAAAAAAGAGGAGAGGCATTTTCAGGCTAAAAAAACAGCGCGTTCAGGAGCGAAACTTTTGGCTTGACGCGCCTAAATATGCCTAAATATGTCTAAACATCTCTAAATGCATGTGCAATACATGGCTTTAGGCATTTTTTAAGCATTTTTTTGCTGCCAGGAGTTAAAGGTGTTCAGAGGAAAAATTCAAATGCCCTGTGCGCATGAGCTCTGATTATCCTGTGTAATTTCCTGAGAAATGCATGGTACAGAAAACTAAACAATACCTGTTAATAGTGAGATAAGAAGAACATATCCGTGCCATCCAAAATGAATTAATGTTTAGGAGTAGAGTGGGCTAAGCCCACATTGCTACATTTCTAAAGGCCTCATTTACAAAAGGCTTGCAAACGGCATCAAACACAGCTTTTTACCGCCCCCTTCTTGACCACTCAGCTGCTGGCCATGTTAGTACTTGTTGCTATGGTCACAGGGCAGAACGGCAAAAATTATACCAAAGGTCTCATGTGATAGGCAGTATCACTGCCAAACATGACCCAATCAAGTGAACTGGAATGCGCTGCAACTGTCCTGCAACCACGTGCCCCTTCAATGATCAGATATACTTGTACTGTCAACGCTCAAAAAAGTACAGGAGCTTCTTTGGGGCATGAGCATTTGTTTTTGGCCTCAACAGACTTCAATAGAAGTGCCTAAAAAATGCCTGAAAAACACACGCAATGTGCAATTTCTCACCTAGAAACCACCTCCTCCTAGTAACTGGATTGCCATTTGCTAAAACAAAAAATGCTCAAGCCCCACTGCGCATAAAAAATGTGTGTACAAATGAACGCACAAAAAAATGGTGAAAGATGACTGAAGATGCTGTCGCTCAAGTGTGAATGAAGCCAAAAGCTTAATCAGACCCTTAAAATGATCACATAAAAAAGGCTTATCGTATATAAGCTTTAACATGTTGATGCATCTTAAAAAGTTGTTTTTAATCACTTAGCACCAGCTACCACCCTTGGCGCCAAGAGGTTAAACTTTTTAAATGTGCAGTTTTCACTAAAAGAATACTTGGTGATCCTGGCATGAAGGACCTCATTTAGGCATTATCTGTTTTGAGCTCTTTCCACTATTCTTCTGCATTGTCACCTTGTCACTTGTGCCCCTGGTGGATAGCACAAGTGGCCATGCCAACACATATTGCACAAGCATGGTACATCCTTCTCACTTTTAGTAAGAGTGTCCAGAACAATGATGTGCAGCTGATGTTAGTATGAGTGCATGTAGACAGGACTTGGCTGAGAGGAGATCAACAGCACTGCAGTGCAACGAACAATGAAATATAGGTGAAAACTGTTTTTAGAATTGAAAAAAAACATGACATTTGGTTATGATACACATTGCTTTAGCAAGCTAAATGTCATCCAACTAGGGTTTAGACATGTTGAAAGGAAATGTTGTAAATGTTTTCAGGTGGACAGTGGCTGCAGCCAATCAGCAGCAACCGCTGATCAGCGTATTCTGATTGTTGTGGGAGCTGCTGTCAGAATACAATGTCCTGGCAGTGGGGATTCCTTTGTCCACCTTGTTTGTTTGGGTGGAGGAATCTGTTTGTTCAGGCTGGGCAAAAAAAAAATAAAAAAATTAAAAGCATATAGCCAGATTTATCGCTAACTTAACCCAGTAACAATTAATCGACCTCCTAAAGCGGAGTTCCACCAATGTAAAAGTCAGCAGCTACAAAAAGTGTAGCTGTTGACTTTTAATAAACACTCACCTGTCCCATGGTCCAGCGATGCGGCCGCTCCGAAGGCTCGCTCCTCTCCCCCACCTCTCCGCGGCTTCACAGCCGGGCACACACTGGGCATACGCGAGCCGTGCTGTATGTTGTGAATGGCCGGGCAATCTTCTGGGACCTGTGACTTGTGCCAGAAGATTGTAGGGAGGGAGGGGGAGTGGTGAACTTCCGCGGTGAACTTGCCGCGGCGTCGGGAGAGGAAGTGGGAGCTGGGTACCTCTGAAAACTAGGTACCCGTTACCCCCCCCAAAAAAAATGACATGCCAATTGTGGCATGTCAGGGGGTCGCTAGTACTTAAAGTGGAAGTTCCACTTTTGGGTGGAACTCCGCTTTAAGGTTCCTGTTGCCGATAGCACCTCACCAACAAAAAGGTCACCAAAAGATTATCACTGGCCAAGAAATTTGCAGCAGCAATGCTAGCAGCAGATAAGTGTTCTTTATTCATCCTGTACTGTAGCTGCTGCCATGGACAGGGTCACTGCTGTGACATGGCCCTAACATTGAAACTTAGTCCATAACCCTAAAAATTAACCCTTGGAAACGTAAAGCGGAACTTACCCATAGTAGTTCAATAATAATTCATTTTAAAGTTCTTTAACAAAAGAATATACATTCCACATTAATAATTATGCTACCAAAACTTGTGTGTGCTGTAAATTGCCTCCATCTTTGCTCCAATTTCTTCTTGCTGAAGGCCGCCATTTTGTGGAAGCCCAGAGCAGTCACTTCCTTCTTGGAAACTCTCCCCCTCTCCTTGGTCTCAAAAACTATATGTCCCATTCTGTAATTAAAATGTGTGCATTTCAAGCCTTGATTGTATGTCTTGGCTCAGCTAGAGAGGAAGGCTAATAGAAGCTTTACAGTGCTGAAGATCACAGGCTGCCATGAGGGAGAAAGGAAAGAATATCAGGGAGATGAGACACTATCCTTGCTAGTTTAACTCTTTTGTTTATCCTGTCACCTCTCCTGCTTTTCTTTTCTCTCCTTCTAATCTCTGTTCCCTCAGCACAGTCTGTGCCATTCCTGTTGCTTTCTATCCCCTTCAGCAACAGTAAATCTTACAGCTGTTAGCTGATTGGCCTCCAGTGACTCTGGTTTTAGGCACATTGCTGAGAATAGAGAGCAACTGAGAATGTGCAAAGCAGGATGAGACAGTACATTACTGGACTTTAATCAGTATAGGCACTTCTTTTTAGTGCTTTACGTAGCTATACTTGCAAAAGGATCCAGTCTGAAGTGATGTATCAGGACTTCATTTTCTGACTAAAGTTCCAATTCAACTTTTATTTATCAGTTTATCCTACCCACACACCAACCCGTTAAGCTAAGCCATTAACCCTCTAACACCAAACCTAATTTGAAAAAGAACCCTTCAAATTTAGATCTATTTGTGTTTTTCTCACTGGTGAGTTTGACAAAATGAAGCACATCAAAACACATTCCTGCAAATCAATGCTGTTGATTGTTTTCACCGCATTTTGCAATGTGCTTTCTATTCATATACATCAACATACATTACGCACACTGGTGGTCATCAACATGTATTGATGTGTGTCAGGATGTGTTTCCCTTTCTTGTGATAAATATACATCACATGTAATTTCATGAATGATGGCACTAGAAGCGAATGTAAATGCCTACTGGCCACACGGTGCTTGCCAATGCAGGGGATTTGTTTAGTGAAACCGCTTCTCTCTTAAGGGATATTTGGAATAAATGCCCACATCCCTAAATGCATACTAACACAAAAAAACCTCTGTATGGGATTTTTTAGGGCATAAATTCCACAGAGCTAATCAGACAATTATAAAAATCTCATATTTTATTTTACGAGAGGTGAAAATAGGGAGGAACAGAAATCCCATAAATACATAATACAATGATGATAGTGCCAACAATACATATTAGAATCAGACCACTTATTGCAACACACTCATGTACAAATGTACAGAGTGCTACCCAATGCGTTTTGAGGTCATGCGTTGTTCCTCTTTTCAGGGGAAAAAAAGTGGTAATACATTGGTTGCTATCGTTTGGAAAAAATGGTAGTAGGCATAATCTTAGTGGAATTAAACAGTATATATAGCAGAAAATTGCTGCTGCGGCAAGCCTTTGGCCATCCACGGGAAGGGGAGAACGCCCACAAATCCCAGAGGACCGTTGATGGACCATACCTCTGGTTGTGATCTGGGATCATTTAAATTCTCAAAAAAACCTCACTAAGAAAATTCAATTTTTTTTGTCTTATATTTATCATTACCAAACACGACAGACAAGCACCATCGTTCTAACATCTGACCCTATCTTCTTGTGCACACTTCACGGCATTAAGTGATATACACTACCAGGGGTGCGTTGGGATTGGTTCTGTGGGGCTAAAGGGGGCCCCCCCAAACACATCTCGCCTCCTCCTCCTCCATTCTGGTGGAGCCCTGGGATTTGTGGGTGCTCTCCCCTCCCTGTGTATGGCCCAAGGCTTTCCACAGTAGCAATTGTCTTTTATTAAACGATAGAAAGCAATGTATTACCTCTTTTTTCCCCTGAAGAAGAGGAACTATGCATGACCCCGAAACGCGTTGGGTTGCAATAAGTGGTCTGGCTCTGATATGTATTGTTGACACTATCATCATTGTATTTTGTACTTATGGGAATTCTGTACCTTCCTTTTTTAACCTCTCATAAAATAAAATATGATATTTTTATTGTCTGATTTGCTCTGTGGAATTTATGCCCTAAAAAGTCCCATACAGAGGGTTTTTTTCGTGTTAGTATGCAGGGGATTTGTGGTCATGTTACGGGGTGCAATATTAGATTGAAAAAGGTTATAAACAGAATTTTAAGCTTTTGTGGCATTCTTACAACTGTAGTGGATCATTCAAGGCATTAAGGATTTACAACCACTTTAATAATAAGCATGTAGCCAATGGCCTCCTTGGGGGGTGGCTGGTTATTGTGCTTCACTTTCTCACAACTGCCCTCAATCACACTCCTGCTGGCATCCAGAGTCAGAAAACAGACTGGTTCTTTGTTTTTTTTGTTTTTTATTAGGGAATTTGAACCTGGATGGGGTAGGGGTGATAATGGGATGGCCAGAGATCAAACAGTTCTTTACACCAGGACCTCTATATACAACTCCGTGTATACATGTCTCCTTCTTCACTCCAGCACTGACACTTGCTGCACTTTCACTCCTTGTTCCTCTCTCCTGCACAACACTTGCTTCTCCTTGTTCCTCTCTCCTGTGCAACACTTGCTCAGCACAGGTGAGGCCCGGGAGGATATTTTCCAGGCCTCCATATTGTCTTGTTCGGCCTAGCTAGCACATGTGAGACCTGGCGTAAATTTACCAGGCCTCTGGACCATCCTTTGTGGGCATGGTGTTGAGGCTCCCCTTGTGTAGTAAGTTAGTTTGTTAGTGCTAACTAGCCACAATGGACTTTAACTCCCAGCCCATCTACTCACTGTCCATGACACCAGGTCCCAGTCTCCTCCTGCACCTCTTCCAGACTGTCTTCCTAACTATCTGCTTGTGCATATCCACTTCCCTGGGTCGTATCACTCACCGACACCCGGTGGACTTCTCTGAAGTACACTTCTCCCGCTGTCCTCTGCTTGCTCACTCGTGTGCCTCTTCCAGAATCTACAACCTTCTGGATACTCCAGAGCACCAGGCCAAAGTCAAAAACTGGGAGCTCCCTCCAGGCCTCGATAGTCTCAGTACCTCTTTCCATCTCCAAACTTCCACACAAACTCTCCTCCCCCCACTGGGCAGACCACGGTATTTAAGGTGGCCTGCCCCCTGCCAATCCAGGTTGGGGCTCCTTAACATACATCAGAAAGCCTCACCTCCTCTTCCATCCCCTTTTCAAGAAGAGGGGAGGGGTAAACAAGGGGTGCTGCTTCCTGCAGTTTCCAGTCCTCCATGGGCTACTCCCCTGCCCAGAATCAAAACAATCAGGCCTGATTTACCTACTCTAACACCAAAAATCCTCCACTAGTACCTACCTATTGTGGAGGGTGCTACACGTACTATATTTTTTATTGTCACTTTAACCGTATTTCTCACCTTTCTAACCTTAACTTGTTATATTTATTTCCCTAAGACCCCTTTAACACTGAGGCACTTTACAGGCATTTTTTAGGTAAAAATAGCACCTGTAAAGCGCCTCTTAACCACTTGCTGCCCGCACAACGTCATATGACGTCGCAGACTTTGAGTTGGGATATCTGAATGATGCCTGCAGTTACAGGCACCATTCAGATATCGTCTTTTAGAGACAGTGATTCTCTGCATTGTAAGAATGATCATAGTGGCAGTTCAGCCATTTGATCATTCTTACAGGCAGCGGGAGGTGCCGTCATTAGGCTCACCGCTACGATTGGCGTCAGGAATAAGGAATCGGTCCTTCCCAGATGGTGATCATAGAAGTTTCTGGAGGGTCAGATGGTCCTATGACCGTTTGATCATCTGGAGGCCGGGCGCAATATGATGACGTCACACCCGGCCTCTGCATTTGAAAAAATGCTGCCGCTCAGGCTGGGAAGCCTGGATTGTATTTTTTCTCGCTGTAAAGAGGACCTGTCATGCCTTATTCCTATTACAAGGGATGTTCACATTCCTTGTAATATGAATAAAAGTAATAAAAAAAAAAAGTAAAAAAAGTGTCAAAATAGAAAAATAAAAGCAAAATATACAATAAAAAAAATTTAAAGTGCCCCTGTCCCCGCGAGCTTGTGCGCAGAAGCAAACGCATACGTAGGTTGCGCCAACATATGTAAACGACGTTCAAACCACACATGTGAGGTATCGCCGCGAACATTAGAGCAAGAGCAATCATTTTTGCACTAGACCTCCTCTGTAAATCTAAACATGTAACCTGTAAAAAATGTTAAAGCGTCACCTATGGGGATATTTAAGTACCAAAGTTTGGCGCCATTCCACGATTGTGCGCAATTTCAAAGCATGACATGTTAGGCATCTATTTACTCGGGGTAACATCCTCTTTCACATTATGCAAAAATATTGGGCTAGCTTTACTGTTTTTTCTTTTAAGACATAAAACTGTTTTTTTTCCAAAAAAAAAGCGTTTGAAAAATTACTGCGCAAATACCGTGCAAGATAAAAAGTTGCAACGACCACCATTTTATTCCCTAGGGTCTCTTCTAAAAAACATGTATAATATGTATAAAAAATGATGATTTTTACACTTTCCACTGGGGAGCTAGTGGTTAATTAAAGTCAGTGTGCTTTCACACTGGGGCAGTGCGTTTGCAGGAGGGGAAACAAACTCCTGCAAGCAGCATTTTTGAGGTGGTGGAGGAGCAATATATACACCGCTCTTCCAATGCCCCTTTCCATTGTACACTGCTCCCGAAGCACAGCGCGCCCGTGCTTTTAATACATTTTTAACCCCTTCTTAGGGGTTAAAAGCGCCCCTCTGCCGCCCGAAGAGCAGTGCCAAAGCGCCGCTATAACTGTGGTAAAGCGCTGCTAAACTAGCGGCGCTTTACCGCTGACGCTCGGGCGGCCCCAGTGTGAAAGGGCTCTAATCCCTGACCCCAAGACTTACTATCATAACCATGCTTAATCTAGTTACTCTCCAAAACTGATCTTCTAAATCTTTCACACAATCAGGCTATTACATTCTGTAGGACCAGAGCCAATTAATAATAGCCTACAGGTGTTGACATTTTATGGCAGCATACAAATAACGGTGTTAACAAGGCCTCATTCACACAGGGCATACATAACCATATACCAGTTCAAGGCCGTGTTTGCCTGCATAGATGTCACATTGTGAGCAGTGGCTGTGTCCAAGAAGTCGATGTGTTCCAATTAACAGCAATGGGACTGCTAGAACGGGGATGCATGAACAAACATGCATGCCTGTGCGGGTAATCACGGCCTTGCACAGGTGTATGAGTATGTATGCCCCATGTGAATAAGGCCTATGTCCATGTCTACATTCTGTACTATGACATACAGTAAATGTTAGGTCTATGCTATTTCTCTTTTCTTAATTTCTGTGGTATAAAGGATATATACTTCTCTTTACATTGTGTCTGTGATCTGTGCTGTCTGATGACAGCTCAGATCACAGCCATTAAAGAGGAAGTCCAGCCTGGGTGAAAAAAATTAAAAAATACTGTAGCTGCTGACTTTTAACAATAGGGCAACTACACTTACGATTTCTGCACCCCAGCTGATCTTCTGATCACATCCAGGGTGCAGTCGCTGCTATTCCTGGTAAGGGAACCAGGCAGTGAAGCCTTTCAGCTTCACAGCTGGTTCCCTGCTGCACATGCGCGAAGTGCACTGCTCTTTCTTATTAGCCCAGCGGCGGGGTAAGTAGGATGGGGGCCAAACTTCCGAAAGACGGGCTGCGGCCCCGTTTCCCGGAAGTGGGGAAGGGACCTGTCAAAAACAGGTCCCTGTTCCCCCCTCCCCCCTGAAAGGTGCCAAATGTTGCACGGAGAGGGAGAGGAAGCACATAAGTGGAAATCCACTTTAACTGACACAATGGCTGATTATGCCCTGTTTCTGCCATCCAATAGCCCAAGAGTAGTGCCATGGAACCTGCAAGAAGTAATGGAAAAGATGAAGGCACTGGAGGAGGAAGTGACAGGGGAAGCAAGGAACATCTCAGTCCTGTCATCACTAGAGAAGGGCAAAACAGGCAAGTAAGTCTGCCAGATTATGCAAGCATGCATGGAATGCTTGCACTTTATGACAAGTGGCATGCAACTGAAGTTCTACTTTAACCCCCCTGGCGGTATTCCCAAGTGTGGCTCGGGGTGAATTTTCTGTACCAAGAGCGGTAACCCCGAGCCACACTCGGGATCGCATCGCTGGATCCAGGCAGCGTTACTCACCTTGTCCCCTGGATTCAGCGATGTCCCCCCACTGTGTCTGCGGGCTCTGTCCTCCGCCTGATGCCTCTGTGTGCCGGGCTCCGTTCCCTGCTAGCGTTGCGTCGCACGGGGGCGGGGACCAGAGGCAAATTCAAAAAGTGAAACACACAGTAAACATATAGTACACTGTGATCTGTAAGATTACATTACTGTATGAAATCATTTCACATCCCCTTTGTCCCAAGTGGCTTGCCCAGTGCCCTGCATGCACTTTTATATTATATATGTCATTCTTTCTGCCTGGAGACTTGAGAATGTCCATGGCAACCAAAAAGCGTCCCTTTACGGCAGAAGTGGTTTTTGACCAGCTAGTAAACAGCGATAGTAAATAAGAATCATTTGCAGAATTGAGTGATACTGATTTGTGGGGAAATTTATCATCAGACACTGAAAGTGACGACAGCGACAATTCTGAAAATGAGCAAATTTCAGTGTTTTTGATTTAATTACATTATTGAATACATTTTATTACTATTATATTATTATTTTTGATAATTATTTATAGTTATTTATTATATTATAATTTATGATTTCGTGTTTCAAACTTTATCATACCCGGGATGTCTACTAGACTCTTGTTTGGACAGATTTAAGTGAGTTATTCCTAATAATTACAGGCCTACAATATAAAACACCAAATTTCCATGCAAAATAATGTACCGCTTTCAGCACCAAAAATCTGACATAATCATACCGCCAGGGAGGTTAAGTAATCCTGTACTTGATAGGCAAATTTTACCTTTAAAAATAAATAAATGCCCCCACATTAATAAAAAAGTGAATATATTAAATTTTTCCATTGGGGCCTGCAGAGCATTGCAACCACTCCATATGTTATCCATTCCTGATCCCTGTACTATGCACATTACATACATCGGATCCCCAGGGCTGGTGCAAGGATTTTTGACACCCTAGGCGAAACCTCATTTTGCCGCCCCCTTTGGCTCCACCCCTGACTCCACCCCCTTTGCCCTGTCCATGTATACAATGGAGGTGGTGGAAGTGGAGATTTTTGCAGCACCTCTCTACCCATTTCTATAGCCGTGGTCCACAGGCCTGCACCTTTGCCCCTGGACCTGTCTCATTTTAGCAGCCTGGTGTGCTGCCAGGCGCGGCTCTCCAGTGACATGAGTGATCGATGCAGACCAGTGACAGGTCAACAGTGGCCGGGCGCCCTGGGCGGCAGTGGCACCTTAGGCGGCCGCCTGCTCTGCCTAGTGGTAGAGCCAGCCCTGCGGATCCCTGCATCTCTATGTGTCTGCTCATGTTTTAAGCCTCTTCAGGTTTTACACCCACATTCATTGCTGCACGCACCACCTCATTGTTCTACTTTGTGTGCCCAACATGATAGAAGGTGAGGGGGAGGGGAGGGTTGTCAGGTAGGCTGTATGTAACCCCAAGATTTCAACTGGCCCATCAGGTGGCCTTGAAGAAAGGGGCGAGGGTCTGTAGCCCTATCTTGTTTCTGTTTTCTTCATACAGTATGATGAGTGAGTGTTGTCATCCTAGGACAAGAAATGTGTTACTGGAAGAGACACCAGGCAAAAATAAAGGAAAAAAAAAGCTTGAATAAAGAAAATTAATACAGACACCGCTTTATATGGCTGGCAAGCCTGGGGTTAGATATGCTTTAAGCAGGGCTTTAACAAAATGAAGCTGTGTTCAGGCAAGTCACCTAAACATGTGCGCAAAAAAAACTTTATTGGCAAAGTGAGCATTGTTTTCTTTCTTAGTAAATGAACCTCACTTGTATCCTTTAGCTTTGCATCCCAGCAACAATTAAATACTTGTTTGGGGTGGAATTAGCTTCTTTTTTAAAAAATCTTTATTTATGATCATACAGTATAGAAGACACAATGATACATTAAAAAAACAACAACAGGCTCCAATGCAACTGAAATGACCAAAAGGAGAAGCTAATCCCAATGAGTTGACATCTGGGCAAGAGCAAAACATATTACATGGTACGTATTACAACAACGTTATAATCCTGTATTGCAGAGGTCTTATCTAAAAGGGTAGAATTAGCTTTTAATATGCTTCTGGTACTTTCTTAATCCTATATACCTACAATGGCTATTCTTTATTAAAGGCTACTAACTCAAACAAACTGTTAATTAGCATGAGCTAATGCAGTTTTTAAGCAGCTGAATTCTAGTGGTATGGAAAACAGGATATACTTTATCTGAAGACGGGCAAAACATGAGTGTAAAATGTAACAGAATATACAACCTTAAGTGTGTGTATACCTATATAACTAATTACAGAAGATAATGAAGCACTCCTCCATGGAAAAAGACCCCCCAATGTTTATTTCTCCTTGACCCAGCTGCATTAAGGAAGTTAAGGTAAAACAGATCAGTGCCCGGTGTGATTACTGATAAGATAAATTCCTCCAGAGATGGCCTGGAAGATGGAGGTCAATTGCTTTTTTTTTCTCTGACTGATCATTGCTGGGCCAAATATGGACCAAAGTCAATCAGGTCTGTGTTGTACGCATTGACAGGGCACAGGTTTGTTGAGTCTGCTGGAGGATGTATGGTCCATAAAATTGGTTACCATGATTCTGGAAACAGTATAACTGTAAATAATGACAGGTACCAAATACTTGATATCAATGTGTCTGACCATGGTGGATGTGTGCGTGCAAAGATCAGATCAGTGTGTAGTAACAGAAGATTAGTCAGTTACTGTTGTACTACATAATTCATTTATTGCCAGATTAGAAAAGAGAGCAGATATGTCTTTCAACAATCTACGGTCTTTTTTTGAAGTGGCATGTACAGACTGACATTAGAGATTGAAGAAATTATTGGGTAACATCTTGTTTATAATTGTAACTGACACTAAAAACAGACAAGTGTTATTTCTCAACTATAGCTGTCCTAGTGGACCAGTGTAGTGAAGCAGCTGCATGTCCGGGGTGGGTCCAATGACTATTTGCTGCCTGTGACAATTTGATTGATCAATATATAACAAAAACACAATTTTTTTTTTTTTTTTTTATTGGGATTTGTAGATTTACTTTTATTATTTTCTAGAATAAAATAGAAATGATATATCATACATTTTTATTTAACCAGCTGCCGACCGCCCCACGTCATATGTACTGCGGGGTGGCGGCTCCTACAGGCGCAATCACGTATCTGTACGTGATCGCCTCTTCTGGGTTTGTGGCACATCGGGAGCCAATCAGCGGGTCTGGCAGACCTGATGTCAGGACTCGCTGATAGTTCACAAGAGAGGCAGAATGGCGGTCTGCCTATGTAAACAAGGCAGATTGCCGTTCTGCTAGTAGGGGAGATTCTGTGTTTCTGCTAAGCAGGCTGGTGCTTGATATTTTGGGGGGTGGCAAACAAACCTGTCCCCCTCACTTGCACAACTGTCACCCCCGTCGGAGACGAACGGAAAGGCGGCAATCGGACGGAAAGGCAGCAATTGGATGGGAAGGTGGCGATCATCCAGCCTTACCTTAGGAGGCTGCTCTTTGCTCCAGGCTCCCGGCCGTACAGGCGTTGCTTCTCCTCCTGGCCAAACAGGAAGTGGGTCCTGAGACTCCCTGGCAAATTGGGTCTCAGGACCCGCTTCCTGATTCGCCGGGAGGAAAAGCAGGAAGACATTAGTGAATATTAATGCGCCCCAGGCCCAGCCTTTTTTAAAGCCAATTAGAGCCCCAGGCTTTAATCATGTGCTTAAAAAAAACCCCATTGAAATTCATGCGTCTGGCACTCTGCATGTAGATTAGGGTGCATGGATTAGGGGGGGTGCGCCCCTGCGCCCCTAAAGGAGCGGCCGCCACTGTCAATGGATCACTTGATCTTTCTGCCCTCACTCTTCTATGTTTCTGGTTAAGTTGGTTAAGCTAAGTAAATGGGGTTAACTTACTTAAGTACACAAATGTTCAAACTGAAAAGTGACGGTTCTTTTTTCTTAACAAATAAGATGCAGAAGTGTTCACTTTTACTATCCAGTCACGTGCAAGGAAAATTAAAGGAACAAGATTTTTGCATGTGCCTAATTGGAAGATTAACATTAACACACTGGTGTAGTGGATAGCACTTTCGCCTGAGAGCAAAAGGGTCGTTGGTGTCTAAAGTGGCCCTACTATGTGTATGTATGAATGTGAGTTAGAGATCTTAGATTGTAAGCGCCTTGAGGGTAGGGACTAATGTGAATGTACAATGTATATGTAAAGCGCTGTGTACATTTATGGCGTTAAATAAGTTCCTGAAATAAATAAAGAAAATATAAGTGCAAATTCACTGTATTCATTAAACTAAATAAATATTTACTTTACTAAATGAACAGTCTCCCCACACTTTTAGTAAATCTATCATGATGAGTTAATGTCAAAAGTATACTTTTAATGTAATTTTTAGAGTCAGTAAGGGAGTGCTACTATATTGTAGCAAGGAGAACCGATTTTCATCCAATCAAATCACCATAAAATGTTATATTTTTTTAATCGCCCAATTCCCTAAAGATTGGAAGTTAAAATAGCCACAGGTTCAGTTAGTAAATAATCTCTATGACATTATATACTATAGAATCTATAGTAATACAAATGACAGGGATATATCCTTTTGCAGCTGCTCAATGACTAATGTGAACACCAGATGGCACTGTATCACACTTGTAGCCACTGTGATTGCTTATTGCAAGCTACCTGGGATGCTGTGTGTTTGTGTGCAGAGAATGGAAACTTCTGAATATCAATACACACATTATTATTATACAGGATTTATATAGCACCAACAGTTTGCACAGCGCTTTACAACATGAGGGCAGACAGTACAGTTACAATACAATTCAATACAGGAGGAATCAGAGGGCCCTGCTCGTTAGAGCTTACAATCTAGGAGACACATCAAATTATATTTAGAAAAAAACAATGCCTCGTGTAAATATACCATGTACAAAATTATATTTTCTGTGTAAACCTGTTTGCAAGTTTGTTTTGACTTTAACCAGCCAGGTATTTTAGATTGTAAGCTCCTATGAGCAAGGCCACCCGATTCCTCCTGTATTGAATTGTATTGTAACTGTGATATATGCTCTAATGTTATAAAGAGCTGTGCGAACTGTTGACACTGTATAAGTGTCCGGGCACATAGACTTTCATTTAAATATATCCCTGAAACCCAGATATTACCTTGTAAAAGTAGCAGTGACATTATCACGGTACTGTACATAGCCTGTGCAGAGAGCAGATTACATTTAAATGGTCCAGTCATGTTGAGAAAGAGTTTCTCAACATGACAGGATCATTTAAATGTAAATTAAACAAGTGCAAGACCTGTCATTTTTTGCCATCTGGTAAGAAAACCCTTTAGTAGAAAAAATGGACGGGTTTTTGAAATTAAACAATTTATGTGTTGTAGTACCCAGTTTGTGGTGTGTGAATTGAGGTGCCCCTGTGGGCTTTACTATGTAGGTAGGAGGGTGCGTACCATGCGTACCAGTGTTGGGGAACACCAGCGAATCATAGAGCACAAACGGGATAAGCACAGTGTTCCCCATCATTTTTCCCAGGTGACAGCATGGAGGGCTTAGAGCTCTTTGGTAGTAGCCTCCCTGGCGATTATCCCGAGTGTGACTCAGGGTGAGTTTTCATTACCAAAATCAGTAACCCCGAGCCACACTCGGAATCCCATCGCAGGATCAGGGAAAAGTTACTTACCTTGTCCCCAGGATCCTGCGATGTCCCCCCGCTGTGTCCTCCAGCGGAATCTGTCACCTGATGCCTCTGTGTGCCGGGCTCTGTTCCCTGCGAGCATCGCGTTGCACGGGGGCGGAGCCCAGCGGCAAATTCAAAAAGTGAAACACACAGTATACATATAGTACACTGTAATCTGCAAGATTACATTACTGTATCAAATCATTTCACATCCCATTTGTCCCTAGTGGTTTGCCCAGTGCCCTGCATGCACTTTTATATTATATATGCCATTCTTTCTGCCTGGAAACTTGAGAATGCCCATGGCAACCAAAAAGTGTCCCTTTACGTCAAAATCATTTTTTGACCAGCTAGAAAACAGCGATAGTAAATAAGAATCATTTGCAGAATTGAGTGATACTGATTTGTGGGGAAATTTATCATCAGACGCTGAAAGTGACGACAGCAACAATTCTGCAACTGAGCAAATTTCAGTGTTTTTGATTTGATTACATTATTGAATAAATTGTATTATTATTATATTATTATTTTTGATAATTATTTATAGTTATTTATTATATTATAATTTATGATTCTTTGTTTTCAAATTTATCATACCCGGGATGTCTACTAGACTCTTGTTTGGACAGTGAGTTATTCCTAAGAATTACAGACCTACAATATAAAACACCAAATTTCTATGTGAAACAATGTACCGCTTTGCCATGTCTCTTCATGAGGGGGAGAGTTTTTCTAGACTGTGTATGCAGTATTTTCACCCTAAACACTATGTCTCCTGACGGATTAAATGAGGAATTAGAGATTAATACCTTGATATAATGGGTATTTCATATACAAACATCCTCCCTTGGCATTTGAATCTGTTTTAGTTAGGCATATGTGGATTTTTAGCATGGCATGACCTATCAGCCAAGGTCATTTACCAGGCATAAAGGTTTTGGCAAATATCAATATCATCCATAGGTGTGCGCAGCCTATTGCATTAGGGTGTGCACCCGAAGCTCACACACACATGCCTTTCCCTGTTCAGCTGCACCGGACAGTGAATGAATAGGAAGTGCTCTGTGCTGAGCAGCTTCCTGTTCATTCACAAACTGAAGCATAGTTAACACTTACTGACTTAGTATGTAAAACATTTTACTATGCTTCAGCTATGAATGAACACATCCCCCGCAGCAGGCAAGGGGAGAGGAGGGAAGCCAGCAGCACTACGGTGGGTGCAACACAGGGAGGAAGGCCAGGCAGTTGTCGAAATTGTCACCGCACAGAGTGATTAGGGTGTGCACAGGCACCTCTGGCACACCCCTTGTGCACACCTATGATATAATACAATATAATGGTGACTGTTATGGTATTTGTTGTTTTTCTTTTTTTTTTTTTTAATTTCATGAATGATAATGATGTTTTAGTAATATGTTTATTCCACTCCTGGCCTGCAGTGTAGTGGATGTCAGCTGGCAAATTTTAGGCCTTTAATATTGCACTGCATGGGAGCAAGGGAATCAATCCTTATTATATGGAAACTGCTGTATTTAGCAAATGTTTATCTCTTCACGTAGTTTTATTTATTATTATATTTTATATTTTTAATGAATCAATATTATAGTAGTATACCAATGGTTTCTGTTGCTCCATCACCTGTATTTGATAAAGGTCAGTCTCTCCTGGTGTGGTCCTTTTAAGATATGGGTTAGGGGAGGCGTTTGAAGCTCCTATATAATGCAGTGTGGGTTTAGAGTGGGCGTGACTTGATAAAGGAGGCAATGCTTCAGAAACCCGTCATCAAAGCAACCCTGATGTACTGGCTCTCCCCATTGCTCTTCCTTGTCTTGCGGGATATCACTTTGTTGTGCGGTTGTTCTGCAGAAAACTCCAACTCGCCAAAATCTCCAACCATGTTACTTCCGTTGACTCTCCAACAGCAATAATTGGAGATTTTGATGACTTGGCTGTTTTCGCAGAACACCAGAAGTGTATACACTACGGTACACAATATAATGAGTGGACATTGTGAGTCCGCCCTCTAGTAACCAACAACATGGCTGCCTCCAAGGTGGCAACAACTTTTTTCCTTACCCGGTGTTCTGTCAAAAGAGCCAGCTCGTCATGTACTGTAGTGTATGTGCTGCTGGTGTTCTGTGAAAACAGCCAACTTGTTAAAATCTCCAATTATTGCTGCTTGTGAGTCACCGGAAGTGACGTGGTTGGAGATTTTGGTGAGTTGGTGTTGTCAGCAGAACATGTGCAGTGGATCGGGCACGCCAGAGCCGAGTCTCGGCGGTTTGCCTAAGCTGTCAGCTAGCTTTTTGGAGATCTAATGCTCCCAGCCAGATCTTACAGTGGCAATCCAGGAGAGGAGACTGAGACTACTTACATGCCTGTAAATGAACTACTAAATGTGAGTGTATTGACTGGATATTTTAATCATTGTTCATATTAAACAGTATCACACTAGGGCAGATGTGCACTCCTACCCTCACTCCTGTTTATGTACATGCTTTCCCACCACCCAGTGGAAAATCAAGAGAGCTGCAGCACCACATAGATTTGATGATTACTGTACTGAGTGAACTACCACTACCAGCCCGCTGCACTGGTAGTGGTAAAGGGATGTAAGATGTGTAGGGGGACTAGAGGGAACTGTCTTTATGTGTATATATAAAGGAATGATGGCACTCCACCCACTTTAGCCAGATCTCTTTTCCTACTGATTCCATGATACGCCCCTGCCTAGACCATACAGATCTAGGTGTACATCTATTATGTGTGGGCCTTTTCGAGTTACCAATAGTAGGGAACAATAAGAGCTACTAATATTAGAAGCACTCATTAACATTCAAAAAGATCCTCTATATTACTGGAAAATATCCACAGGAGCTAGCAGATGCTGCTGTTTGCTCAAAGAAAGTATTACATTTGAATGCACAGCTCATGCTTATCGGGCAAATTGGACAAGAAACAGCAGCAGGTTCTTGTCATTTTCAAAATATGGATAGTATGAAGTAGAACCCCAATGAAGAAATGCTTGAGCTCAGTTGCTAAACAGTAATGTTTGTAGGCATTATAGGCAGTACAATAGCGGGATTAAGAACAACATGGAAATGTGATTTGCTTTGATATTTTTGATTCAATTAAAGTGAAGTTCCACTCGTTTTTCAGTTGACTAAAAGTCAGCATTTACAAAAAGTGTAGCTGCTGGCTTTTAACAAACAGACACTCACCTGTCCCATGGTCTAGCGATGGGGCTGCCCAAAGCCTTGCTCCTCTTCCCCGCCTCTCCGCGGTGCCGGGATTGTAAGTGTGGGCACCCGGTTGTGACAGTTTGCGGCTTCACAGCCAGGTGCGCACTGCGCGTGTGCGAGTCGTGCTGCGCTCTCTCAGTGGCCAGGCAATCTTCTGGGACCTATCACGTGTCCCAGAAGATTGCAGAGAAGGCGGGGAGAGGAGGAGTCACCTAGGTGGCAAGGATCGGACAACAGGAAGTGGGAGCTGGGTACCTGTCACGATTAGGTACCCACCCCCCCCAACAAAATGACATGCCAAACGTGGCATGTCAGGGGGTAAGGATTGCTTAAAGCGGAAGTTCCACTTTTGGGTGGAACTCAGCTTTAAGTTGTTTGATTTGATGTCTATATATTGTATATAAGGTTAATTTCTATAGTATTTGGCTCTTGAGTCTTTTTCATGGGTCATATTGGTGGGTTCTCTGGTGTCCTGATGAATAAATTTTGTATCAATGGTTCAATAAAAATTGAAGAGATTTGAAAGGGTATACATGTGTTCCATCTGGAAAGGCAGACTTAATAAATTAAAATTATCTGTCAGACCTGTTGTATAAACACTCAGAGACATATAAACATTGAAAAAGTTAACAGTCTTAAATCACATAGGGGGGTCCATGTGAAATGTTAATCTCAAAGTCAATTAGAACATCCTTGCAAGCAAATAATGAGGGAAACAATTAGTCCAAATAAAGGACAGTTCAGGAGGACCCAAGTAAGTGGTTAGTAAGAGGATGAGATAAGAAACCTCTCCACATTTGTGACTAAAAGTATACTAACAAGTTAAGATGAGTCTAGGTAAAAAAGACAGAGTTAGTATTTTTGTGTTGCAGTGTCCACAAGGAAGCACACATCAATTCCACATATTAAAGTTATCAACTTTAGGCTGGGTTCACACTATCCGAGCCAAAAATTGTCAGACTTTTGATCCTACTTTGCCCTGCAACATGGGTCCTACTTCTGTCCTACTTGGGTCCTACTTCCATCCGACTTGAATGAACACGATAAGATTTTGCTCCGACTTTGAGATAGTGACTTGTCCTTTCACCAATCAAAACAATCCCAGTGTGAGATAAATTCTTTTTACTGCTGCTGTAATCACCAAGTCGGATGTCACAAGTCGGATGGTTAGAACAAGGATCCGACTTTGATCCTACTTCAATGATATTCAATGGGCTGAAGTAGGACCAAAGTCGGACCAAAGTAGTACAGGAACCTTTTTCAAAGTCAGACCGCCTTGTGTCGGACCAGTTAAGATGGCTCTCATAGGGAATCATTGATTTTATGACGTCATGCGACTTGTGCTCACAATGTCAGTCCGATTTTCAGACTAGTGTGAACCCAGCCTTACCAAAGTGCCTAATAGTCTCAAATTCCATGATGCAGAATAAAATAAATTGCGGCCACAGACTTCATGGTTGCCATAGTTCCACCCACCTTTGCGCTCTCTGTGCTTTCTTATTGGCTATTTAATCCATCAATCATATTGCACAATCCACCTTTGATCCAGAGCTGTTGTTTGGGGCCATGCACCCATCCCTTTACACCTGTCAAACACAGATGTGCAGGTCAGTCCTTGCAGCTGCTACGTCTTCATTGCTTGATATGAGCTGCCTGAATGCCACTACTTGTTGCCTTTGCAATGGCTCGTGCACACTGTAAATGCCTGTACAGGCCTCTGTGTCTGTATGAATGAGCCCTAAGCAGTACCCTGAAAACGGTACCATTTATCTTGAATTGTTTAAAAATATTGCACTATTCTTCCTGGTATGTGATGGTGCCTAGGCACACCTGTCCTGCACCCTCATAGCTGTATATTTGCAGTGTGACACTAAAGCCTGGTATACACATACCGCAATTTGGGCAGTTCAGAATCTGATGAATGTTGGTACATGTGCATAGCTGTCTGTTCAACAGAAGCCAGTCTAATGGCTGGCTTCTGTCAAACGATCATACCAGAAAACCAGCATTCAATCAGTGCTCACAGCCAATGCCTGCAGTGATGATCTGTGTATCTGGCTGGAGGGTCCCCACTGTCAGAATACAATAGAACAGCAGAAGAGATCCCTGCATCAACATAGGTTGTGTTGATGAGGAGATCTGTCAGTTTTTTTTCATTCAACCTACTGGTTAAACAAAAAAAAAAAAACTGTGCATGTATACACAGCTTAACGTGTTTATAAAGCTTAGTTAAAAAAAAATAAAAATAACAAACATGCCTATACTCACCTGCTCTGTGCAATGGTTTTGAACGGAGCAGCCCGAACCTCTTCTTCTGGGGTCCCCCGCCGGCGCTCCAGGCCCTTCTTCTTCATTGGGTGCCCCCACGGAAAGCCTCTTTCCTGGTGGCACCCATGCATGCTCGCTTCAGAGTCCCGCTGCTGCATCCATTGACAAGGACAGCGGGACTCGGCCCCGCCTCCCACTCCCGTGTCACTGGATTTAATTGAGAACAGCAGGAGTCAATCGCTCCTGCTGCTATCAATCTGTTCAAGGAGGAGAAAGACAGCGGCGGGAGCTTCTGCACTCGTGCGCATCGCTGAATCGGATGGGCTCAGGTAAGGAAAAGGGGGTCTGGGGGGATCTGCAGCAGAGCCCCCCAGAACAGAAATAACCCTAAGGCTGCTTTCACACTTGGGCGGCGGGTCAGTTAGCGGTAAAGCACCCCTAGTTTTAGCGGTGCTTTACCGCAGTTTAAGCGATGCTTTTCAGCCGCTGGCAGGATGTTTTTAACCCCCAAGGAGGGGTTAAAAAGGGGTTAAAAACATCTGCTTCAGAATCGCCTTTATTCCAATGGACAGGGGCGGTGGAGGAGCACTGTATACACCTCTTCCAAACCGCCCCAAAGATGTTGCTTGCAGGACTTTTTTTCCGGTCCTGCAAGCGCACCGCCCCAGTGTGAAAGCACTTGGGTTTTCATACTGGAGTGGCATGGGAGGCAGTTTTCAGGCGCTTTCCAGGCACTATTTTTAGCACTAAACTGCCTGAAAACTGCCCCAGTGTGAAAGGGGTCTAAGGCTTTAGAAACACTTTGACCCCTTTCACAATGAGGTGCTTTACAAGCCTTATTTAGCTAATAATAGTGCCTGTAAAGCACCTCTTAATTAAATTCAGTGTGTCCTTTCAGACTGGGGCGGCGCGCTTGCAGGAGAGGAAACAAACTCCTGCATGCAGCATTTTTGGGGCAGTGGAGGAGCGGTGTATACACCGCTCCTCCACCGGCCCTGCCCATTGAAACGAAGGCACCACACACCGGCGCTTTTAACCCCCCCTTCAACCCCTTCTTAGGAGTTAAAAGTGCCCCGCTACCGACCGAATAGCGGCTATAACAACGGTAAGGCCCCGCTAAACCAGTCTTTAAGAGACTCCTGTCCCTGACTTAGGTTCACAGGAGATTTGTTGATGTCGTTACTGTGCCGATCACTGTCCTCAAAAGAGGGACACAGTGCTGAACAAGGCATTGTAAGTCAGTAATGAGGAGAAGATTGGCTGCAAGATGACCCCAGACAGGTCTGTTCCCTAGTTCTCCATTTGCCTTTTTAAAATCCTCCTTAGTGCACACATTGACAATATTGTGATCAAATCTCACTACCTCCCCAGTACTTGTAACTTCTTAGCTTTCTGCAACAATTTGCTAGAATTCATTCATGTTTTCAACAATTACCCATAGAATAACTTTTCAAATTATGTCACCAGGTTTTGGTGTCAAATTCTTTAAAGGCTAAGTTCACCTTTTTGTTTTTCTAAATTCCAGCTTCCTTATGTACCAATATAGCATTAATGTACTTATTTTGCAAAAATGAAACAGCTTTCCATTAATTCTACACAGGCTTACTTCACTCTGTTCATAGCTGTTTCACCACTTAAGGACTGCCCCATATACATTTACTGTGGCAGGGCGGCCCTTAAGCGCAAAAACACGTACCTGTTTTTTTATAGAGAATGTTTTTCTTTCAAAATAGTCGGTCTTTTTTTGTTTATAGCGAAAAAAAATAAAAACTGTAGAGGTGATCAAATACCACTAAAAGAAAGCTCCATTTATGGGAAAAAAGGACATCAATTTTATTTGGGACCAGTGTCGCATGACCATGCAATTGTCAGTTAAAGCAACGTAGTGCAGTATCGCAGAAAATAGCCTGGTCAGGAAGTGGGTAAAAATCTTCCGGAGCTGAAGTGGTTAAAAGCACTGCTTGATTACTTCTGTCTTACTCCCTGCACAGACTTTAGGTCACGACTCAGGAAGTTGACCAGCTGAGGGTAGATGATGCAGGGTGTGTGCTAATGAGATCAGCTGGTCAATTCCTTCCTGTGTCATGATCTATAAAGTCTGTCCAGGAAGTAAGGCAGAAGTAATGGAGCAGTGTTTAAACAGGGGGTGAGCTGGTGTAGAATTAATGGAAAGCCGTTTTATCTTTGCAAAATGTGTATCTTAATGCTATATTGGTACATAGGGGAGCTGGAATTTAGAAAAAAAGGTGAACAAAGGTGAACTTAGCCTTTATGCAGTAATCTATTGCAACGTGGGAGAATGTTCTCTTTCAGTGAATCCTATCCCAGTGATTACCTATCTTCCTTCATAAAAGGGAGCCCATAATTACCCCTTTACATGCAAAAAAATCTTTGTTAGTAGTTGGGAGGTAAGGCTTTGCAACTTTTTCATCACTAGACAATGAACATCAGAAATGTAATATTAATATATTATATGGTAAACCAATGCTCATGCACAATTATTCTTGCTAAACTACAAAGAAACAGTCATAGTTTAACTTTCATAAAGTCAAAACAGTTAATGTGACCTACTAGGTATGCTTTTAGTCTGTGGGCGTGCTATGTCTTTCTGATGTAATAAACTTGCAGTAACTCTGCTGTACATCCTGCTTTAGTATCAGCTGTATAGGTCTGTTTAATTACACGTCCAGGGCAAGGATGCTGGGAAGCTGCTCTAAAGTGACTGCACACATGTGTACATTCTTTGCGGCAGATTAATGTTTTCCTGCTCAACAGAACTGGCTGCTTTCTTTTTGTTCAGGAGCTGGAGTGTTATATATTAATACATTTTAGGACAGCTGTGAAGATGAATCTCTACTATTTGGAAAGTTTGTGATATAGTCCAGTTTAGAAAAAAGACTCGGTCGCTGTGGTCAGAACTTGACATGTGATTTTTCATTTTGCTGAGGCAAAGAAATCAACAGCACTATATCTAAGATATTGCAATATGCCAAAACATGTTTTTCAGAGAGATACACAATAGGTAGTTGCTCATTTATAATCATTCAGCAGTTAAGGTCTGCATTCAGAATATAAGTACAGAAAGTCTTAATGCACTTTTCCATTTGTGCATATCTCCAGGCAATTAAAAATTGGCCATTTACTTAACAGTGCAAAATGTAATTTTGCCTGCCCTGGGTTTCTACTTTAATAAGTATAAGAATATAATGATTGTTATTAAAAAATGCTGTTACTAATAGTTGTCAAGTAAATGGGAAGTGATTGAGCAATTAGGGATGACCTGTGTCTGGAGTCATTAAGTGAGCCTGTATATTGTCAATTTAGGGCATAGTAAAGCGATCACTTAGGCCAGTTTCACACCATTACATTGCAGTAACATGGATGTTACAGCATGCATTACTGTGGTACCACACTATGCACACATTAACCACTTCAATACAGGACGTTTATACCCCCTCCCTGCCCAGACCAATTTTCAGCTTTCAGCGCTCTCACGCTTTGAATGACAATTACTCTCTCATGCTACACTGTACCCAAACAAAATTTTTGTCATTTTTTTCACAGAAATAGAGCTTTCTTTTGGTGGTATTTAAGAACCTCTGGGTTTTTTATTTTTTGCGACATAAGTGAAAAAAGTGCGAAAATAATGAAAAAAAAACCACTTTTTTTTAGTTTTTGTGATAAAATTTTGCAAATAAGTAATTTTTGTTCATATATTTGGGCCAAAACCTATACTGCTACCTATCTTTGGTAAAAATAACCCAAATAAGTGTATATTTTTTGGTCTGTGTGAAAGTTATAGAGTCTACAAGCTATAATGCCAATCATTGAAAATTGATCACACCCGATGCACTGATGGCGTATCTCATTTCTTGAGGCCCTGAAATGTCAGGAATGTACAAATACCCCCCAAATTACCCCATTTTGAAAAGTAGACATTCCAAGGTATTTAGTAAGAGGCATGGCAAGTTTTTTGAAGTTGTACTTTTTTCCCACAATTCTTGGCAAAATTAAGAAAGTATTATTTATTTATTTATTTTTGCATAAAATTGTCATAACAACAAGTTATTTCTCACACACAGCATATGCATACTTCCAATTACACACCCAAATACGTTCTGCTACTCACCCTGAGTATGGAAATACCACATGTGTGAGACTTTTTCACAGCCTGGCCACATAGAGAGGTCCAACATACAGGGAGCACCGTCATGCATTCTAGGAGCAGAATTTTCACATCTAATTTCCTAACGACCTATTACACTTTTGAAGGCCCTGGAGCACCAGGACAATGGAATTACCCACAAAATGACCCAATTTTGGAAAGCAAACACCCCAACGTATAATCTATGAGGCATTATGAGTTTTTTGAATGATTCATTTTTTTCCACAAGTCTTCAAAATACGTGGAAAGAAAATGAAAACGCTTTTATTTTTACACAAAGTGGTCAATTTATAAGATGTTTCTAACACATAGCATGTACATAGCAAAAGGTACCCCCCAAAATATATTCTGCTACTCATCCCGAGTATGGCGATACCACATGTGTGAGACTTTTACACAGCCTGGCCACATAGAGAGGTCCAACATGCAGGGAGCACCATCAGGCATTCTAGGAGCAGAAATTTCACATCTAATTTCCTAACCACCTATTACACTTTTGAATTCCCTGGAGCATCAGGACAATGGAATTATCCACAAAATGACCCCATTTTGGAAAGCAAACACCCCAACGTATATTCTATGAGGCATTATGAGTCTTTTGAATGGTTCATTTTTTTTCACAAGTCTTTGAAAAACGTGGAAAGAAAATGAAAACGCTTTTATTTTTACACAAAGTGGTCAATTTATAAGATATTTCTAGGTAATTAAGTTTATATATATACCGCGTTTGAAATAATATCCCACTAAAGCTGCGACAAAACTGTGCGATAAAACCACCGTGAATCAAATTAAGTATAAATATGTCACGCTACAAAATGTTGATGCTTATAAATACATAAAATGCAAATCAGAGGTCATATTGCAATGCAAACCCCACATGAAAACAAAAAATGATATAACAGTGCATTTGTGCATACATCACCAATTGAATGTTGGGTAAAGTGCAGACGTGAACAATTCAATACAACAATATAATACAATAATATAAAAAGTGTAAAAAAATAAAGTTCATCAGCAGCAATAATGAATTCCAAACAGTTTCTACACGTAGTAAATCAGAGATTCCAGATCACCACGAGAAAAGGGAAAAAGGAAAAAAGTTAATTTTTTGAAAAGTTCCAAGAAGTTGAGATAGGGGGCACCAAAGTTCCAAAAGTTTCCTTATGTCATCCGCCACCACTTTATCTATAACACCTCCAGTGAGAGAGGGGGGTAAGGTAAATTACTCTTAGCAGATTGCAAGACCCACTATCTCTAGTAAGGGTCAGAGGAGCTAGCAGATATAACCCTCTGCGGGGTATGTAGTAGCAGCATAATGGCAGGCTCTTCCTATGTTAATAGACCTCCGTTGCCCAGATATAGAACTCCAGGCTCTCAACTCCCGTTTAGGCTAAAAATAGCTTGCTATTGATCCGTCTTGGTAGTGCTCCACCAGATGCTCCAGTTGCTTTCTGTCTTATGTGATGTTTCAAGTGCAGATAAACACACTGCCCTGTCTTCCTATAATGTCGCTCCACCTGCTCCCTTCCAAACCCCAGGAATGTGCTCATGCACACATACAGACCGCCTGTTTATCTGCAGTCTTCGCTTCTCTACATCTGTTCAAAGTCCAGAATTTATAAAGCTTCTCTGAGCTGGCAGATTACAAAGTTACACTCTGCAGAGAGCACCGCCAGGCATTTTAGGAGCATAAATTACACATAAAATTTCATTCACACCCATCACACTTTTGAAGGCCCTGGAGCACCAGGACAGTGGAATTACCCACAAAATGACCCCATTTTGGAAAGCAAACACCTGAGGTATATTCTATAAGGCATGGGCTGCAGATAGGTACTCAGGTATTCTGATGGGCTGCAGATAGGTACTTGGGTACTTTGATGGGCTGGGGACAGGTACTCAGGTAATCTGATGGACTGGTAAAAGGTACTTGGGTACTCTGATGGGCTGCAGATAGGTAATCGGTTACTCAGATGGGTTGGTGACAGGTATTCGGGTAATCTGAAGGGCAGGTGACAGATACTCGGGCACTCTGATGGGCTGGTGACAGGTACTCGGGTACTCAGGTGGGCAGCTGACAGGTACTCGGGTACTCAGGTGGGCAGATGACAAGTACTCGGTATGCTGATGGGTTGGTGACAGGTACTTGGGTACGCTGATGATCTGGTGACAGGTACTTGGGTGCGCTGATGTTCTGGTAACAGGTACTCGGGTACTCTAATGGGCAGGTGACAGGTACTCGGGTACGTGGCTGGGCTGGTGACAGGTACTCAGGTTCTCTGATGGTCAGGTGACAGGTACTCAGGTACTCAGATGGGCTGGTGACAGGTACTCTGGTACACTGATGGGCTGCTGACAGGTAATCTGGTACTCTGATGGGCAGGTGACAGGTACTCGGGTACTCTGATGGGCAGATGACAGGTACTCAGGTACTCTGATGGGCTGGTGACAGGTACTCGGGTGCTCTGATGGGCAGGTGACAGATACTCGGGTACTCTGATGGGCAGGTGACAGGTACTCGGGTACTTTGATGGGCTGGTGACAGGTACTCTGATGGGCTGGTGGCAGGTACTCGGGTACTCTGATGGGTCGGTGACAAGTACTTGGGTACTCAGATGGGTTGGTGACAGGTACTCCGGTACTCAGATGGTGATGGTGACAGGTACTCGGGTAATCTGAAGGGCAGGTGACAGATACTCGGGTGCTCTGATGGGCTGGTGACAGGTACTCGGGTACTCAGGTGGGCAGCTGACAGGTACTAGGGTAATCAGGTGGGCAGGTGACAGGTACTCGGGTATGTCGATGGGTTGGTGACAGGTACTTGGGTACGCTGATGATCTGGTGACAGGTACTCGAGTGCGCAGATGGTCTGGTAACAGGTACTCGGGTACTCTAATGGGCAGGTGACAGGTACTCAGGTACTTTGCTGGGCTGGTGACAGGTACTCAGGTTCTCTGATGGTCAGGTGACAGGTACTCAGGTACTCAGATGGGCTGGTGACAGGTACTCTGGTACACTGATGGGCTGGTGACAGGTACTATGGTACTCTTATGGTCAGGTGACAGGTACTCGGGTACTCTGATGGGCAGGTGACAGGTACTCGGGTACTTTGATGGGCTGGTGACAGGTACTCGGGTACTCTGATGGGCTGGTGACAGGTACTAGGGTACTCTGATGGGTTGGTGACAAGTACTCGGGTACTCAGATGGGTTGGTGACAGGTACTCCGGTACTCAGATGGGATGGTACAGGTACTCGGGTACTCAGATGGGCAGGTGACAGGTACTCGGGTACTCAGATGGGCAGGTGACAGGTACTCGGGTACTCTGATGGGCAGGTGACAGGTACTTGGGTACTCAGACGGGTAGACTCATGGGCTCATGGACAGTGGACGGGTAGACTCATGGGCTCATGGACATGGTAGGGTAGACTCATGGCCTCATGGACAGTGGTTGGGTAGACTCATGGGCTCATGAACAGTGGTTGGGTAGTCTCATGGGATCATGGACAGTGGTCGGGTAGTCTCATGGGCTCATGGACAGTGGTCGGGTAGTTTCATGGGCTCATGGACAGTGGACGGGTAGTCTCATGGGCTCATGGACAGTGGACTGGTATTCTCATGGTATCATGGACAGTGGTCGGGTAGTCACATGGTCTCATGGACAGTGGTCGGGTAGACTCATGGACTCATGGACAGTGGACTGGTAGTCTCTTGGACTCATGGACAGTGGTCGGGTCGTTTC
>BLSH010354176.1:103726-124983 GCA_018402905.1 Glandirana rugosa | reverse complement strand
GGCTGGTGACAGGTACTCTGATGGGCAGGTGATAGGTACTCGGGTACTCAGATGGGCAGGTGACAGGTACTCGGGTACTCAGATGGGCAGGTGACAGGTACTCGGGTACTCTGATGGGCAGGTGACAGGTACTTGGGTACTCAGATGGGATGGTGACAGGTACTTGGTTACTCAGATGGGCAGGTGACAGGTACTCGGGTACTTTGATGGACAGGTGACAGGTACTCGGTTACTTTGATGGGGTGGTGACAGGTACTTTGATGGGGTGGTGATAGGTACTTTGATGGGGTGGGGACAGGTACTCTTTATTGGGGGGTGATCAGTGTGCTTGGTGTACACAGTATGCGGTAATGAGCTGTTACCGCAATCTCCCTCTCACACACGATCGGTGTGTGACAGGGAGAACCGCGGTAACAGCTCGTTACCGCGGTTTGTTTACATCACATGACCGGCTGTGATTGATACAGCCGATCACGTGGTTAAGAGCCAATTCTATTGGCTTTTTACACTGATGGGAGCTGGGCTTTGTCCGAGGGGGCGCGCATGAGCGGCGTGCACGTGGAGGTCGGTAGTGGCCGGCTGTGATTGGACACAACCAGTCACGTGGTAAAGAGCGCGATCCACGATTGCCACTCTGCGGGCCCCCATATGATGTCGGCCTGGATCGACGAGCAGTTCCTGCCGACGTCATTTTAATATGACTCGGTAGGGAACTGGTTAATATGCCTGGTGCCACTGAAGAAATGCAACGGTGATGTAGTGTCCTGGAATGCAATGCACAGCAATTCACTACATTGCGGTATGCTGTGTGGGGAAAAATAGCGCAGGTGCATTTTTTCAGTCCATTCTGATGTGTTGGCAGTCCATTAAATGAATGAGCTGACTTTTAAAACATCACATGATGAGCTAACCTTGCTAAACAATAGTTGCCCCAACAGCAGCACGCTTTCTGAAGTGCATTCCACATCCCATAAAAGTTCATAAAGCTCTGCACTCTATCCAAGTACAAAAAGTCTATATTAACACATATCAAGGTAAAAAGATTCTGTCCCCTTTAGCCAATTCGGGCCTTAATTGTAACCTACAAATAAGTTCAGGATTGGTTCAAACCTGTCAACAAGGGAATACCCTCTTTTTGACTTTTTGTTTGTGGACAGAGTGCTAGCTTCATGGACTTTTATAGAATGAGCTGCCTTACTGCAACACATATTGTAGTATAACATAATCTACCCACCAGAAATGTGTAGTGATGCCCCCGCCCACCAGAGACCTGATGGTGACCTCCAATCTGTATTTTCGTAGCAACTGCTGTCTCCTATAGCAACACTTCACTTTCAATAATTCACTGTAGATCTGCACACGTAACTCACAGTATATCGCTGTAGATCTTCACTCACAGTATCCCACTGCACATCACTCAAGCTTCACCCATGCTGTCCCGCTGGATCTCTGACTTGACCCACAGCTACCCGCTGTACTTATCTTCAAGCATCACCTCCGCTGTCCCACTGGGTCCCTGACTTGACTCACAGCTACCCACTGTACTTATCTTCAAGGTGCACCCATGCCTCCTGCTGAGACTACTGAAGCTTTCCCACCTTTCTTCAGACCTCCATCCTCTCTAAACCTGCCTCTAGTAACACGAGTGGTCATCCCTTTGTGGAAACTGGTTCTCCTTTACCATTGGCACCGATCTAGCTCTCCCTCAGGCAGATTCTCTACACACACGTGGTTAGGCCTCAGGCTTCAGGCCTAACCCTCTGCTGCTGCTCCACATACATCTCCCCAGGCTGAAGCCTGGGGCAGAAAGAACACTGATCATCTGCCTCCTCCCAAATATATAGACTATCCCAGCATGCTCTGGGGCCGAAGAAAACTCCTCTGGATTGGCTGGGACAACGTATCTATTCATAACCTGTGTTAGCTGTGCTCCATCATTCTAATGACAGAAGCAGCATTGCCACCTTGTGACAGGAGAGAGGGACTACACATCAGACCCAGGCTTAGGGTAAAAGTCAGTGGATCTACTACCAATTAGCCAGGCTAGATACCACCTAGCATGACTAAGTTTATTAGCAGCCCTGTTTAGGACCAGGGTGCTACAAATGAATGAGACCTCAGACTCTTTTGGTGATTTAAAAATTAATCAACAACCAAAACTGCAAAAGAGGATCATGTACATTAACTTTTGCTGCTGCCTGTTCCTGCAGTCTTCACTCCTCTGCATAAAAAAACACCAGGAGAATCTTCTGCATCTGAAACATGCAGGATGCTGAAGATTCTGCTTTGAATAGTTAAAACAGTTTAGTTTTTTTTTTGCTGGCTAGCTTGAAAATGTGCTGGAGACCCCCCTTTAGAATGGGATGCATGAGTTCCTTACCATGCACTGTAGTTTCACCAGCCACCACTCGGTCATTACTGTGTGCGTTATATATATGTAACAAATCTTTTAATAATGGAAGAGCATCTCTAGTGCATATTGGCTTGCATTTCAATTTTTGTAAATATTTTATTGTATCTTTTCATGTCACAACACTGAGAAAATTACACTTTGCTACAATGTAAAGTAGTGAGTGTACAGCTTGTATAACAGTGTAAATTTGCTGTCCCCTCAAAATAACTCAACACACAGCCATAAATGTCTAACCTGCTGGCAACAAAAGTGAGTACACCCCTAAGTGAAAAGGTCCAAATTGGGCCCAATTAGCCATTTTCCCTCCCCAGTGTCATGTGACTCGTTACCCTCACCGGTTGGCCCCGCCCTTGCATATAAATAAACTGTCGAAACACAACAAGCTTAGACGGCGGCAGCCCACCCATGGAGAAGGAGCTGTGCGTGCCGTCATCTCGCCATGCATTATGGGGCACTCCGCGGTGGGGGAAGTCGCCACGAACGCCCAATAATGTTCACAATTCGACGAACGGGTGAATGCGGGCCCAGCCCTAGTAACCAGCAGCCTTGGGACAATGGTAAGTCTGGAGCACAGCAGTACAGAGACTCTCAGGGACAAAGCAGCGGTCACAAGGTTTCTCAGGAGGAGCATGGATCTGAGCAGCTAGGATCTTGTCACCCAAAGGTGATGTGAGACTGGTATGAACCATAGCCAAAATACGATCAGGAGGTATCACAGGGATGGGAACCGATTCCATCTTGGAAGCGGAGGAAAACTGTCGCGACAATGCATCGGCCCTTACATTCTTAGTACCGGGTAAGAATGAGACTATGTAATTGAAGCTTGGCAAGGACAGAGCCCATCGCACCCTCCTGGGGGAGAGGCGTTTAGCCTCAGACAAGAATGTTAGATTCTTGTGGTCAGTCAAAATGAGAACCGGAACAGTGGTACCCTCCAGGCGATGCCTCTATTCTTTAAGGGCTAAAATGATTGCCAACAACTCTCTGTCCCCAATCTCGTAATTGCATTCCGCAGGAGACAACTTCTCTGAAAAGTTGCCACAAATATGCATAGCGCTCTCGGAGGTGGGACTTTGAGACAGAAGGGCACCAACTCCAGTCTCGGATGCATCAACCTCAAGGATGAAGGATAAGGTAGGATCAGGATGTGCAAACACAGGAGCAGAAATGAAGGGAGCCTTGAGAGTTTCAAAGGCCTTAATGGACCAATTCTGTGGGTTACTGTCCTTTCTGGTCACAAGAAAACATTGTAGTGGTTGTAAATCCATGGGTCGGGGCCACTGTAGAACTACTGATAGCTTCTCTGGGTCCTTTGAAAAATCAGCAGTATAAATGACATAACCCAAGGATTTAACCTGTTCACGATGGAACTCATACTTCTCCAATTTACAATACAGGTTATTATCTCTCAATCTCTGAAGCACATGGCGGACATCTGTGTGGTGGCTCTCTAGGGACTTGGAATATATAAGGATATCATCGAGATAAACCACCGCACACTGCTGCAGCAAATCTTGAAGAACATCGTTGGTGAACTCCTGAGAAACTGCCGGAGTGTTGCAAAGACCAAACACCATTTCAAGGTATTCGTTATGGCCTGTCCTGGTATTAAACGCAGCTTGCCACTCACGAGATTGTATGTACCTCTCAGATCAAGCTTAGTGAAAACTGTTGCTCCCTTAGTCAAATAATGCTGTAATCAACAGAATCGGATAAGCATTCTTAATCATGAAGCGATTAAGATCCCTATAATCGATACAAGGTCTCAGTTTGCCACTCTTTCACAAAGAATGCTTTGCAGATGAACCCTCGAGAAAGTGCGCCTGCAACATAGACAAATGGTAAACCGGGCCACGAAGGCGTATGGCCAGGGTTGATGGTCAATTGCGCAATCATACGACCGGTGTTGAGGCAACCTACCGGCTTGATCTTTATCAAAGAGCTCAGGGAGGAAAGTGAAGAGGTACACAAGACCTTGGCCACTTTCTAAAGACATGTCTTACAGCATTGGGGTGACCAGGAGAGAACCTCAGCACAAAGCCAATCAAAAGAGGGGGTTGTGCCTCTGTAACCAAGGATAACCAATAACCACCGTAAAATGAGGAGAGGAAATTACTTGGAATTGTATTCTCTCATGGTGAAGAGCCCCTATGGCCATGGTCAACGGAGCAGTCTCATGAGTCACCTGGGTCGGCTGTAGAGGTCTCCCATCAATAGCCTCAATGGCGAGTGGAGTGGCCCGAAGCTGCAGTGGAATTGAGTGCTTAGACACAAAGGCACCATCTATGAACAGGCCTGCAGCCCCAGAGTCGATTAAAGCCTGTATCTCGATGGACGACTCAGACCAAGAAAGATTAACCGGAACCAGGGGCTTATGCTTACGGATGACGGGGGACGTGACAACACCACCTACAGGACCTCAGGACCCCTGGACGGGAAGTACAAGACTTCAAAAAGTGACCTACCTGTCTACAATAAAGGCACAATCTCTCCCTCCTCCTAAAGGCTCTCTCATCCTCAGAGAGATGTGTGAAGCCCAACTGCATGGGTTCTACTTCACTGACAGGCTTGGAAACAGGAGGTATGGGAGGTGAGGGAGGCATGGGTGGAACTACAAAGCTTGGAGCCAAACGTACAAGAGGCTTCCGCAAGCGCTCCTTAAAGGAAGGTTTCTCTCGGAGTCTGGAGGCAATGAGAATGGCAAACATGATCAACCTCTCCAGCTCAGTGGGTATGTCTCGGGCTGCTACCTCATCTTTGATGTTATCCAAGAGCCCATGAGAAAAAGCAGCCACAAGAGCCTCATTGTTGCACGCAACCTCTGCTGCCAGAGTACAGAATTCAATGACGCAATCGGCAACTGTTCTTGTACCCTGCTTAATGGACATGAGGCTTTTGGCAGCAGTAGTGGAGCATGCAGGAACGTCAAATACCCTTTTAAAGAAGGCTATAAACTCTGGGTAACTCTGGACAATGGGTTTTTGCGTCTCCCATAGAGGGTTTGCTTAGGCCAAGGCTCTGTCAGAAAACAAAGAAATCACGAAGCCTACTTTGCTTCTGTCCGTGGGGAACGCCTGGGGCAGCATCTCAAAGTATATCCCAACCTGGTTGAGAAACCCTCTGCATTGAACTGGATTGCCCCCAAATTGCTGGGGAAGTGGAGCGGAAGCAGACATACCCCTTGTAGAGGTAATATTTGAGGCGGGTGCCTGCACAGAGACTAAAGCATCAGCGGGAACGGCCTGCAACGCAGGTTGTGCCGGAACACCGTGGGACGAACCAGGTAAGCAGTGCGATTCAGGAGAGTCTGTAACTCTATGGCAAACTGATCCATTCATTGATCCTGCTCATCCAATCTGGAAAATATATTACCATCAAGTGGATTGACTGCATCTTCTGAATTCATGGCCTTCGCCTACTGTCAGGAACCATGAATCAGACAAAGACAGAAGTGCAGTAAAATCACACTTTTTAATAAAAAGGTAAAATGTTATAAACGTGTTCAAAACATAGCCAGGGTTCAGTAACCAGAACGGATAGTCAGAGCAAGCCAGTGAAACAGGAGTCCAGAGATCAGCAAAGTCAAACAAACAGAATGCAGGGTCAGGAGCCAGGAGCAGAGTCAGCTGAGCAGGGTCTTGAATCCAGGAACCAGAACAGAGCATCAAACAGGCAAAGACTTTCACAGGAACACACAACAGAGATTTCTCCAGAGATGTTGTCCAGACGAAGGCATCTGAAATCTGATCCAGGCAGTTTATATAGCTAGGAGAGCTGTCTAACGAGCAGGATATGGACATCAGGTGAGACAGAGTGAAAGCTGAGACTGGCAATTAACCCTCAGCTGAGCAGCTTGCTCTGAGAAGAGAGGACTGAGCCCAGCTGTGACACTGAGCTGCAGCACGGTGGCCAAGACCATACTGCTGTTTAACAGGACAGGTTGCACTCAGCACAGGCCTAGCCATGGTCAACCAAAGAAGTTGATTGCTCATGCTCAGCGTCATATCCAGAGGTTGTCTTTGGGAAATAGACATATGAGTGCTGCCAGCATTGCTGCAGAGGTTGAAGGGGTGGAGGGTCAGCCTGTCAATGCTCAGACCATACACCGCACATTGCATCAATTTGGTTTTCATGATTGTCGTCCCAGAAGGAAGCCTCTTCTAAAGATGATGCACAAGAAAGCCTGCAGTTTGCTGAAGACAAGCAGACTAAGGACATGTATTACTGGAACCATGTCCTGTGGTCTGATGAGACCAAGATAAACTTATTTGGTTCAGATGGTGTCTAGCGTGTGTGGCGGCAACCAGGTGAGGAGTACAAAGACAAGTGTGTCTTGCCTACAGTCAAGCATGGTGGTGGGAGTGTCATGGTCTGGGGCTGCATGAGTGCTGCTGGCACTGGAGAACTACAGTTGATTGAGGGAATCATGAATGCCAACATGAACTGTGACATACTGAAGCAGAGCACAATCCCCTCCCTTCGGAGACAGGACCGCAGGACAGTATTCCAACATGATAATGACCCCAAACACACCTCTGAGACGACCACTGCCTTGCTAAAGAAGCTGAGGATAATGGTGAAGGACTGGCAAAGAATGTCTCCAGACCTAAATCCTATTGAGCATCTGTGGGGCATCCTCAAACGGAAGGTGGAGGAGCACAAGGTCTCTAACATCCACCAGCTCTGTGATGTCACCATGGAGGAGTGGAAGAGGAGTCCAGTGGCAACCTGTGAAGCTCTGGTGAACTCCATGCCCAAGAGGGTTAAGGCAGTGCTGAAAAATAATGGCGGCCACACAAAATATTGACACTTTATGCCCAATTTGGACATTATCACTTAGGGGTGTACTCACTTTTGTTGCCAGCGTTTTAAACATTAATGATTGTGTGTTGAGCTATTTTGAGGGGACAGCAAATTTACAAGCTATACAAGCTGTACACTCACTACTTTACATTGTAGGACATGAAAAAATATCATAAAATAGTTACAAAAATGTGAGGGGTGTACTCACTTTTGTGAGATACTGTATATACTGTATATATATATATATATATATACAGTTGTATGCAAAAGTTTAGGAACCCCTGACAATTTCCATGATTGTCATTTATAAATATTTGGGTGATTGGATCAGCAATTTCATTTTGATCTATCAAATAGCTGAAGGACATAGTAATATTTCAGTAGTGAAATGAGGTTTATTGGATTGACAGAAAATGTGCAATATGCATCAAAACAAAATTAGACACATGCATAAATTTGGGCACCCTTGTCATTTTGTTGATTAGAATATCTGTAACTACTTAGCACTGATTAATTGGAACACACAATTGGTTTGGTGAGTTCATTAAGCCTTGAACTTCATAGACAGGTGCATCCAATCATGAAAAGGGTATTTAAGGTGGCCAATTGCAAGTTGTTGTTCTCTTTGACTCTCCTCTGAAGAGTAGCAACAACTCTCAAATGACCTGAAAACAAAGATTGTTCTACATTATGGTTTAGGGAAATGCTACAAAAAGTTATTGCAGAGATATAAGCTGTCGGTGTCCACTGTGAGGAGCATAGTGAGGAAATGGAAGACCACAGGCACAGTTCTTGTTAAGGCCAGAAGTGGCAGGCCACATAAAATATTGGAGAGGCAAAGGCGAAGGATGGTGAGAACGGTCAAAAACAGCCCACAGACCACCTCCAAAGACCTACAACATCAACTTGCTGCAGATGGTCTCTGTGCATCGTTCAACAATTCAGCGCGAGAAGCTGTATGGGAGAGTGATGCGAAAGAAGCCTTTTCTGCACACACGCCACAAACGGGGTCACTTGATGTATGCAAATCCACATTTGGACAAAGATTTATTTGTTCAAAGAGTTATTTGGTCATAAGAAGGGGTGTTATGCATGGTGGTAAAAGAACACAGCGTTCCAAGAAAACACGTGCTACCCACAGTAAAATTTGGTGGATGTTCCATCATGCTGTTGGGCTGTGTGGCTAGTGCCGGTACTGGGAATCTGGTTAAAGTTGAGGGTCGCATGGATTCCACTCAATATCAGCAGATTTTTGAGAATAATGCTGAGGAATCAGTCACAAAGTGGAAGTTACGCCGGGGCTGGATATTTAAACAAGACAACGACCCAAAATACTGCTCAAAATCTACTCGGGCATTTATGCAGAGGAACAAGTACAATGTTCTGGAATGGCCATCCCAGTCCCCAGACCTGAATATCATTGAACATCTGTGGGGTGATTTGAAGCGGGCTGTCCATGCTCGGCGACCATCAAACCTAACTGAACTGGAGATGTTTTGTAAGGAGGAATGGTCCAAAATACATTCATCCAGAATCCAGACACTCATTACAGGCTATAGATAGCGTCTCTAGAGGCTGTTATTTCTGCTAAAAGAGGCTCTACTAAATATTGATGTGACTTTTCTGTTGTGGTGCCCAAATGTATGCACCTGTCTATTTTCGCTACTGAAATATTACTGTGTCCTTCAGTTATTTGATAGATCAAAATGAAATTGCTGATCCAAACACACAAATATTTATAAATGACAATCATGGAAATTGTCAGGGGTTCCTAAACTTTTGCATACAACTGTATATATATATATATTCAACATTTTAGCAATCTAATATGCTTAATCATCCACCTAATAAAATCAATGAAGTTTATGCACAGCATTTATTCATGATGTAAGCTAAACCTATACCTCTCCTGAAAATGGATTTTACTGTACAAATACCTGTTTTTAATTAACAGCTGGTAAACCCTTAATTTACACTCCCTGTGACTATAATAGATAATTTCTATGTTCCCTTCTGAATGCTAATAACATGTAAATCATTATCAAAGTTTTATTGTGGAAGGAAAAACTCTATGGCATAATTGTGAAAAGATTTGTAGTTGCTTTTATATGCTATAAATTCATAAAACCTTTCTGTCCATTTCTGGACGTTTACTTCTCTTGATTTAGACGTCAGATGACCCTTTAGGAAATGAGTGTGCTACAATGAGACTGTACTGCATTGATCTTATTTAAAACATATTTGACTCTATAATATTAATTTGTGCCTGATGAAGAAATCTGACATGTTTCAAAAGCTTCCATAATTAATCACATAAGTTAGCCAGTACAGGGTTTCACTTAAATTCACTCACATTTCAAATTTACTGCTAAGTTTATAGCAAAAATAATCAAGTTGACAAGACAAAAAAACAAGCTGATTTGCCCAAATACTTCTTTTTGGGGGGCTCTAATGGCTCAATTATGTCTTCCCTGATTTTAAGACTAAGGAGAAGTAAATGCAAAAACTGATATTTCCGTAACTGCTTAATAAGTATTAGTTGGAGTTAGACGTTGAATGTATGAATTCCATATTATCTATCTAGTCCATATAACGCTACCTTCTCTACTGATTGACAGACCAAAAACCAAAGATTTTATGTTTATCAAATAAAACTATTGTTTAAAGCAGAGTTCCACCCAAAAGTTGACAATTGGTATGTGTTATGGAAATTTCTGGTTGTGACTCTAAAAATAAAAGTTAGTTTTGCAATTGCAGGAACAGATCCACAGGACTCAATCTCTGTGTTTAAAATGTCCGTTCTGACAAAATGTATTATTACATGATATTTTATACATAGATAAGAAAGGGGTGGTGTGAATTGTTATTAGAAACTAACAAATAGAAATATATTATTAAAAGCTAGCGAATAGAATAATTGCAAAAGTAAAACATAGAGAGGGGAGGGGGGAGTAGAGAGAGAGTGAGAGCTTCTAGGAGAAAGTGTATCTGTGTCATAAGTGAAGGCCACAGAACACATTGCAGCAGCATGAGCAAAATGGAGTCTCTTGTGCTTAAATGAACAATACAGTGTAAGTCCATGTCATTTCCCTCCTTTTGTTTATTTGACACCATTCTTCTCCGCGTTGCATTCAGCCGATTGGCGGTAGCTCCTGCTACGTTGGCGCAGAGAGACAGCGTCCTGTTCAGCTCTCTCCTAGCTTTCTCAGAATAATGGGTTCATCAGGGCTGGTGGACCATCTGTTGGTACAGTGGGTGATCACACAGAGGCACAGCCTGATGAGGAAGTAAATAACAAGTATGAGAAACAGGAACATCACAATGTAAACACCTAATTTCTGTAACCATGTTGCTATGCCATATAAAAAAATCACCAAAGCCTCCTAATCCCTTAAAGGGGTTCCATCCATCCTTAGCAATATCTCTGGCCTCATTTTGTAGTTCTCTTATCTTAGCACGATGCCCTTTAATAATGTCCTCACTATCAGAAATGTATATACAACAGTCAGTGCGAATAACCTTACACATCCCACCTTGAGCTGCAGTGAGATAATTTAATGTTAATCTATGCTCTAATACTACTTTTTTAAGCTGTCACTTAATAAACCTATATCAGTGGTAGTAAGGTTAATAATTTCATCTACAATTCTAGTGTAATTGTTTATTCTTTTCATTGCTTCAATTCCCCATCCTGTCCAGGAAGGAAACCATGACCATACCATGTCACCTTTAGTAAAAAGCTCTCTTTTGAACAATAAAGGGTATTCTGGACTTTGACCGGGTCACACTGTGTTTTTGCGAACAGCCAAAGCAGGTAATAACTTCCCAATATAACATGTACCTGTAACATTAGTAGGAAGCCAGGCGAAAGCTTTATCTCCACATATAAAATATAGCCCTCTACGTATGGATGATATACCTGCTCCTAAAAGACTAGATGCAATAACATTGAATCCCAGGTAACCAATATTTCCACATATTGGGAACTGTGTGCAATTTGTTTTATAAAGGGTTCTATTTAGATCTGAATCTGGGATATAAAAATACTGACCAGGATTTCCTCCATAAACTGTAATTTTTGCTGCTGTGCAATCTGAATTGCCCAGCCGTGTACATTTAGTGTTAAGTGGGCATGTAATGTTTAGACAAATCTGTGGGGTGTCTATGTGTTTGAGCCATTTATTCTGGTCCTGTTTAGATCAGTGAAGTTGAGAGGCATTGCTATCATGGGTATTGTTCCTGTTTGGGGATATAAGTGAGAACACACCCAGCAGTTACTAGCATTGCTATGGGTTGCATACAATTTTAACATTTGGATGAAAGGGTTATTTTTCCATGTCTCAGTTCTCACAGACAACAAAAAAAAGAAACATCATTTTTATGTCAAAGGATATCATCACGTTAGGATTTTCTTGCAATGACTGGCGTGAATCCAGGTGGGCTTTCCTTCCAACTTGACAGCAGAACCGGTTGTCAAAAGCATTTTCTGATGTGTCGCTTGACCACCACCCAGTCACCTGGTTGGATTCAGTGAATACCTGGAACAGAATCTGGGTCGGGGATAGAGTTGTAAACACCTTCATGTACTTTATTCAATGTTCTTTGCAAAATCTGAACATATTCTAACAGACTAGTGTGACAAGCCTGCAACTGTTGAGGAAAATATAGCCCTGTTTTGGGTGGCCCTCCAAATAAAATCTCATAGGGGGACAGCCCATGTGGTTGTTTAGGGGTAGTTCGTACAGAATATAGGGCTATTGGCAAAGCTTCCACCCATCCTTTTCCTGTATCTGCTTTAATTTTTGCACATCTGTTTTTCAAAATGCCATTAAGTCTCTCAACTTTACCACTGCTTTGTGGATGATAAGGTGCATGGAAAGCTTGATGTATGTTAAGTGCTTCCATTACCTCTTTCATCACTTCTCCAGTAAAATGGGTTCCTCTGTCACTCTCAATAGTTTCAGGAACTCCATACCTACAAACTATTTCATTCAAAATTTTCTTTGCTGTTGTTTTTGCATTTGCTTTGGCTACCGGCCAACTTTCAGGCCAGCCTGAAAACATGTCGGGGCACACGAGAGCATACTCATAGGTGCCTATTCTGGGCATCTGAATGTAGTCTATTTGAATTCTTTGAAAGGGGAAATCTGGCCTAGGAGAATGCTTTTGGGGAACATGGACAGGCCTCCCTGCATTGTACAGAGCACAAGTGAGACATGAAGCACAAAACCTGGCTGCAAATGCACTAAATCCAGGTGCTATCCAATAGCAGTAAGTAAGTGCCACCATCGCGCCCTTAGCAAGATGACTGACCCCATGTGCCAGTTGTGCTAAAACTGGGTACAAACTCCTGGGTAGACACCACCTGTTGTCAGCGCTCCACAGGCCCTGCTGATTTTGGGTAGCATTACATTTGAACCACTTATCCTTCTCTTCATCAGGGGCCCGGTTCTGCAACTGAATTCAAGTTTCTATATCCCACTGTGCTTGATGAGGGGTATCAGTCCCCGCTACCTGGGCGACCCCTACAGTGGGTGTAAATCCAAATGACATAATGGCAGCATCCTTTGCCGCTTGGTCTGCCAAAGCATTTCCTCTGGCTGTCATGTAATTTCCCCTTGCATGCCCTTTTACCTTCAAGATGGCAACTTCTGCTGGTTTATGAAAGGCCTCAAATAGCTGCTCTATTCTGTTTTGCATGTCTCACTGGCTTCCCTGCACTAGTCAGAAAGTTCCGTGCTTTCCAGATAGGCCCAAAATCGTGCGCTATTCCAAACGCATATCTGCTGTCAGTGTAAACATTTCGCCTTTGATTCTCTAGGAGTTGACATGCTTTGACTACAGCACACAACTCAGCTTCCTGTGCTGACATCTGGGGGGTTAATGCTTCTTGATGTAAAATAGTGTCTGTAGTGGTTACAGCAAACCCTGTGTGTGGCTTTCCATCATCAGTGTAAAATCTGGAGCCATCTACGAATAGATGTGTGTCACAATCTGATAAAGGCTCATCTTTTGCTGGGGTGACAGAGGCCCTTTCTACCTCTATCAGAGCCATACAATCATGAGAAAAACTCTCAGGTTCTGCATTTGTTGAATCTTCCTCATCAGCTATAGGAAGAAGAGTAGCCGGATTCAAAGTAACACATCGTTTGATTGATAAATTTGATGGAGCAAAAAGGGCAGACTGGTACTTGTCAAATCTACTGGCAGACACATGTCTGGTATTTACTTGATTCATGATTTCCTGTACTGCATGTGGCACATACAGGGTCAGAGCAGAATCTAGTACAGGCTCAGTTACTTTGTCTAGCAGCAAAATGCAGGCTGCTATGGCTCGCATACAACTGGGGGAGCCTTTGATGACCGGGTCTAATGAGGCTGATACATACATCACAGGCCTCTGTTTATCTCCATGTAGCTGGGTGAGTACACCTGCAGCAAATCCATTGACTTCATGACAAAACAATGAGAAGCTCTTTTTATAGTCAGGAAGTCCAATGACGGGAGCTTCAGACAAAATTTTAATACGCTCCTTCATCTGCAATTCATTGTGCCATGTGAGTTTGAAAGGGTTTGTAGTGGTAGCCTCATATAGAGGGGCCATAAGTTCTGATGCATTTGGAATCCAGTCCCTACAATATCCCACTAACACCAGGAAGGCACGTAGTTGCCGTATATTTCTTGGCTTTTGAAATTTTTGTAGAGTTTTAACTCGATCTGGGGTTAGCTGACGGATTCCATGTGAAATGCAGTGACCCAAGAAGATCACTTTCTCTTGACAGTATTGTAGCTTCTCTTTGCTGACTTTGTTGTTACTGTTATAGAGAAACATGAGAAGGCTTACTGTTTCTCTGCTACAAATGTCCTTTGTGTCAGAGCAAATAAGCAAATTGTCTATGTACTGGAGCAAAACTGTGTTTGGGTGTGAGGGGGACCAGCGGTCCAATACTTGCTTTAATGCAGTATTATATTCAGAAGGGCTACTCACACAGCCTTGGGGCAATCTTGTCCATGCTAACTTTAGGGCATCATGGATAAATGAAAAAAGGTGCCAGCAATCTGGGTGTAGGGGCACTGAAAAAAAAGCATTTGCAAGATCAATCACTGTAAAGCAGGTGCTGGAGGCAGGTATTCCACTTAGTAAAGTGCGGGGGTTTGGCACAATTGGGGTGTCTGCCTCAATTATATTGTTAATGGCTCTCAAATCATGCACCATGCGGTATGTCACTTGCCCACCCTTCTTGTCTGGCTTTTTTACAATTGGGAACAGGGGTGTATTGGCTTGGGACTTAATCGGTACAACAACCCCTGCTGCTTTTAGTTGAGTGATTTGATTCTTTATCCCCTCTGTCTGAGCAATACTCAGTGGGTACTGTTTAATCTGTGGGAGCTGGGCTCCTGGTTTAATTTTTATCATTACTGGGGTGCAGTCCAGCAGACCTATGTCATATTTGCTGGTGGCCCATAAATCAGTGGGAATCACTTCCAATTCTGGTGGGAATGGTGGAGTGGAGTCTTGGATTAAAAACATTCCACAGGCAGAATTTAAAACTTCTCCTGACAGACTACTGACCACTTGAACTCCTGTAGGAGTGTAGTCTATGCTTGCTAAAATTTGGTTCAAAATGTCAGCTCCTAAAAAATTGGTAGGAACTGTGTCTAAAACTAACACTTTAGTGACAATTTCTGTTTGCTGTCCTAGCCTGAGTTTAAGTGGCTTGGATTCAACCAAATCAGTAGAGGTCCCGGTTAGGCCAACACCAGAGATAACATTTTCAGATAATAATCCTGGAGGTAAGTCCTCTAGATTAAACACGCTTCGGCTTGCACCAGTATCAATTAAACAGGTTAATTCTGTTTCTGCTCCAGGATAGGGGAGTTCTTGTAAAAATACTTTTACTCTGGCCTCGGGACCATTGTCTCTCCTATTTAACATGATTAACACCTGCATGCCTTTTTCCTATGCCTGATCCACTGCTTTTGGCAGAGAACTGGGATCAGCATGAGGTACCTCTAAGCTCCTTTCCAGTCTACGGTCAGGAAGATGGCAGAATTTGGCCATGTGCCCTTCCCCATTACAATTGTAGCAGATGATTGGCCCTCTATTGCCATGATTTTTGAAATTACCTTTGCCTCTTCCTCTTCCTTTTCCCCTCTGCTTCCCCATGTACATAACTTTGGGTTTGCTGTCTTTCTGGTTAATCCTGTTCTCTATGGATAACAGGATAGGCAGGAGGTCTTGAATAGACATATTTCCTGCCTCAGGCCTTGCTGTGAACAACTTTTCTTTCAACTGGGGTATTAAACCATCATGAAACCTTTGTTTCACCAGTTGTGTAGATGGACTTGCAGTTTCTCCCTTCTTTTCTTCCTCTATTTTAAGGCCTGCTTCCTCTGCCATATCACTTAACCACCTCCAATAAGCCCCTGCTGCTTCCTCCTTCCTTTGCTAAGCATTCATGAATTCAGCATGTCTGGTTTGTCCATATATTTGGGGCAATTTTTCCTTCATTTTTTCACAAATCTTCCTTCCACTAGCCATTTTATCAAGCTTTGTGACATCTACTTCACATTCTTTAAGTATATAGCCTTCACATGTTGCTTCCCACTGCTTTAATAAGAAGCTGATGAATGTCGGTAGCAGAAGCCTCGTATGCTTCCTGTGCAGCACTAAGTTTGTTTGCAAACCCAATTGGATTCTTTCTAGGATCTCCCAGTCCCTCTAATATGGCTCTCATTTCTTGGGGACTAAAAGGTACATGCCATTTAATTTGGGACTTACTGTCAACAGCATTACCTTCAAAGACTAATTGGGTTCTGACAGGACAAACTGTAACAGATTGCTCAGCGTCAGGGGCAGAAGGGGTGGGCTCTCCCTTCCTTCTCTCTTCATCCTGCTGCCACAACTTGGAAATTATGGTTTGCCCCAGCAGTTCAGACTCTATCTCTCTTTCTCTGGCCAAAGCCTTAAGTTCAGAAAGATCTAATTTTGCATATGTGCCTTGCGATTTATGCCAATCATCTGTTTCTAAGATATGAGCCAAATCCCTCTTTGTAGGTTGATATGGGGCTGTTAAACCTCTGCTTGCTACTATATTGCCGAGGTCATCTTTTGTGTGTGTCATAATCCGTAATCCGATTCTTGTGCTTTTGTTGATGGGTCTCTTAAAGCCAAACTGGCAGCCACATAAGGTGGGGGGTCCTCCTCTACAGAATCTTCTGGCCAAACGTAGTAAATTTGGGCAGTACCCTTATTAAAAATCTCTGTCAAGCCAGTTTCATTTGCTAATTTAGCTTCTGTCTCCCATGTGCAAGCTATTCTCCACATTCCTTCACTGCACAGTAGTGGGCCATAATCGTGCAGAAAAGTTTGCCATACTTGTAAATCAAAAGTCCTTTCAGATTTTAAAGGTTTAGCTGTTCCTTTTGTCCATTCTACCCATTTATCTAGGGACTCAGTATAGGCGGAACCGTAACTTCGGTTCATATATTCTCTAGCGCTCATCTTGCGCTGGGCATTTTCTGAGGGCCTCTTACCCTTCACTCCCTTATTTAAATTAATGCCCATAATGACTGGCCAGTCTTTTCTCTACTTTGCCTATACCCTCTTGCCTCTAAAACAAATAGTACAGCAAATCTGCAGATTTACAAGAATAGTCTCCACTTATCTACGTGGATAGAAGGGGTTTATGACAATAGACAAAACACTCACTAAGAGACCCTCCTCGTCTCTTCTCTTTTCTGTGGGTTATATCTGTCCCTACTGTGCGCCTCTGACCCAGGCCGCCCACAAGGAGTCAACGCTGGGAACTGCAGAGGTTTATCCCTATCCACACACAGTCCAACTCGTGAAGGGGGACACAAACACATTCACACACACACACACGTTACCCAACCAGAAAGGTCAGAGATTGGTCTGGTTTCCTTGAGAACCGACAGATAGGATACATAGGAAAGGCAGAAAATATAGCAAGCTTAAGGACAGCTTACCTAGCCGGTATTTAAAGGTATGCGTTCCCGATGATCCCGATCAAGGTGCGGTTCCTTCTGGAGACTCTGCCAACTCCTGGCTGGCTCGCCACTTATTGTTATGGAAATTTCTGGTTGTGACTCTAAAAATAAAAGTTAGTTTTGCAATTGCAGGAACAGATCCACAGGACTCAATCTCTGTGTTTAAAATGTCCGTTCTGACAAAATTTATTATTACATGATATTTTATACATAGATAAGAAAGGGGTGGTGTGAATTGTTATTAGAAACTAACAAATAGAAATATATTATTAAAAGCTAGCGAATAGAATAATTGCAAAAGTAAAACATAGAGAGGGGAGGGGGGAGTAGAGAGAGAGTGAAAGCTTCTAGGAGAAAGTGTATCTGTGTCATAAGTGAAGGCCACAGAACACATTGCAGCAGCGTGAGCAAAATGGAGTCTCTTGATCTTAAATGAACAATACAGTGTAAGTCCATGTCAATATGTCATTTTTTTTGGGGGGGGACCGGGGACCCTGTTTTCACAGGGTCCCAGATCCACTTCCTCTTCTAGAGCCGCGGCTCCGGAAGGAAGTTCACCTTCTTCCTCCCCTCTCGGCGATCTTCTGGGACACGTCACAGGGCCATTCACAAGGTGCAGCGTGACTCGGGCATGCACAGTGTGCACCCGGCTTTGAAGCCAAAGAAGGGTGCCCATGCTTGTGATGCCCACGTCGCTGAGGGGAGGGGGAGAAGAGCGAGCCCTTGGGCGACCGCATCGCTTGAGCATGGGACAGGTGAGTGTCCGATTGTTAAAAGTCAGCAGCTACACTTATTGTAGCTGCTGACTTTTAACTGGGTGGAACTCCGCTTTACGAGTTGCATGTTAAACTCATTTATTATATGAAGATAATGATGATATAATGATGGTACAATTGGGACTGGTTTAAAAAATGGGCAAAACAGATATTTCTATTGAGTTTATTCTGAAAGGTACCAACCAACATATTTATAATGTTAATACTGGGATTTAATATCTGATATTCTGCAACAGCTTATAGCTAGCTGACTATGGACATTAGAAAGTGATTGAATGTCCATGAACAATCCAGCTGTCCACAGCATTACAGTCTGCATCATCCAAATGCGTTTATGTCTGTGAAAGCAAAATGGGAAAGCCAACCAGACACCTCTGGTCTCAGCTTATTTACAGGGGAACAATACTGATTATCCAAAATTACTTCAGTTACTTCTGAGATCTGTTAGTCAAGGGAGTCTGGTGCTAACTGATAGTGATAATTGCTGTCTGTGGCAAAAATAGCCAGTAACAGTTTGATTTTAATTTTTTTAAATTATTTTTGTATTGTGTATACAAAGTTATTTATTTTACAAAATATATATACCGTATAATAAAAGGCATAGGATCCATAGAGCATTTTCTAAACACAGAGCACAGAAGGCTCTTTGCCTTCAGACTTTCTTTCTTTTCAACTGTCGCTTTATATGTTTCCTGTGAACAGAGCAGACTCAATGAACGAAGGATAGGTATAAATAACTCCTCTGGCTCATTAAGTTGTGCATGAAATAGACATACACAGTAGTACTGTATGTCTAATATGCTTTGGTTAACGAAGTAGAGGTTCCTTTTTTTTTTATTTGATTGGAAATGTATATCTTCTAGATTGTAAGCTCTAATGAGCAGGGCCCTCTGATTCCTCCTGTATTGAATTGTATTGTAATTGTACTGCCTGCCCTAATATTGTAAAGCGCTGCGCAAACTGTCAGCGCTATATAAATCCTGCATAATAATAATAATATCTTGGATCATTATCACTTGTGAGTCATCATCAAGTATCCTATACTCATAGCCTCATAGATAGGCATAAACTGTAGAACTAGCTAAGCAAGCTATAAAAGTGGTACTACCAAGCAAAACAAACTGAGATTTACTATCAGTCCAAATCTGTTATTGACAGTACAATAATCTCCATGTAGTTAGCTTTTGGTACAGGACCATAAGCCCTGCCTACCTTGTGTTCAGCACAAAATTGGTAAGTACACATCTGTGTGGGGTAACCTAGTGTTAGAGGTTAGATTTACATTACTAAGTACAAACAAGGGGCCCCTGCCGCCCCCCTATAACTGGTCTATTGCAGCAAGGAACACTGGAAGGGCGATGCCTGTCAAACAAATATAAGGAGATTTCCAAGCTCAAACTTACCTACCAGCCAGTGACCCTCCAAAATGACCTGTCTATCAAAATGTGTTAAGAACAGCTGTTTAGTCTGCACACATTTGCAAATACATGCGTAAGCTACAGGCCCCGTGAAGGCACCCTGTTTTCTGTAGTCCCTAACTCTAACTTGTGGGTCTCCACAATGGAAGCACATGTATTTTTATGGATACGTGAGGACAGGTGGCCTGGAAGGAGCCCACCCCTCCTTAAAGGTACACTGAACACCCAGCACATTGCACTATGGCAGCAAAGATGTCAGTGCATTGCCTGACCAATTTAATCAAAATACAAACAAGTGGCCACTGCCCCCACCTGTAACTGGTCTATTGCAGAAAGGAACACTGGAAGGGCGACGCCTGTCAAACAAATATAAGGAGATTTCCAAGCTCAAACTTACCTACCAGCCAGTGACCATCCAAATTGACCTGTCTAACAAAATGCGTTAAGAACAGGGGTTTAGTCTGCACACATTTGCAAATACATGCGTAAGCTACAGGCCCCGTGAAGGCACCCTGTTTTCTGTAGTCCCTAATCCTGACTTTTGGGTCTCCACAATGGGAGCTCAGGCAGGTCAATTTGGTTGGTCGCTGGCTGGTTGGTAAGTTTGAGCCTGAAAATATCCTTGTATTTGTAAGGATACTAAGTATTAAGTACTCCTAATCTATTCTTAAAAGGTAACCCTTAAAGGACAATTTCACTTTTAGAGGGGTTGTTTTGTAAATATTTTCCTCCCAGCAAGTCTAAATACTTCTGTGAAATAGTTTCCATTAGCTCTGCTCTGGAGATATTTAGTGGTTTCCCCTGCTTGGCACCAAACAGCCTTCAATTGCAAATACACCCGGTCGGGTTGCACATTCACTTTGCATGTGTTCCCCATCTTCCTATTTATTCCTATAGATAGGATTACACATATTTTTGGGTGGCTGTGTGCATATAGCTTTATCTATAGGAATGAATGGGGCAAATCATGGTTCTCATCCACATTGAATGCATTACTGGCACTATTTACAAACAAAGTCTGTGCTGTGCCAGGCATAGGCACACAGGTATAATTTTTGGAGCAGGACTAATGTTTAGTATTTCACAGAAACAGTTACACGAAATGGGGGGACCTTAATAGGGCTAACGGTAAGTATTTTAAAGCGGTATTTACACTTGAGGAAGAGGACCTTAACTTTAAAATTGTCCTTTAACCACTTGCCGACCGTGTAGCGTAGATACACGTCGGCAAGTGGCACCCATTGTTGTGGGAGGACGTTATATAACGTCCTCCCACAGTGGCGCTCCCGCGCGCCCCCTGGGGAGCGCACCTGGGAGCATCCGTGACCGCCGGGTCTGTGAGACCCAGCGCATCACGGATCTCGGTAAATGGCCGCTTGGAGCGGCCGTTTACCACGTGATCGCTCCGTCAAATGACGGAGCATCACATGTAAACAAGCCGGCGGAAGTGCCGGCTTCTCTCCCCCCTCACCGCACCGAGGACAGTGTATCGCCACGACACCCGTGAAGTCTAGGACGGGTGTCGTGGCGACGTAGAGGAGAGAGGGGGGAGAGGGGGGAGGGGACAGTGTGACGTGGCTAGCCACGCCACTCCCCCCTCTCTTCGGCCGTGAAGGCGGCCGAACAAATGTACACTACGAGGCAGTAAACTGCCTCGCTAGTGCACCATTTGCCGGCGAGGTTCGCCGGTAAATGGCTCTAGGCACTACGCGACCCAGAGTGTCTGGGCCGCCAGTGCCTACGAGGGTCCACGCGAGGGGTCCCCCGCGCGCCCTCGCGGTGACACCCTCCTGCAATATATTGCAGGAGGGTGTTGTTACCCACGGTGAACGGCTG
>BLSH010354176.1:85379-101105 GCA_018402905.1 Glandirana rugosa | reverse complement strand
GTCAATAGTTTTGTCCTTTATTGACTTTAATATAATTAGATGTCCTCTAAACATAAAAGACACAGGTTATTGGGGTAACTTCCTGAAATATCGGCTAGGTACCGTTTAGAATAAATCTCTCAGTAAGGTGGATTTTGACGAAAACACTGTACAAAAAAAGTCCCTAAAGTCATCACTATGGTGGTCAGTCCTCGAACACTGAGATGAAGGGGTTCAGTGTCACGACGTCCTTCTTGGGGCCAAGTAGATAACTTAGAAGATGTTTCATTTAATTTTTATCAGCAACTGGCATTATAATATGGCCTTTGCAAGGCTTATTAGTTTTCCCATAGCTAGGGGTTCTTAGGGTGGTCTTATTATCAGTATTCTGGATTCAAGTGCTAATCCACTCAACATTTTTGCAGATGTATTTATGTTGTCTCCCCAGCTCTTCCTCATTTTCTATGGCTGCTTTTTATATTTTTAATTTACTTTGTAGAAGATTCAATAGATGAACCGGGGTTCTTCCTGCAGCACTGTGACTTGGGGAAGTAGAGTCACAAGCTCCTGACTGGTGGTATCACTACTGAAATCCCTGAAAAAAACATGTCACAAAAGCAGTTTTAGGTGGAATGACTCTCTAAATAAGATTTGCCATGGATCGGCTATAAAGTCCTTCAATGGGGTTATTGGACACAGAAAATACAAATCTCCTGTAGATTAATATAATTTCAGTTATTTCCTGTTTTGATAACTGCCTTAATGTATTAACATACACCTGTAAATATATATTTTTTTTAAATAAGCCAAGTTATATATTTGTTTCCTTCCATAGTTTGAACCAAAGTATTCTTCTGCAAAGAGATTAATCATGCACTTTTAAATAGTAGGCATTATTTATAAGATCTGATGTACAGTTTTCACATGTCACTTTAACAAATGTTGGTGCTTTACTTTGTGGTTAAGATTTTACACTCATAATGTAGCAACACCAGTGAGAGGGTTTCATATTCGGTCTTTAGCCTTTCAAGTATTACACACTTTCATCTAATCCATTAAATCACTTTACAAATGAATTGATAATGTAGTGTGCCCCAGTTTCAAAGAAAGCCTATCAACACCTTTCAAACATATTTTGGCTATTTAAACAAAGTGTAGTTCAGCCAGCGTTTCCCACAAAGAGCTGGACTCCGGGTTTGTTTTTGCAGGCGACATCAATTCAAAGATGAACTCTGCTCAGATGTGGTAACTATAAAGCAGAGCCCCATATAAATAAATAAGAAGGGGTGAAGAGAAGTATTACTATTACTCAGGTTGGACATGACATTGCCAGATCTCAGAACACATAGACAATGGGTATTTATCAAAATGTTTCTTTGCATACTCAGAGTGCTGCAAATGATTAGTACATCTATCATGGGAACACCTCATTTTATTTAGTCAGAAAAGCGGTGTGACAAAGCAATTGCAATTCTTTTAACCAGAAACCAGAAATGCTTTCTCATAAATGATCACAGGAATAGGAAATTGTTGTATTTTATAACTGTAAAATGAAATTCCTTGAATTACAAAGAAGAAAGAGAGAAAATAAAATATAACTCAAATAGCATTGCTAAAATGTGAACTATTTAAATATAAAAGTTAATATGATGATTAATTTCCCAGTTTGCAGACATATTTTGTCAAGTCAGTATTGCTTTTAGTTGCATCATTTGGTGTTTGTATATTGTAAACCATACTAAAGATTTAGTGTCATTAGTAGTGCTTCATGGACTCAGTACACTCACCAACTTGTGTTTTAAGGGTTTTTTTTACCACCCGCTTTTGTTCAAAAGAAAATTCCTTTACATTCAGTTTTACTCTCAGGGATTCAGCATCAAACAGGATACAAAAAAGAAAACAGCCTCTTGGATAATTTGTTTCACTCAGATCCACAGTCTGTCTTTGCGCAGACTTCAATAGCTCAACCTCCTGGCTTTTTGGGCTAAACAGTCCCTCAGTCTGCTTCTGCGCAGGCTTTCACAACTCTCAGGTGATGGTGATTCTATGACTGCAAAAATGAGCCTTAACTGCTTCTCCATAGAAGTACAGAAAAAAATGCAAGACCAAAATCAGATAAAATAATCCAAGATAATTTTATTTGTTGGTAAGAAAGTCATATAAAACTTTCATTGTGTTCCACCTCCACGAGGCACACCAGCTGCCACTCTGGGCCTCTATGGATCTAGTTGATTCCTATCCTACACCCTTATCTTCCTTTCGGCTTCCCATCCATCAACCCTGGGCCCAATCCTGCTTCATACCCTTCGACTTTGGGACTCAGTTTCAGCGGGTCTGATCTTGTCCCATTTACCCCTGTTACGCGTTCTGTGCTGTCCGCTGTTTCCATCGGGGCTCAAGAATCCTGGACAGTTTGTCTGGTGGATAGACTATGGGTTTACTGACATCCATTCTTTTCTTACTCCCACTAGGATAATGATGTTTGATGCACTTAGGTCCTCCCATGAGATTCCATTATGGGAGCATTACCTTTTTGTGCAAATCCACCATTTTGTTTCACAATTACTTAAATCCCAGTCCCTCCTTATGTGCTAACACCATTTGAGAGTATCTGTAGAGCCGTTCACATTTCATGGGCCTTATCTCCTTGATATACTCCTCTATTGTATCTTTTAAAAACCTCCAGTGTGGTTCTTACATCACCAATGGGAGAGTGAGCTAGAGATGGAGTTGGATCCAGCAGATTGTCAGATTGTGACATTAGTGAAATTAAAGAGTTCCAAGAATGTACTCAAGATATGCATATAAAATTCTGTATAGATGGTATTATATGCCAGCTCGCTTGGCTCGTTTTATTCCATCTTATTCATCAACCTGCTTCCGTGGTTGTATCCAACCAGGGACGATGGCACATATATGGTGGTCCTGCCCTAAGGTGTGCAGACTATGGGTTCGGGTTTATGCTCTTCTACACACACTCTTCCATTCAGACATCAAGAGAAACCCGTACAAAGCTCTTCTTTGCAAACCTCTTTGTAGCAACCAAACTTACTTAGCAAAGAGCCTAGAAAACTTAAATCCTCAGTTTTGAGGCAGTCAAACAAAGACCATAATATTGGTATATTATGGTCAACAAAAAATTAACAGCCAGAGTTTGGCAATCATGAATTTCCCATACTCAGCCATCACACTTTGATAATCTCCTTATGTGCATCTGAAAACTCTAAGCCACTGTTCCCTTGAGACCTCTTTACCTTTTCTTCCTTCTCTTTTTCTACCTTTCTAGGCTCTTTCAGTTGTTTCTTGCTCAGCCGCTGTTTTCTTTTTTACCTTTGTTTCTCCATTTTAGGCCTTTACAACATGGCCTGGTTATATCTTTACTGAGTTTTCAACTCTTTCCCGTTTATTTTTTTTTCTCTGTGTGATCATATTGTGGAATTTCAATTTCTTTGGCCTGATGTTTCCACTAACCATAGAATCAACTCTCTGATCAGTGTGTAGTTTTGCTTTTTGTGATGCTGTGCAGTTTTAGATTTACACATTATTTCTGTTGTATAAAGCTACGGCAATGTTATGTCTGCAATTCCCATATATTCACACATATTGTATGTTTTCAAATTGTTATCCCTTCGGCTCTGTTGTGTGTGTTATAAAGACAATAAAGCCTTTTGTAAAAGAAAACATTCATCACATTTCAGGGAAACACCACACCACTTAATCAGGGCTCAACACAGGATAACGCCTTGATAGAAAACAGTGACTTCACAGATCTTTATTAAAACAAGTATCGAGCCCTTCACATAGGGTAACAACTTGACAGCAGTGACTGAGAAGAAATGGTGGTTCCATACTTTGACAAACCATCTGTTTGTTACACCGTGTTTGGACTTTGTATATTTTCCTTAGAAAGAGGGAACCACCGGAGAAGACCATATAGTTGTTGCCAACATCCCAGATAATAGATAGAAAAAAATATTGACCTCTGAAGGTACAGTGGGACTTTAAAGGCAACTTGGACTCCAAATAGAATTTCTTTAAAACATACATTTGATTACAATCATTAAGAGTATATATCCAAAAAAATTGCATTGCTATGGTGCAGCTCCCAACACACCTATGGAAATCAGCAAATAAACTGCAAAAATCCTCTTAAAGTAATGTAACAAAACAAGTCCATAAAGTGTCAAGTGCAAAAGAGTCCTCCAAAAGTAAAAACAAGGGAGTCACTCACCAAAAAAGAAAAAGCCTCCATGAATCAGTTCTAACAAGGATACATTGTAAGAAGCTTGTCAATGATGAATACTTGCGTCTCTTACGCCACCATAAAATGAAAAAAAAAACATGATAGTGTAGTAAATCATCCAATGGTTGCTAAAACTGGATAGCGAAGGAACACGTGTGATGATAATAGGGCATAAAACTCAGTGCTTCACTTCCTCTTCCCCGCATGCAGTGCAAACTCACCAGACAGATACTTGTAATGAGACCATCACAATCCAGTGAACACATCAGGGAGTATACGGATACCAGCCACATTGCCTCCAATATCCACTTGCTACAAGGATCTCAAATAATGAGTATTTAGGGGACAATCGGTCTCTCCCACCATATCAAGATACCAGACAAAGGAGACAAGGCATAATATTATAGTAAAATGTATTAAAATTTCTGGCTCAAAACATCAGTGCACATAACAGAATAAGACATAATACACTCACGTGTAAATGCTGCCCCTGAGCACAAGCATTGGCTGGAAACGCATTGGGGTTGAAATAAGTGCTGCCAATTTTGTTCACCAATCGTGGAACACAGAGTGTTCTGTCCAGTGCATTTTGAGGTTAGCTGTCCTTAACAGTCTGACCCCAGCAACTTGGCCCTTGCAAGGCATAGTCTCTGCATTCAGACTCTCTCCGATCCTCCCGGATATTAGGCGCATGCCCCAGCCTCTTGGTTGTGGACACAGACACCCCAATGACAGGCTCAGTCTTTTCTAGTCACAGAGAATGTCAAAAGGATGCCCATGACTCTGCACTCTCTGATGTATGCACAGACCCCAGCAACAGGTTTGCACCCTCTGGCAGGGACGTAGATAAGGGGGGGGGTTAGGGGGGTTGAAACCCCCCCCAGAGCATCCTGCCAAAAATGCAAACACATTATGTCCCTCTCAGTGGCAGAGTGTAGGGTGTGTAGTACTGCAGTAAGGGTTATTAGATCATTGCACATCCGCCAAGCTCACCACCGGAATGTTGGGCTTGTACTCACTGACACAGTTCTATACCTTGCTGCCAGGCAGCATTGAACACAGCGCTTGTGATCCCCGCACACCCCGCCAGGCTGCATTAAGCACAGCAGGAACGACGTCCATGGTCCTGCCCACCCCACCAGGCAGCTTGGAACACAGAAGGAGCGGAACCCGTGGTCCCCGCTCACCCAGCCAGGCAGCTTGGAACACAGCGGAACTGGCGCCAGTGGTCCCCGTCCATCCCATCAGGCAGCTTGGAACACAGCGGGAGCAGAGCCTGTAGTCCCGCCCACCACTCTCTAGCAGTGGGCTGGACTACGACCACCGCTCCCGCTGTGTTCAATCCTGACAGGAGGTATAGAGCTGTCAGCCAGTGCGAGCCTGACATTCTGGCGGTTAACAGCGTGAGCCCAATGATCAATTAACCTTTGCTGCAGCACTACACATGCTACACTGCCACTGAGAGGGACATCATGTGTTTGCATTTTTGCAAATTTCCATTGACTTGCTTGCAGTGCTTCCCACCTTGGGCTTTGGGCAAGGAGCTTTTCCTGGGCCCTGACAGAAAGCAAGGATTGCATGGAGCAGATTTTCTACTACTGTGCTGATTCTGGCATTCTTTTGGTCATACTAGGTCGGGGGTCTCCAAATCACAGGTCGTGGATCAGTGCAGGTCCATGGCTTCTATGCAACCCAAGCCACAAAGGGGTGGTGGGCAGTTTTGCCCTCATGTGCTGGTTTGCAAGCTCAGGAGCCATAGCGCTGGGATGAGGCAGAGAGAAGAGTTGTCTTTCAGGCAAGTGACAAGCTGCATCTGGTGACAGGCAACATGGCAAGTTACAAGCTGCATCTGGTGTCAAGTGACAAGCTGCATCTGGTGGCAAGTGACAAGCTGCATCTGATGGAAGGTGACATGGCAAGTGAAAAGTTGCATCTAGTGGCAGACGACAGTGGCAAGTGACACGCTGCATCTGGTGACAGGCGACGGTGGCAAGAGACAAGCTGCATCTGGTGACAGACAACAGTGGCAAGTGACACGCTGCATCTGGTGACAGGCAATGGTGACAAGTGACACATAAACACACGTGCTGCATTTTGCCAGCATTACAGTGTGATTTGGAATCGTGGGCAGAATTGCAGCAATTCTGTCAAATCACTAGCTGTGAACAGGGCCCTAACCACTTGATGTCATGCCCATGTATGTCATTGTGTTCAAGCGGTTATACTGGGGCCATGTCTGCAGCTGTCAGCCATAATCCCAGTATTGTTTGTTCCATGATTCCCTACACTATAAAAGTGATCCTAGAGGCTAACTAACTGCTTTTATAAGTGGCAAGAGCAGTCACCCCCTTCCGCCACTTTCCGGTGCCTTTCAGGGCTCTTCTGTCCCTCCGGAGAGCCCGGCTTCCGATCTGGCAGTTGATGCAGCTAGCCATAGAGGTGATCGGGGATCAGAATGTCACCGATCATCTCAATGGTCTAGGAGACCAGAAGCAATGAGTATTTCGTCACTTCCAGAAACAAAATCTTTTTTGAGGAAAGCATGAGATCAATTTTTTTTTTTAATCCCATGCTTTAAACCGTGGAGGACAAAATTTGGGGTCTTAAAGTCCCCATATGTCTCCATAAAGAGGACCTGTCATGCTTTATTGCTATCACAAGAGTGGTTTACATTTCCCGTGACAGCAATAAAAAAAGGGACATCTTAAAAATATTTTTTTTTAAAAATAAAATAAAGAAAATGTTTTTTAAGCACCCCTGTGCCCCCTCGTGCTTGTGCGCAGAGGCGAACACGTATGTAGGTTGTGCACGCATATGTAAACAGTGTTTGCACCACACATGTGAGGTATCACTGCGAATGTTATAGTGAAAGCAATAATTCTAGCACTAGACCTCCTCTGTAACTCTAAACTGGTAACCTGTAAACATTTTTAAACCGTCACCTATCAAGTTTTTTAGGTATTGCAGTTTGTCGTCATTCCACAAGTGTGCACAATTTTAAAGCATGACACCTTAGGTATCTATTTACTCAGCACAACATCATCTTTTATATTTTTTCAAAAAAGTTGGCTATAGTGTTTTCCCCATTAAAATTCATTGAAGTGTATTTTCTAAAAAAAAATTGTGTTTAGAAAACCACTATGCAAATAATGTGTGACATAAAAAATTGCAACAATCACCATTGCATTTTCTAGGGTCTCTGCTAAAAAATATGTAATGTTTGGGGGTCTAGCAAAAAAATACAGATTTTTACATGTAAGAGAGAAGTGTCAGAATAGGCCTGGTCTTCAAGTCGTTAATGACAGAAGCTGGGCTGAGTTTTCCATTGCTGTTGTGTTACTGACAGTCCAGCCTAGCACTGGCAGCCATGCTGTGGTGCTCATTAGGTTACCCCTCAGCTCTCTGACTCAGCAGCGAGCACCACAACATGGCTGCCAGAGCCAGGCTGGACTGATTAAGCCTCAGTTTACAATATGATCCACATATGAATCACACATGAACCACACCACATTCCTGTTCAGTTCACATGCACTTCAGGGTGGTGCAATTTGGGCTCATTCTTTTTGAATAGGCTCAGATCACACCAAAGTTGTGCAATGTGCATGCATCAATTTTGGAATTGCACTGCAACCGGATTGCATGGTTGTTTTGTACCATGAAATCTGGTGCAGGCAAATGCACTGCATTTGCAACCTGTGTTTGGGGTGTCAATGCAATCTTGACGACACCCTAAACATAGGTTGCAAACGCATTGCATTTTCCTGCACCAGATTTCATGGTACAAAGTAGCCATGCAATCCTTTTTCCAATCTTTATGAATTTGGCGCAATTTATTTTATTTAAAAAGACTTTTACTCAGTACCTGCTACCCCCCAGAACAAAAAATTATCTACGGGCCCTGCCCTCTGGCTCCCCTCACTAGACTGCCCTGATCCCTGGTAAATTGCCCAGGAAAAATTCTGTCCTCCCCTCCTCGGTATACAGGGATTTCTGGGTAGTAAAGTTCACAGCTCATTAGCCTCCATTCACGTGTATTGTGTAGCATTCCTTTAAGGACTACATATCCCAGTGTCCACGGAAGCTGCAAAGCAAGTTCTATTTCCCTCTGATTGGCTCAGGGATGCTGTTGCCAAGAGGAAAGCAGGGCAGGAGCAAAGGGAATGAAGACACACATAGCCTGCAGCTGCAGTGCTCTGAAACTGTGCAGCGGTGGGGGGTGAAGGAGGAGAGCAGGCACAGAGTGCTCAGTCTGCTCCGCATGAACACAAAGAAGTCCTGGTGATGGGGGGTCGAAGGAGGAAATTGGGCACAGGAAGGTGCAGCCTGCTGCTCCAACTTCAGCAGCACACAGCTATGCAATTAACCACTGACATTTGTTTGACTGTATCCTCAGCTGACAATTCTATCCTCTGATTATTACAGTGAATTATAGAATTACAGAAAATTATTCAATTCAGATTATTAAATTATTTCCCAACTCCGCTCTTATTTCCTAGCATCACTGCTGCATCACCATGTGTAACACCAATCAGATATTTAAATAAAGTTTTCAACTCCCCAAAAATATACAGGCAATCAAGAAAAGATGTGCAAATTTCTTTAACATTAACAGTGCCAAGTTCAAGCAAGTCAAGTAATACAGTTACAGAAGAACCCATTCCACTGTATGCAAGAACAATCGAACATACACAATCACTTTAGATTTTTATATGAATAATATTATTTCCGCATTAGGTGATCTAATCTAGGTTCTCTAGCCACTTCCATACAGGGCCTATTTTGGCACTCCTCTCCTACGTGTAAAATCATAATTTTTTTGCTAGAAAATTACTCAGAACCCCCAAACATTATATATGTTTTCTTAAATAGAGACTCTAAGGAATAAAAGGGTGATGGTTGCAACTTTTTATGTCACACGGTATTTGCACAGGAACTATTCAAACTCTTTTTTTTTTTTTTTTTTAAAAAACAGTTTCAGGAATTAAAAAAAAAACCAGGGAGGTTAGCCCAATTGTTTTGTATAATGTGAAAGATTATGTTACACCGAGTAAATAGATACCTAGCATGTCATGCTTAAAATTGCGCACACATTTGGAATGGCACCAAACTTTGGTACTTAAAAATCTCCATAGCCGACGCTTCAACATTTTTTGCAGGTTACCTGTTTAGACTTACAGAGGATGACTAATGCTAGAATTGTTGCTCTCGCTCTAACGCACGCGACGATACCTCACATGTGTGGTTTGAATGTCGTTTACTTATGTGAGCACGACTTACATATGCTTTCGCTTCTTTGCGCCAGCTCGCGGGGACGGGGTGCTTTACTTTTTTTTTTTTTTTTAAATATTGTTTATTTTAACTTTTTTTTTTACACTGCCTCTTTGAAAATGTTTTTTGATCACTTGTATTCCTATTACAAGGAATATAAACATCCCTTGTAATAGGAATAGTGCGTGACAGGTACTCTTTATGGAGAAATACGGGGTCAATAAGACCCCACATCTCTCCTCCAGGCTGAAAAGACATAGAAAATAAAAATGAATGATCTCGGTCTTTCCAGCCGAATCCATGGCTTTGTTTACTAAAGCCGGCCCAGACGTGATGTCATAACATCGCGCCCGGGACTCCGAGGGTCATAGCTCCTTAGAAATTCCTTTATATAAATCAAAATTAACTATTTAAATTATTTTTCATACATCGCCTCTAGCGCCTTAAAGAGTAACTCCACTTTTGTTGAGAAAAAACATTCCCCTCTGGGTGATCTATGTATGGGTGATTCCTACCTTTTGTTATTCTGAAGAAGTAAATGCAGAGTTAATACATATGATAATAATGATCCAAAAACAAATAAATAAATAAATAGTTTGCATAAGAATTAATGTTCTTAAAGAGATAGTCCCAACACCATATCCAAACTCTGTAGGAATACAAACTACCACAGTGATAATACTGATCCACTTACCGAACCGCAATGACCTTCACTGTATAGAATGGTCAATTGCACTTATTGATGTAAAAAAACAGGCATCATAGATCCGTCCTGGCCACACCAGGCTGATTCCTCCAAAAAATCCCACAGATCGAGACACTCAAATACAGAGAGGACCAGCTGTTCTATCTAGGATCAGCCAAAATATCCACAATGATTGCCAATGATCGCAAATGCACTTACCGTATATACTCGTGTATAAGTCGACCCGTGTATAAGCCGACCCCCCTACTTTTGCCCAAAAAATATGGGAAAAAATATTGACCCGCGTATACGCCTAGGGTGTGAAATGCAGCAGCCAGAACACAGGGACAGGGAGCCAGAACACAGGGACAGGGAGCCAGAACACAGGGATATTAATGCCAGAACACAGGCATATTAATGCCAGGACACAGGGATATTAGCCAGGACACAGAGATATTAATGCCAGGACACAGGGATATTAGCCAGGACACAAGGATATTAATGCCAGGACACAGAGACTGTAGCCAGAACACATAAGGGATGAGTAAGGTAGTTTCACATTAAACAGAGCTGTGCTGCTTCTAAGAGCCGTTCTGTGCTTGTAAGTGTGACTAAACACATTGGAATGTAGAGAATGCTGAGAGAGAGCTGCAGCTCTTCACGGAGATCAGGAGGTGAGTGGGACTGAACAGCTAACATCAGCTTGTCCCGCCCACCTCCCGACATCAAGCTGAAAATCTGACACCACTCTCAGCATTCTCTACATTCCAATATGTTTAATCACACTTACAAAGCACAGAATGGCTCTTAGAAGCAGCACAGCTCTGTTTAATGTTAAACTACTGATCACCCACAGACACTGACTTGGGTATAAGTCGAGTGGGGTCTTTTTCAGCACAAAAAATGTGCTGAAAAACTCGACTTATACCCGAGTATATAGGGTACATAAAACCAAGTATTCATGCATATAAACAGGGAACTCCAGTCCAGTTACCAGACCCAAGACTCGATCCCTGCAGCTGGACTGGAATGATGATGTCACAAGCCCCTCCCACCTGACACATTGCGCCCCATACTATTTGGAAGGCAGCACAAACAAAGCCCCGCTCAACTAGGTTATATTTTCACATTTTCTATAAGGAACTAGGATGCATACACACATTCACACTCCCTTGCACTTACATGCACGCGCCTGCCCAAACACTAGCATCCTCACACATACACATAGGCATAAATGCATTCATGCAAGTGCTTTTAAACACACACATGAACCTGCGCCTATACAAGAAACCTGGCATGCACCTGCCCACAGCTCTTGGAGGAGCTGATAATATGCCATTTACAGTATTTCTGCTGCAGCAGTTGCATGGCAGGAGCAGGAGAATTGGGACTTTGTGTTAATGTCATGTACCACATGCCAAGCTCCCTGATAATATGTTACAATATTTGTGCAATTTTGTAATGAATCCTGAGTACCTCCTCCTCCTACTGAGCACCAGAATAGCTAAGTGAAATTAAGGACAATTAGTAGTAGTAGCTCCTACTGAATTGGAAACAGCAATACACAGTACAGTATGAATACCGGGAGGCAAGTTTCGGCACAATAAAAAGGCCTGCTTTTAGAAAACTGGAATGTTCAGACCTTGAATGCTGGGGCGAGAATTTCAAATCATGGAGCATTGTAGACTTCAAACAGGCAGCTACTTTAGTACTATGGAAATGGTTTACTAAATTGAGAATTTTCAATAAACTCACTAGTGTTCACTTTGAATACCCAATCCTGTGTAGATGAAGTAAATAAACAGTAATTTGCTTTTCGTGTGACTGGAAAATTTTCTGTGAAGACTCTTACCTCTTTTAGTAAATCAGCCTCTATGTGACCATAGTTGTAATAGATCAGTGGCAGGAAGCTCCTTCACTACCTCCTGAGTACTGAACAGCCTACTGAGTACCCTGCTATGGTAGTTTTCTCACCAGCATCTCAGAACATGGGTTTCTTGTGTGCTTCAAGATGTTTACATATATGAAAGGAATGTGTTAAGCTTAGGATTAAGCGTGTACTTAAAATTGAATAATGAGTAACTCAATTTACATCCCCGTGCATAGGCACTGAATTGTTGCAGTGCATGTTTGTATATTTTTCTGCAAGTCTTTCTTATCCTTAGCCTGGAAAAGTATAAGTTAATCTAGAATGTCAACATTTCTGCTATGCTAGTTATTATAAAGCTTGTGAGCCTGATTTTCTAAACTGTTACTTACCAAATTCCGGTAAAATTAGTTTACAGGTAAAATACAATCACATGTTATTAATGTCACAAGAACTTTTATACTGTTGCCATGAAGTTTAGGTTTCAAGATGCATTAATTTTGTGAAAATTAGACATTTAATAACAACACTAATTAGTTTACTGTAATGTGGGCAAAAGGACTAAGCATGCTTTAAAGCATAATTGCATGCAAAAATTAACATTTTTAGAATGATATTCCATTGATGACTTCTTTAGTACTGTAGCTACATTTTACCAGAGTTGCCACATGACTTGAGTGGAAAAAAAGATATTAACATTATTAGCCATTTATATATACATAGCACATATATTCTACTACAATGAACACCTTTATTAAATGAATAAAAATTACATATATATATGTCAACACAACATAGATAGGTAATATCAATGCAGTTAGAAATTATGTAAAAGACAGATTTAAGTTGAGACAGAAAATGAAACGAGTAAGAAAAAAGAGAGCTATTGGGACTTTAATGGTGCTGGTAATCCCCTTACTGAAAAAAGATACCAATGGAGTATAAAATATGCAAATTTATTGGTTATTAATATGGACACAATGGGGGCTCCATATGGGTCAATGGCAGCCTACCCATAACATAAAACACAACAATGACTCTACAGAATAACTGTGCAAGCAGTTCATGGTTTGATGTTATAGACAGAAGATACCAAACTGTCCCGGCTAGTATACATGAGATGTATATGGGTTATGCCAGGGGAGTGAGGTCTGTCGGCCCATGAGCTGAGCTGTGATCCAAAGATTCCAACGCGTTTCGCCCTATACTCTGGGCTTCTTCAGGGAATGGATCAGGAATAAGAGATCTGCGAACACTGCATCCTCTTGGAGGCACCCCGAAATACTGGAAACAGCCTAATTCCTATTTCCCATATAGTTGGGGTCTCACCGACCTTGCTGGCCTATCAAATGACCAGAAAACAGAAGCCGGTCCTATGCCCCTCCTGACTGAAGGCTACCTCAGTGTTCAACTGATGCGACGCGGTCAGAATACCGGATATGGCATCTACCCTTTAAGTACAGATTTAAGTTCTTATTATTTGCCTGATGCAAATTACTATTTAAATGTAAACTTTCTATAAAAAAAATACTAAGAAGAGTATTGTACTTAATCTCTATATTGGCTCCATTTCTGTATTAGGTCTTTACGGGGCAGTACAAAAAAGTTAAATCATTGGTTTGCATTGTTTTAAAGAAAAACTGTGAAATTATTTCCAAACCAAAAATAAATATTTCACAGTTGATCCAATATGTAGGAGCTCATTGCCCTAAACTCCTATTTTCTTGGAAAAAAATTGGTTAGCATAAAGCATAGCATTAGGATATGATGATGTTGTGTTGGCAAGGGCACAAATTAACATGATGGCAACTTTTAAGGAAAATAATATTTATATATATTTTTTTGTTCAATAAGCTTTTATTAGTAAGAATTTCAGAACAGTCAAGTCAAGTCAAGTCATTCAATAACTTTACATACAGTGTTCGTTAGGAATTAACAAGCAATTCAACATTGAAGCTCGGAGAGAAAAGGTAGAGGTAGCAACAAACCTGTAATAACATTGCAGAAAATCAGGGTGTGTACATGACCGAGGTAATATGTTAGGTTTAATTCCTAGTTCAGGAAGCCAGCGCTCCTTCTTCATGTGTGGAGAAGTTGAGGTATATAGTGTGTCGTATTATAGGGATCCCGCACCCAATACCGAAACCCCTGACGGGAACAATCTGTGATCTGTGTCAGGGACTGGGGGGGGTCTGGAATACTTTGGCATCTGCAGTCATGCCTGTTAGTTTTGTATATTATGGTTAGGTGGTGTTGATCCTAGGTATTAAATCAGGTGGGCGATGTGTTAATTGGACTCTCTAGTGTTTATTTTATTTAGTCACCTCTAATCTGTAGGCGGCGTATAGTCCTAGTTTATGTGTCAGGCTGGGGGTAGGTTGATGTGTTGTTAGGGTTGCGTAATTATCCGAGTAGCGGAATATGGTCCAGGGAGTCCATAGCTTATGAAACTTTTCAGATGTCTCGTTGGCAATGGCAGCAGTTTCTTCCATATTATAGATTAGATCAGTTTCATAGAGCCATTCCCTCAATGTGGGGATGTGTGTCGTTTTCCAGTATCTAGGGATGAGTAATTTTGCTGCAGTTAGCAGATGTCTGCTAAGGTATCTTTTATATCTTTTCAGTGGCCCTGGGGTGATGTGGAGTAGGCAGCATGATGATGTTAATGCTATATTGGTGTCAGTGATAAGTTTAATCGTGGATTTCATGGTGTCCCAATAAGTAGTTATGGCTGGGCATTCCCACCATATGTGGACCAGAGTGCCTTTGTTTTGGTTACAACGCCAACAAATGTCTGAAGTTGTGGGGTACCATTTTCGGAGTTTGGTGGGGGTCGCGTACCATTGAGTCAATAATTTGTATGACATCTCTTGTGATCTAGTGCTGATTGAGCACTTGTGGGTGAAGATGTTGGCCTTCAGCCATTGATCATCTGTATACTTAGTTTGCAGTGATTGTTCCCAAAGAAGCCGGGATTTGGAGGGCTCTCTAACTTTGGCTGTTAATAGCCAATTGTATGATAGGGAGGTGGTTTTATTAATTGGCTCCCCTGCAAGACATATAGTTTCAAATGGGGAGAGAGGCCTATGGAGCTTGTCTTTGTCCAGAGAGGAGAGAAAGTTGTGTAGTTGTCTGTATGTCCAGAAGGGTAGGTGGCCTTGTATGTTTAATTGAGTAGCGATGTCCTCCCAGGAGAGGATCTCTTTTCCCTTTTTGCAGTGTGTGGTTAGAAGGGGAGTGATATGGTCCTTAGGAGTAGAGTTGAGCGAACACCTGGAAGTTCGGGTTCTGCTGGTCCGTCCGAACTTCGGGACAAAGTCCGGGTCCGGGTCCGGACGGAACCCGAACGATCGCACATTTTCAAGCCCAGGGGTAACTAAAGTTACCCCAAGCAACAGGCACGCTAGCAAGCCCAAGGCAGGCCTGGGCCTGGGCCTGAAACAGGGCTTCAAGCCTGCCTGGTCGTCTTGGGCTTGAAGGTCCACAAGCGAGTTGAGATGAGGATTCCTGGTATAGTGAGGGGAAGATTGGTGTGTGACGTTTTTCCCTTTTCTCTAGGAGAGGACCCTCCTGTAGCGATGAGTTAATTTGTATGTTCCGGTGGATGGGAAGACCTGTATGTCTGTTGATGTGTTGAAAGAGAGGAGAGACCTGTTTCTGTTCGAGGTATCCGGAGAGAGGGGT
>BLSH010354176.1:45748-58881 GCA_018402905.1 Glandirana rugosa | reverse complement strand
GTATGTGAAATCTCTAATTTCTGCTATCTGTCCTCAGAGCAACAGCACAGACAGCAGTAGTAAAGTAATCTATCTCAGGATGCAGGATCAGGTCTTAAAATGGCTAAAATCTGTCCCTCACGCCGTCAGCTACCTTTCCCTATACTAACCCAAGGAGCATGTGACTGCAGCACTGTGACTCCAGCTTATAAAGAGGCTGGGTCACATGATGCACCGGCCAATCACAGCCATGCCATTAGTAGGCATGGCTGTGATGGCTTCTAAGGGCAAACCAGTGAAACGCTTGTTGATTGGCTGCCCTGCAGCTTCTCAACACGTGGAGTAAAATAGCAGAACCCCGGACCGAACCCGAACGATTTTTGAAATGTCCGGGTCCGGGTCCGTGCCACGGACACCCTAAAGTTCGGTACGGACCCGAACGTTACAGTCCGGGTTCGCTCAACACTATTGGTAACGTTATATATTGAACAGCTAAGTAAAACATATATTTACAGTATTTAGTAAATTAACCCCAGTAACTCATTTCAGCTATTAAAAAGAAACTGAACTCTGGAAGACAGGCAGAGAGCAAATAATTATTTACCAGTATTGCCTTCAGATGATCTATTCCCCATTACTGACTTACCATGCCTTGTTTTGCATTGTATATCTGTGTGGAGGTGACCATCTTGGCAGAGGAGCAGGGCTTTGCTTCCACATGTCAAAGCCTCCTGTAAGAAGAACAGCACAGTAGCCCCTACTGCTGTCCCTACTGTGCTGTTCTTACATGAGGCTTTGACATTACATGCCAAATACATGTCAAATCTCCTGAGACTAGCAGTCAGAGGCAGCAGTGTCCTAGATTCACACTGCAGATATAGAGCTATGAGATTGTATACACAGGAGTGCGTAGGAACTCTCACACCAGAGAGCACACTGCTCAGAGAGAATTTAAGACAAAAGGTACATTGTTAAAGCTTAAGTTCAATGTATGCATATAATATTTTCCCTTACCCCCCCCTCCAATGCAATAAAATGTATGAATCAAATAATTAAATTGTTGACATTCCATTATGTACTTGATGGATCTTCCTGCTGGTCTTGGCTTTGTTTGAGTTTAGTGGAAGGGGCTAAATATCATAGAACCCTGCTTCGGATCTTATTGCAAGAGACATTGTGTTTTATGAAAGAACACATCCCTGGCATCCCTTTAGGTGTGCATGCTCATCCCTGCTGGCTACTAGGTGCTGTAGACTCTAACTGTGCAGTCAGCTGATCAGTAGCTTCATTACACATGAGTAGAGTGTAATCAAGCTGCTGTTAAGTGTGTTTGGTGAACAGCAGAAAGGAACAAAGGGTGGCACAGTGGTATAGTGGATAGCACTTTCGCCTGGCAGCAAAAGGGTCACTGGTTGGGATACCATCCACGACACTACCTGACTGGAGTTTGCATGTCCTCCCTGTGCGTGGGTTTCCTCCCGATACTCTGGTTTCCTCTCCAAAGACATGCTGGTAGGTAAATTAGACCCTGTCTAAATTGGCCCTAGTATATGTATGAATGTGAGTTAGGGACCTTAGATTGTAAGCTCCTTGAGGGTAGGGACTGATGTGAATGTACAATATATATGTAAAGTGCTGCGTAAATTGACAGCGCTATATAAGTACCTGAAATAAATAAATAAAACATACTAAAGGGAAGCTGGGGAATGTGTTCTGTTATATAAAGCTTAACACCTGTCCTAATAATCAGGCCTAAACATGATGAAGAGCAAAAATTATTGATGGAAGACAAAACGAATATCTCTGAAAGGTGGCCCAACAACAGTACAGATCAGAAGGCGAGAGAGGGGATTGATGATAATAGATTTTTTTCAATTCAGACAGAAATCGATGGGGATTATTAAGTTATCTGCTTCAACGTCAAAGAGTTTTATTGTGGAGATGCAAATTTGTTGTGAATTGTAGCTTTTATTTTGCAATTCCTTTATTTTCCAAAGATTGCATGAATTACAACCAGAGTAGATGACATAAACATATGATATGAATAGATAACAACTAAAAGGGTCACAATTACAAATCAACCTACCCAGTTATACACAATACTGTGTTAATCATAACAAGGTCAGTATACATTGTCAATGGGTATAACGGGAGAACTTTCAAATAACTATGAGAAGGACCCTAGCATGGGAACATAAGTGTTGATCTGAATTATATAATAAACTCATAAAACTTCAGGATGCAGAGCGTCCCAATGGCTGGTTAGAGCAGAGATGCAACATTGATCTGGGATATTTGGGAACAGGGATATGGGTAACAGTCAAAGAATATCACCCACAGCTAAAGTGAATTTCTAACAAAAAGGGGGGAGGAGGATCAAATCAAAGGGATGGGGTCAGAGAAAAGGGGGTATCCCTAGAATGGGAAGGACAAACACAAGAAGAGAAAAAAAAAAAGGAAAAATATAGCCAGATAGTAGGCATTTAATGTATGAATTGTCATTTTAACACAGGAGAGTTCCACTTTGTTAATGGTTAGGCACAATTAACACTTACAGATGTCTCTTATAATATAGCAAATCTTCACTTTTTTTGAGTTCAGTTCCACTTTAAATGAACTGTAATGCAAACTTTAATAATGCAGACTCCTTTTAACATCTTTGAAACTATTATGCACAAACACGTATATACATGATGTAGCTATGTGTGCAAAATGTATATTTTACAATTTACTATAAGACAAATCGAATGTAGGTGTGAAAGGTGTGCTTGGAATTTAAACTTCAGCGTGCATTAGAACACATCTCTCTCCAGCACTACCAGACATTTAGAGGAGGGAGTTGATAAGCACTGTTGTTTGGAATGTGCTGACTTTCAATGAGCTAGAGGAGTGGGAGCAACGTAGGACACTAAAGAAACAAGAAAACTGCAATGACCCTTCAATATTAAACAGAAATGGAGCATGTAAGGAGTCATTATTTTAAATAAGCAGCGGCAAGCAGTTAGAAATGAAGTGAAGAGAAGATAGGCTAATTGTCGGGCACAGTTTAAATTGGCCTGTGGCCAGTAGCATGTCAAATATTAGTGAAAATACAGCACAGCTGTTTCAGTATTGGGGTTTCCTTTTACAAGCCCTGTAACAGGCTTTGAGAAAGACAGGACATTTACTGCTTCAGCAACTCTAAAACATAAACTTAACAATTACGACTCATGTTACATATAAAGACAGTAATCCATGAAAGAGGATCCTTCTTGTAGCCATCTTTTACTTTCCTAATTCCCCATAACCCATTCCCCCCATCAGACTGTTGTTAGGAATTAGATTTTACTTTACAAAACTATCATAAATGCATGCCTTTGTTTTACATTTTCAATAAATCTTTCCTTTAATTCTATATGCTGTTTTTTCAATGAAGGTATAAAAACTCAAGAAAGCTGGCTTTAAATGTTAAGTGTTACATAACATATTTTTTAGCTAGTGTTATATAATGGTATAAGGCAAATGACCAGACAAATAGCAATGTGCAGCCTGGAGTTTACTGACTGAACGCAGGGTAACTTGACAATGGAAGAATGGTAAAAAGAGTATGCAATCAGTACTGAGCCAAGAACGACAATGAATACAACCATTACATAAAACTGGAGGGTTATGAGTAGTTCCCATATTTGGCCACTAGTAGGCAGTACAGTATAAAAGATTTCTAGAGAACAGGGAATTGGGGATGTTCACTTGCAAAATAAACAGTGCAAAACAGTCACATACAAATGCAGTTACCTGTGGTTATGGTGACCAGATTTTTGAAATCCGGGGACATTTTTTTTTTTTATTGGCAAATGGTAAACTATTTTATAAGCATATTTTCCTCAAATTGTATATTCATTGTATGTGGTATGTGTTTATGGAATGATTGTATGATATATACGTTATTTCTCACATTTCATCCATAAAGATTTAAAAAAAAAGATACTTCTTTGAATTTTTTGAGATTTTTTAAATGTTATCATAAGACAGAGAAAAAACAGGGTGCAGAGTTCAGGAGGGCACTACATAAAGAATGCAGGGCTCAGATGTGCCCATCTATGCAGCCTGACCAGTGCCCAGCAATGCAGCCTCACCTGTGCCCAGCAATGCAGCCTTACCTATGCCCAGCAATGCAACCTCACCTTGCCCAGCAATGCAACCTCACGTGTGCAGGGGGTCAGATAGGAGAGGAGAGCTGATCATCACACAGATCCTGGGCGGGTGTGAGGCAGAGGGGGGGCAGTCCGCCCCGGGTGCTACACACTAGGGGGTGTGTCTGGCTGGCATCTCCCGCTGTGTCAGCTTTAATTTGAATTTCTGGGTGCCCGCCATCATAGTCCCACCTTCTGGACTGGCTCCTACCTATGAGAGAAAGCACATGTCCATTGGACAAGTGTGCTGTCTGTGGAAGGAGAAAACCAGGCGGGACTTCTGTGAGGGGCGATTCAAATTAAAGCTGACACAGCGGCAGATGTGGGCCTGAAACCCCTCCAGTGTGTGGCACCCATGGCGGACCGCCCCCACCCCCCGTCTTAGCACCCGGCCAGGATCGGCCTGCATCTGGCTCCTGCAATCAGGGGACAAATCCGGGGACAGACGGGCTCCAGGGACAGTGTCCTCAATCCGGGGACGGTCCCTGGAAACCGGGGACGTCTGGTCAGCCTATTGTGGTTCTTTGATTCTTGTACCTCTGTCATCACATTCAGGGGTGCTTGGCCAGAGCCACAAGGGAAGCCCTCTTGTCAACTCATGTGAATGGGAATCTGGTCATGGGAAACCTTCTACAGTAAGTTCCCTACATACGAACCTTCAAGCTGCAAACTTTCAAAGATGTGAACATGTGTTTGCACAGTTTTTTTTTATTTAACCCAGTGGGCTGAACAAAAAGAAAAACTGACAGATCGCCATACCAACACAAGCAATGTTGATGCAGTGATCTCCCCAGCTGTGCTATTGTGTTCTAACAGGGGGACTCTCCCCACCAAAACACACTAATCAGCACTCGCAACCTTTGTCTGCAAGTACTGATCTCTGTTGGACTCATGAACAAGCTCCCGGAACGGAATAGTAAGAGGGGACTTACTGTACGGGCTCCTCTGACACTGTCTCATTCCTCTTTATCCCTTATTTGTTTTAACAATGAAATGTCATTCTGGGTGGATAGCTGGAGGGAAAGTGTAAAGGCACCACATCCCTCTGTGAATGAATATAGGAAAAACACAAAAATGAAAGGCATTTTACAGGTGCCAGAAGAGTCCATCAAAAGGAATATGGTTAAAACATACAATGTGTATTCTGATTCATGTTAAAAAGTTAAAGGGGGAATACATGTTCATAAACATAATTGAACAGTAGGCATTGATACAATGTACTGGATTCCAATTCTTTAATGCACTTGCTGCTTCTACATGTTTCGTTAATCTTGGCTTTTTTCAGGAAGTATTAGAGTGCAAAAGTACAACTACATAAAAACAGAAATTCAGTCAGTAAATACAGTACATGCACATATCAAATACATACAGTAGATTTTACCAAACACATATTTCAGTCACATACCACATGCTCCCAAGAGTCCAACTCCACAGAGACTTGATGCAATGCAGTGGGGAGGCACAGCCACTGGGCTAAGAGGAGGCGAGGAATAACCCACAAATCCATGCCGGGCGCCCACTCCCACCTATATTGGGTTAACCACAGAGGAAGTATAGTTACTCAAGGTAAACTGATTCTACAATACAAATGGCAACAGGGTATACAGTATACAGTATCTCACAAAAGTGAGTACACCCCTCACATTTTTGTAAATATTTTATTTTCTTTTCATTTTTTCTTTTCATGTGACAACACTGAAGAAATTACACTTTGCTACAATGTAAAGTAGTGAGTGTACAGCTTGTATAACAGTGTAAATTTGCTGTTCCCTCAAAATAACTCAACACACAGCCATTAATCACTTGACCACTGGGCACTTAAACCCCCTTCCTAACCAGACCAATTTTCAGCTTTCAGTGATCTCACATTTTGAATGACAATTACTCAGTGATACTACACGGTACCCATATGAAATTTTTGTCCTTTTTTCACACAAATAGAGCTTTCTTTTGGTGGTATTTAATCACCATTGAGGTTTTTATTTTCTGCGCTATTAATAGAGAAAGACCAACAATTTTGTAAAAAAACACATTTTTCTTTGCTTCTGTTATAACATTTTGCAAATTAGTAATTTTTCTTCATACATTTTGCCCAAAATTAATACTGCTACATATCTTTGGTAAAAATAACCCAAAGAAGTGTATATTATTTGGTCTTTGTGAAAGTTATAGAGTCTACAAGCTATGGTGCCAATCTCTGAAAATTGATCACACCTGATGTACTGATGGCCTAACTCTTTCTTTAACTATTTCTTGAGACCCTAACAAGCCAGAAAAGTACAAATACCCCCCAAATTACCCCTTTTTTGTAGACAGTCCAAAGTATTTAGTAAGAGGCATGGCAAGTTTTTTGAAGTTGTAATTTTTTCCCACAATTCTTTTCAAAATGAAGATTTTTTTTTTCTGTTTTGTTTTTTCACAAAATTGTCATATTAACAGGTTATTTCTCACACCCAGCATATGCATACCACAAAACATATTTACTACTCCTCCGGAGTATGGCAATACCCCATGTGTGAGACTTATACACAGCCTGGCCACATACAGAGGCCCAGCATGCAGGGAGCACCATCAGGCGTTCTAGGGACATAAATTATGCATATAATTTCCTGACTACCTCTTGCACTTTTGAAGGTCCTGGAGCACCAGGACAATGGAAACGCCCAAAAAATGACCCCATTTTGGAAAGTAAACACTGCAACGTATAACGTATATTCTAGAAGGTATAATGAGTCTTTTGAATATGCCATTTTTTTCCACAAGTTTTTGGAAAATGTGGAAAGAAAATGAAAACGCATTTTTTTATACACAAAGTGGTCCATTTATACAATATTTTTAACCCACAGCATGTACCTAGCAAAAATTACACTCCATAATATATTCTGCTACTCCTTCCGAGTATGGCGATACCACATGTGTGACACGTTTACACAGCCTGGCCACATACAGAGGCCAAATATGCAGGGAGCATCATCAGGCATTCTAGGGGCATACATTTCAAATCTACTTTGACTACCTATTACACTATTGTGAGGCACTGTAGTGGCACGGATGGGCACTGTAGTGGTACGGATGGGCACTGTAGTGGCATGGATGTGTCATGGATAAGAACTGATGTGGTATGGATGAGCATGAATGAGGCATAAATGTGCACAAATGGAGGTGGATGAGCTGTGGATGGGGATGACTGAGCACAGATAGGGATGGCTGAGCACGGATGGGGGTGGCTGAGCACAGATGCATGGGGGAGCATGGATGGATGGGTGAGCACGAATGCATGGGTGAGCAGGCATGGATGGGTGAGCATGGATGCATGGGTGAGCACAGATGGATGGCGGAGCACGGATGCATGGCTGAGCACGGATGCATGGATGAGCACGCATGCATGGGTGAGCACAGATGGATGGCGGAGCATGGCTGAGCACAGATGCATGGCTGAGCATGGATGTATGGGTGAGCACAGATGGATGGGTGAGCACGGATGCATTAGTGAACATAGATGGATGGCGGAGCACAGATGCATGGATGAGCACAGATGGATGGGTGAGCACAGATGGATGGGTGAGCATGCATGCATGGGTGAGCATGCATGCATGGATGAGCACAGATGCATGGGTGAGCACAGATTGAAGGCGGAGCATGGATGCATGAGTGAGCATGGATGCATGGGTGAGCATGGCTGGATGGGTGAACACGGATGCATGGGTGAGCATGGCTGGATGGGTGAACATGGATACATGGGTGAGCATGGCTGGATGGGTGAACACGGATGCATGGGTGAGCATGACTGAATGGGTGAACACGAATGCATGGGTGAGCACAGATGGGTGAGCATGGAGGCATGGGTGACAGATGAGGCTGGATGGGTGAGCATGGATGAGGCTGGATGGATGAGGTTGGATGGGTGAGCATGGATGGATGAATGGGGGGGGTCCAGACTGGCACATAGCAGTGCTGTGGGCACTTCAGATCCTGCCCACAGCACCGCTGCTTCTAATCTCTCCCCCTCCCCTCTCACACTGCACCGCTCGGTGCGGACAGGGGAGAGATAAGCCCGATATCCGCCGGCTTGTTTACATCTGATCCCTCCATCATTTGACGGAGTGATAACTTGGTAAATGGCCACTGCGAGCGGCCATTTACCACGACCCGTGATGCGCCGGGTCCCAAGGACCCGGCGGTCACGGATGCTCCCGGGTGTGCGCCCCAGGGGCCGTGCAGGATCGTGATTCTGGGGGAACGTTATAGTACGCCCTCCCAGAACAATTGATCCACCTTGTGCCATGATTCTATATGACACGGTCGGCAAGTGGTTAATGTCTAACCTGCTGGCAACAAAACTGAGTACACCCCTAAGTAAAAATGTCCAAATTGGGCCCAAAGTGTCAATATTTTGAGTGGCCACCATTATTTTCCAGCACTGCCTGAACCCTCTTGGGCATGGAGTTCACCAGAGCTTCACAGGTTACCACTGGAGTCCTCTTCCACTCCTCCATGACGACATTACAGATCTGCGTTCCTCCACCTTCCATTTGAGGATGCCCCAGAGATGCTCAAAAGGGTTTAGGTCTGGAGACGTGCTTGGCCAGTCCATCACCTTTACCCTCAGCTTCTTTAGCAAGGCAGTGGTCCTCTTGGAGGTGTATTTGGGTCATTATCATGTTGGAATACTGCCCTGCGGCCCAGTCTCCAAAGGAAGGGGATCATGCTCTGCTTCAGTATGTCACAGTAGATGTTGGCATTCATGATTCCCTCAATGAACTGAGCTCCCCAGTGCTGGCAACACTCAAGCAGCCCCAGACCATGACACTCCCACCACCATACTTGACTGTCGGCAAAACACACTTGTCTTTGTACTCCTCAACTGGTTGCTGCCACACACGCTTGACACCATCTGAACCAAAAAAAATGATCTTCCTCATATCAGACCACAGGACATTGTTCCAGTAATCCACATTCTTAGTCTGCTTTTCTTCAGCAAACTGTTTGCGGGCTTTCTTGTGCAGAGGCTTCCCTCTGGGACGACAGCCATGCAGATCAATTTGATGCAGCGTGTGGCATATGGTCTGAGCACTGACAGGCTGACCCCTCACCCCTTCAACCTCTGCAGCAATGCTGGCAGCACTCATATGTCTATTTTCCAAAAACAACCTCTGGATATGATGATGAGCACGTGCACTCAACATCTTTGATCCACCATGATGAGGCCTGTTCTGAGTGGAACCTGTCCTGTTAAACCGCTGTATGGTCTTGGCCACTGAGCTGCAGCTCAGCTTCAGGGTCTTGGCAATCTTCTTATAGCCTAGGCCATCTTTATGTAGAGCAACAATTCTATTTTTCAGATCTTCAGAGAGTTCTTTGCCATGAGGTGCCATGTTGAACTTCCAGTGATCAGTATGAGAGAGTGAGAGTGATAACACCAAATTTAACACACCTGGTCCCCATTCACACCTGATATTGTGTAACATTAACGAGTCACATGACACCTGGGAGGGACAATGGCTAATTGGGCACAATTTGAACATTTTCACTTAGGGGTGTACTCACTTTTGTTGCCAGAGATTTAGACATTAATGGCTGTGTGTTCAATTATTTTGAGGGGAGAGCAAATTTAAACTGTTATACAAGCTGTACGCTCAGTACTTTACATTGAAGCAAAGTGTCATTTCTTCAGTGTTGTCACATGAAAAGATATAATAAAATATTTACAAAAATGTGAGGGGTGTACATACTTTCGTGAGATGCTGTATAAATACTTGAACTGTGAACTAATAATGTTTCATTAACTGTCATAATCTGTAGGGTCAGTGAGTACTTACTAAAAGCACTTTCTTGGCAAATCTCCTGAGACTTTTCACTTTTTAACATGACTCAGAGTAAACATTAAATGTTTTAACCATATTTATTTTGGTGGACTCTTCTGGCACCTGAAAATTCTATTCCTTTTTGGGTTTTTTTCAAAATTTGTTTTAACATGTTAATTCAGCCTTTCTCAACCTTTTCAAAGCAGAGGAACCCTTGAAATAACTTTCCAGTCTCAGGGAACCCCTGCTAAAATGGCTATATCTAGAACGCAGCATACATTAGAGTGATGCAGGGCTGGCCCAAGGCATTGTGCTGCCTGGGTCTAAGAATAAAATGCCCCCCCCCCACCAAAAAAAAATCACGCCCAGCAAAAGGCCCCCACATCCATTATTTTATATCATGATAATTAAAACTAGAATTAAATTTATCAGGAAGTCAGATTTACATGCAACATAATGGTATCTCATAAAATTTTGTCTGTATGCAAAATTATATGAGATACCATTATATTCAATTCCAAGGGACGGGCTAGGGTAGTATATGGACAGGCTAGGCTAGGGTAGTATATGGACAGGCTAGGGTAGTATATAGACAGGCTAGGGTAGTATATGGACAGGCTAGGGTAGTATATAGACAATCTAGGGTAGTATACGGATAGGCTAGGGTAGTATATAGACAGGCTAGGGTAATATATGGACAGGCTGGGGTAGTATATAGACAGGCTAGGGTAGTATATGGACAGGCTAAGGTAGTATATAGACAGGCTAGGGTAGTATATGGACAGGCTAGGGTAGTATATAGACAGGCTAGGGTAATATATGGACAGGCTAGGGTAGTATATAGACAGACGAGGGTAGTATATAGACAGGCTAGGGTAGTATATGTACAGGCTAGGGCAATATAGGGGCAAATGGAGCCGCCGGGGGGGGGGCAGTTGTCATCATGACACACAAAACTGCCGGATAAAAAAATCTTGGTCGTCAATTTGCTGGGTAAATAGAAGAGTAGGAGAGATGGTTGTGGTTCAATTTGCTGCCCCCCTCAAAGTGCTGACTGGGACCCATGGTAGGGCCGGCCCTGGAGTGATGGTCAGTGGGAAGAATCCTCCTTACACTCATGGTCATTTGGAAGAATTCTCCTCTTGCAGATAGCTAAAAGGATCAATGGTGACAGAAGCAACTTATCTGAGGGGCAGAAATTGCTCATTGCTCAAGGAACCCCTACCAACCTCTGGAGGAACCCTAGGGTTCTACGGAACCCTGGTTGAGAAACCCTGCTATAATTAGTTATTTTGGGATATTATAAGTAAAATTCAAACAGAGCAGTCAATGAATAAAGAGCTGCTGCACACTAAAGGTAATTTATCAGAATCCTCTAAAGATGTCCATATGTAAATGAAGTGCAGCGCTGTATATTAATTTCTCAGAGGAATCAGCACCCAGTGTAGAATCCGTGCATAGAAGTTATAAAAGTGCTTCAGTGTCACTCCACCTTCACCAGTCACACTAGCTGCTCACCTCCAATAGCAGGCTCTTATTACAGGAGCTGAAGAAGTTCCGGTCTGTGGAACGCAGGAAGAGGAAGTGACGTCACCCGCGTCCATCGCTGTCTCCAGAATTTGACGTTCGTTCATGATACCATGTTGATAGCTGAGCACTGGGCAGCAGTGCTTTCCTTGTGAGTACTTTTCCTGATTTTTAATAAAGCCAGTATTTTAATAGAGAGCACTAGATGTGGTTTTTCTTCTACTTCTATGTTTGATCCGTGGCTGGCGAGTTTCACTGGATTAGTGATAACACCATACTGTTCACCTGACCGGACCTGAGGCCCTTCTGAGTTCATTGTTTGTGGCAAACATGCGAGATGTGGCTCCTGTAATAAGAGCCTGTTATTGGAGGTGAGCGGCTAGTGTGACTGGTGAAGGTGGAGTGACACTGAAGCACTTTTATAACTTCTATGCACGGATTCTACACTGGGTACTGATTCCTCTGAGAAATTAATATACAGCGCTGCACTTCATTTACATATTTTGGGATATTACTTACAACTCTGTTTGGGTTGTATGGAGGTGGATCCATCAGAATCTCTGCATCATAACATACCGAATGGAACTAAATTAATTTCAGATTCATTCATTATATTATAATTCAGAGATTCTGATGGATCCACCTCCATCCAACCCAAACACAATAAGTAGGAATCATCACCTTATTTCACTTTTATAGTTTATTGTATTTATTGCAATATGTTTTTATTTCACATGTAGTGAATTTTTTATAATAATGAAAAATGTTAATGCAACATAAAAATGAAATGGATCTGAATTAATTCAGTTAATTTGTAATGTCATTACATTTTTTTGGAATTAAACTAACGACTTTTGTTGTTTCATTATAATTTATTTCAGATTCATTGAAATTCAGTAATGTTGAGATTTGCAGATTCTAATGCCTCCAAATCTCCAAATGATGAAAATCTTGTCCGAATTTTGATTTGTAACAAAACAAATCACACAAGTCTACCAGATAGTGTTTGTGCTAATGTATGTGTGTAATGGTCACCTTCAGTATGTTAGTAGGTGAACCTGCTTATTGCACTAGAGTTTATGTGGAGCTCCTGTTATTGTAGTTAACCCTATCCCTTCGGTTCTGGAATTCTATATCAAGTTTTAGCTTAAAGCTCAATAACCAGCATAGGCTAGAGCCATGTTAGGCATCTGTCGGCCACTTCTGGTAGTTAGAGGTCCAGTTGCAGATTAGAAACTAATAGGGATTAAAATTTCGTTTAGATAGGCGATTCTGAGTTTCAGTGCCACGCCGCGGTTTCTGCATGTGAGAAGCTATGCCCCAGTCTGGTTGGACAATGGTTGGAGGGTCTCTCCATCACCACAAATCTTGTCTTCAGGTCTCCAATACCAAGGTGAATGCCACATTGTGATCATCCTCAATGACCCCTGCAACTGGACTTTGCTGCAACATTCACCATTTTCCTGCAAAATTCATGACTGCTGTGCCTCTATCACCCAATAAAAAAGAATCTACAAGTTACCCTTTCACTGAGAAAAACTACAAAATGGGGGGGGGGGGGGGGGGGGGGGGGGGGGGGGGGGGGGGGGGGGGGGGGGGGGGGGGGGGGGGGGGGGGGGGGGGGGGGGGGGGGGGGGGGGGGGGGGGGGGG
>BLSH010354176.1:29211-45738 GCA_018402905.1 Glandirana rugosa | reverse complement strand
CCCCCCCCCCCCTTCACCCCCTTCTCTCCCCCTTCCCTTTTTCCTTCTGCCTTCCTTTTCTTTCCCCCCCCCCCCCCCCCCTTGTTCTATTCCTCTTTTTTCCATTTTCTCTATTTTAATTTCTATCCTTTCTCTCTGTCTCTCACATTTTTCTTTCTATCTCTCTCTCCCTACCCCTTCTCTACCACTCTCCTCCCTTACTCTTTATCTCTCTCCCTTCCCTGTATCTCCCTCTACCATATGTGGCATAGTCCTGACTGATACACTTAAACTGAGTTGTACATTACACACCTGCATATTACTTGGTTGCTGGTATTATTAAAGTTCTCCTTTAAGGATAGTTTTTTGTGTGCAGAAAAGCAACTGTAGTGAATGCAGAATGCATGTAATGAATGCAGAAAAGCATATGTAATAGGAGAATTGTTTAAAAATTGTCCTTTGCCCTGAGGTTTATGTGTGTCCGTGAGACGTTTGGCACAGTAAGAGAACTGTGGCATATGTATGACTTTAAAGTTCAATAGATAGTATGTAGACCACAAGGTAACAGTGGCAACTTTGATGAAGATAACCAAATAGCTGTTGGAGAGGATGGTGAGAAAACTAACCGACAAGTTTTATTTTCCAAACAGTGCTTAGCTTAGTTTAAAGAAAAAAAACATTGAGGAAGATGTGTTAGAATGTAAAATCCATGCATTCAAATTTGCTTAGGTATATTACAGTATTTTATTTAAATGTAGTATCTAGGTTCAAACAGCACCTGAAGATTTCCACCAGCATTGCCATCATCTAATATCACAGTTCTGGAAACAAATTGAACATTTTTTATGAAGATACAGTAAGTGATTCTCTACAATAAATGGCAATATTCAGATTTAGCATTTTTTCCATATATCTTTGTATGAAAATATATAGCACATGTTACAAGATGACATTGCCCGAGAGAACACTGTAGTTGAGATCATGGATAAAGACAACAACCAGTACATCAAATAATTATTATATTGCCAACTTCATCTACAGGCATGTTTTACTCTTCCTTCTTTTTATAATTCCGTGCATTCATTACCTGTTTTCTCTCTCCCCTTCCCTCCTCTAATCATTAAACGATTCATCTTTCCATTTAACCATCCATACCACCCTTCATCTGCTTATCCCTACTTCATCAATTATTTGCAGTTACTTCTATCACCTATTTCATTTCCCACACCATCTTTCTTCTTGCAACACTAACTAACTAACAATGATGGCTTATCTTGCAAGACAAAAACTTTCTATTATCAAAAACATAATTGTTTAAAAAAGGACTTTGTGACTATAGAGGCAATTAAAATGATGGATAAATGGCAGGAGGTGAAAACACTATTGCACTATACAGAGTAAACCCTTTAAATTCATTTAAATAAATGAGTTAAAATGTTCTGCTTGAATGTTTTATGTTAATAAGAAGGTTTCTATTTATACAAATTCACTCAGTGAAAGTGCATGTATGCTCATACTGTGCAAGTGGGGGCAAAACTGTTGTTAGGCTTTTTCTGAGCTGGCTAAATTATTTTTTATTGGTTAAAACAAAAAAATACTACATTTGACAACTAGATGATGCTAGACATCATAGGGGTTTCCATAGAAAACATTAAGTTTGCACAGAAATTAGCCTAACAATATTTGTTTGTTTTTTTGCCCCCATGTGCATGCACCATCACTGAGTGAATTACTTTGTGAGATTTTTTGCAAATAGACCCCTTAGCATAGAGGAACCCTCCAAGGTGCTGAATAGCTCCCTTAAAAAGAGCAGAAATACTGCTGATTACTTTTATCCACCTATGACCTTTGTGACCCCTGTAGTTCCGCCACTGGTATCAGTCCTTTTTTATTTTTGTTATTTTATTTTTGTTATTTTATTTATTATTTTTCTTTACAATATTATTTTTTATGAGCCTAAACAGACCTCCGATGTTCCACCTTTGAGACAGAGAAGGAGACAGCCCTCAATCTCCTCCTCTGCAGCCTCAGCTACACAGAATAAATGGACAGGAATAGCTCTATAAAGAGATTCCTGTCCATTCATAAACTGAAGCATAGTAAACACAATTTACTATGCCACAGTTATGAATGGACAGAGTCTGTGATCTGTATGGATCACTGACTCTCGATTCAGAAAAAGACACATTTACTGGCCTCTTCCCCGCTCTCCATCTTGACAGATCCCCCACAGCAGCCGGTGATAGAGGTGATGGTGAAGCCGGCAGAGCTGCAGAAGACGAGGGGGGTCAGGGAAAAAGCACAGGGAGGCTGGAGAGCACACAGGGGGCAGTGGAAAAAAGCTGGATAGGAGGAGGGACTGGTACTGCTAGACCCCCCTGTCCTCCAGCCACCCCACACTGGTACTTCTGTACTCCCCCAGCATCCAGTGGTTTCCCCCCAAATCCCCAAGTGGAGGATCCTGTCCCCAGGGTAGATTGGGTCCCTGTCCCCAGGGTAGATTGGGTCCCTGTCCCCAGGGGAGATGGGGTCCCTGTCCCCAGGGGAGATGGGGTCCCTGTCCCTAGGCGAGATGGGGTCCCTGTCCCCAGGGCTGATGGAAACCTCCTTCCCCAGGGCAGGTAGAAGTCCGGTTGCCAGAACAGATTGGGTCCCTGTCCTCAGGGGAGATGGGCTCCCTGTCCTTAGGGAAGATGGGCTCCCTGTCCTCAGGGCAGATGGGGGTGCCTGTCCCTAGGGCAGATGGGGGCCCTGTCCCCCAGGCAGATGGAGTGGAGTATGGGTCATTCCCCAGGGCAGATGGGCTCTCTGTCCCCATAGCAGATGGGGGCCCTGTTCCCAGGGTAGATGGGCTCCCTGTCCCCAGGGCAGATAAGGGCCCTGTCCCCAGGGCAGATGGGGGCCCTGTCCCCAGGGCAGATGGGCTCCCTGTCCCCAGGGCAGATGGAGTGGGGTATAAGTTGTTTCACTCACCGTGACTAAGCTGCAGGGTCAGGTTGATGGAGCACAGGCACTGATAGAATGCATACTGTGCTGCGGCCGGCCGCCCTCCAAGCATGTATCTATGGTCTGCTGGGCTCCTGCCAGCAGCACAGACAGGGCTGATCAGCATAGGAGGCTACATCACTCTCCAAGGGAGATCTGTGTATGATGGGAAGAGGAGGGGGGCAGGGCTGAAAGACAAGAGACTTGCAGCATCCTCCAGGGATGGTGGGTGTGGGATTGTGAGATTAGCAGCCAGTGTGGAAGAGCAGGGAGCTCTGCTAGCCACACCATCCTCCAGCCACTCTGGTGCTTGTACTACAACCCACCCAGCTGCCTATGCTGGCTCAGGCTGGCACCAGCCCTACATACAGGGGGCAAATATATACTTGAGGGGAACACCCTAATAATAATAATGATAACACCCTTTGAACAAAAATATGAGGAGTCCGTCACGCTAAATGGCCATGGAGTGCTTAGCCCACTACTGCGTCAAAGTCCCCCAACTCAGTGGGTGCTACGCTAACCATAGAATGGGAGATTCTGTCTCTTAACCATGGGAGCATAAACTCCTCCTAATGAAAGAGCTAGAGAACTCTTCCTATGAACTCAGGTGAACACTGATTAGAGGTAATCATGAAGAGGTGGGGTGCTCCAGCCCAAGAGATCTGGTCAGGATCACACAAATAGACAAATAATATAATGGCCCCCTGCAGCATGGGACCGGGTAGCAATTGCAATCCCTGCATCCTCTGTAGTTACACCCCTGCCTCAAAGTCTTGTCCATCATCCTCTGAAAGGATGCAGAGTCCCCCATGCATACCAAACGGCATTCGTTTGTATTGGAAGGACCCCTCGGGGGTAGAGAAGGCAGTTATTTCCTTTGCTGACTCCGTTAGGGGGATGTGCCAGTATCCCTTAGTTAGGTCTAGGGTTGTTATGTACCGAGCCCCTCTCAGCCTATCCACAAGTTCGTAAACCCCCGGCATCGGGTATGCGTCAAACTTAGACCCTTCATTTAGCTTCCTAAAATCGTTACAGAACCAGATAGTGCCATCAGGCTTCGGACCAGTACTAAAGGGCCTGACCAGGTGCTGTGGGACTCCTCTATCATGTCTAACTCCAACATGGCTTTTATGTCTCTCACCACTGTCTCTCGTCTAGCCTCAGGTATTTGGTAGATCAGTAGTCAGTCCAGGTAGGAAAGAGAAAAAGTCTCTATTTTTACTGACAAATTCCTTAACGTTGTTTTGTTTTGTGTCAGTGACAAGGACTAGGTTATGGGGACATCCTGGGTTAGGGGTAACCTGTACTTTTGGGGCGTGGGCACTGGCAATAAACTCTCTCTGTCCTTCCACAGTTTTAGGAGACTAACATGGTAAATCTGCTCCGGTTTCCTTTTCCCAGGCTGGTAAACTTTGTAGTTTACTTCCCCTACTCTTTCCCTAATCTCAAAGAGACCCTGCCGCTTTGTCAGGAATTACTTTAGACCGTAGGGACTAGAACCAGCACTCTGTCCCCGGGGTTGAAAGTTCGGGTTTTGGCACTCCGATTGTAAATCCTTCTCTGGGCCTCCTGGGCTTGCTCCATATGCTCTTGTACAAGGGGCAGGACAGCTGCAATTCGATCCTGCATCAAGGAGACATGCTCTATGATGCTTGTATATGGGGTGGCCTTTGCGACATCTAGTAGCCCCCTGGGATGTCTAAAATACAAGAGTTCAAAGGGGGAATACCCCGTAGACACCTGCGAAACCTCTCGTATGGCAAACATGAGGTACGGCAGTAAAAAATACCAATTTTGCCCATCTTTGTCCACCACCTTTTTTTAGCATACTCTTGAGGGTCTTGTTAAACCTTTCTACCAGACCGTCAGTTTGGGGGTGGTAAACAGAGGTACGGAGATGGGAGATTTTGTACAATTTACACAATTCTCTGTTCACTCTGGACATGAAGGGGGTACCCTGATCCGTCAAGATTTCTGGATCCCCACCCGACTAAACACCTGGACCAGTTCCTTGGCGATAGTCTTAGTGCAGGTATACGGCAAGGGTATGGCCTCAGGCTAGCGGGTCGCATAGTCCAGTATCACCAGAATGTGCTGGTGTCCCCAGGCAGATTTTACCACTGGTCCCACGAGATCCATGCAAATTCACTAAAATGGCACTTCAATTATGGGAAGTGGGACAAGGGGACTATGAAAGTGGGGTGAAGGGCCTGTCATTTGACACTCAGGGCAGGACTGTATTCTTTAACGTCTGCATACAACCCGGGCCAGAAGAATCTCTGGGTTATCCTATCCCTGGTTTTCTCCATACCCAGATGTCTCCACGTTACATGACCAAGGCCAGATCTAGCACTATCTGGCGGAAGGGTTTAGAAACCACTAGATATTCCAGTTCATTCTCTCCGTGTTTCACCACCTGTTACAACAAATCATTTTTAAGCGCCATGTAGGGAAAATACACTCCCCCCCCCCCAAATTAGGGTCCACAGGTTCCCCATCCATCACCTTCATGTTCCCCCTGACTCTGGGGAGAGTGACAGCCCATAGTTGTTCTGTACAGAAGTCCTCTCTCCGGACCTCTAAGTCGGGACTACATTCGGTTCACTCTCACGATCAGGGACAGAGACATGGTCTGGGACATTAGCCATCAGCTGGGAGCTATCTTCCAGCTCCTTCCACTCCCCAGCCATTATAGGAAAAGGAAGTGGGTCTCCTTCTTCCTCGGTCCTGCCACCAATCTCTCCTTTCGTTTGGCAAAAAAGGTCTGGTGAGAACTCCTGTGCATCCTCACCAGGGGGAGCTCTTTCCTCCAGGCTCTCTGTGCCTTCTCGCAACTTACAAAAATGGGGAAAATCCCTCCCCACTAGGGCTTCATGAAGCAGGGAAGGTACCACTCCCACTTCTTTGCGAAGAGCGACTCTTTCAAAGGTTGTGAGGTATGCCTCAACGTCATCCACAGGTGTCATCTTCTGCATGTGGTTAGAAGCGCGTACCAACCTTGACTCCACTGTCACGGGAGGTACGGGCCCCTTTTTTAACTCCAGCAGGGCTTCCGCAAACTGCCGGTTTGTCTCCTGTTGTGCTGCAATAGCCTGGTGAGTTGCCTCTTGCTGGGCCGCCTTTTGTGCTGTATAGTCTGGTGACTCTCCTCTTGCCGAGCTGCAGTGGCCTCTGCATTTCCCGTTGGGCTGCATTGGCATGCAGCAGGTTCTTCAACATTTCCTCTATTTTTGAACGGTGCCTGCATCCTCCACCACGTGTGGGAGATTAGCTTGTGGGGATCACTTTTCAGGGGAAAAGATTCAGCATGGATGTCTTTTTCTTTAAAACACAAACAAGAACATAAAACAAAACCTCGCCATCTGGCATTAAACTAAACAAACAGATTCCTCTCTATAGAGTATGGGGCTGTCCCACAAAGCATAAGCACATTGCAAACCTTGTTCTTAGAGTCCAAATTAGCACACAGAGCTCTCTCAGCTTTTTCCCTCTGAGATCCAGGATCAAGCTCTCCTCTGCTCTCTTCCTGGTCATCAAATGCAGGTGGAGAGGGGTTTGAGTAGACAGTAAGTCCGGGCCGGAACCAGCTCTGCCACGGTGGCCAGCAAAACCCGGGTCGGGCTGCCGCTAGTCACCTCAAAATGATCGCATGTGAGGCGACAAGTATCGCCCGCCCATTGTGGTGCCTCGCATAACGTCACAATATATATTTTTTTGTTTTTTTATTTTGTGTCAGCTGCATTCCCCAATTGTACACAGTTTATAGTGCACCAAGCACCACATTTCATTTTATTTATTTTTGTTGTCGCTGCATCTTTTTTTCATTATTGTTGTTGTCTCCCTGCCCTCTTTTTTTAAATTGTCAGCCTCAGTTTGTCTTACTGCGATGATGGTGTTCCCCCTTTATTGTTAATATTTTTTTTCTTTTCTTTTTTCAATTTGTGTCAGCGGCAGTGCTCAATTGTACACAGTTTATAGTGCACCAATTTTTCATTTTTATTGTTTCACTTTAAGCATCATTAGAATCACTGCTCATTTGAGAACAATATTTTTTATAAGTTTTTTTTTTTTTTTGCATTGATACATGTCCCCCAGGGTAGTAGCCAGGCCCCCATACCCTTTTTATGGCCAATAACTTACATATAAGCCTTAAAAATGAGGACTTCCGATTTCTTGAGTTCTGGTCCCATAGACTTTAATCGGGTTCTGAGTTCTGGTCAGAACTTTTTCCCTGTTCTGGAGTCCTGGTGTAGAACAGAACCCACTGGTGTTCTGCCCATTACTAATAGAGAGACAAGCAAAGACAAAAGATCAACTCTAGCCAGTGTTGTCAATACTGCACTTGGGATGGTCAAAGCCTACTATGTCCATTTTCGACCGAACTTATCTCCTGATTTAGCATTTAAAATGTGTATTAACCCTCGCGCTACTATACTAGATCAAGTAAACAGATGGTAGATGAGTCAGTTGCTGCAGTATCTAGTATTCAACACAGAAAATACTTAAAAACAAGAAGTAAAATATGGATACTGCGCACTCCGACTAACGGTCACAGTAAAAAAACTCACACATAATAATTAATTATTTCAAAAGTGCATATCTTGTGCGTGTAATAGTGAATGATAATTGTGCAGTGACTTGTGTGATTAATACATATACTCCAACATAATCAACAGTGCTAAGAGTCAACGTTAAAAATAAATGCATCCAAAAAAACTTTATAAGTAAATTCAATAGTGCTGCAAGGTGCTTCCGTGCCAAACAAAGAAAGTGCTTCAGTGCTCAAGAATGTCCATTGGTCAGTGAAGAGGCTCTTTCAACACTGCACCCTCCCTGTTGGTGATGTGCCGTACACCCGTGCTCTCAGAACTCTCACCTTAGACCCAACTTAGATAAGCAATGGGTAAATCCTCCTAATAAGCTCCTGTTGTGGGGACTCGTTCTCCTCGCCTGCTGGGTAAAAGACTCCTTCCTTCATCCACTCATACATGAGCCCTGGTGTGTGCTAGGGATCGAACTCCTGGATATGGCTTAATTTCTTAGTGATTCCAGTGCCCTCCGCTGGTCATCATAGCTTGAGAGCCATCATATGTGGGGGTTAGGAAAGAAATGCTTCCATAGTGTAGTAAGTTAAAACTAAGCTTTTATTAATAAAAAGTGACAAATAGCTGCTTACATGTAGACAAATAAAAATAGCGCAGTAAAATGCTGAATAATACAGCCGCGGTCAAATACCGCTCCTCACTGTGTCTCGGGTATGGGTTTCCAATCCGGCCACGTCCTACGCGTTACGTCACGTCACGTGACTGATGAAGTCACGTGACGTAACGCGTAGGACGTGGCCGGATTGGAAACCCATACCCGAGACACAGTGAGGAGCGGTATTTGACCGCGGCTGTATTATTCAGCATTTTACTGCGCTATTTTTATTTGTCTACATGTAAGCAGCTATTTGTCACTTTTTATTAATAAAAGCTTAGTTTTAACTTACTACACTATGAAAGCATTTCTTTCCTAACCCCCACATATGATGGCTCTCGAGCTATGATGACCAGCGGAGGGCACTGGAATCACTAAGAAATTAAGCCATATCCAGGAGTTCGATCCTTAGCACACACCGGGGCTCATATATGAGTGGATGAAGGAAGGAGTCTTTTACCCAGCAGGCGAGGAGAACCAGTCACCACAACAGGAGCTTATTAGGAGGATTTACCCATTGCTTATCTAAGTTGGGTCTAAGGTGAGAGTTCTGAGAGCACGGGTGTACGGCACATCACCAACAGGGCGGGTGCAGAGTTGAAAGAGCCTCTTCACTGACCAATGGACATTCTTGAGCACTGAAGCACTTTCTTTGTTTGGCACGGAAGCACCTTGCAGCACTATTGAATTTACTTATAAAGTTTTTTTGGATACATTTAATTTTAACGTTGACTCTTAGCACTGTTGATTATGTTGGAGTATATGTATTAATCACACAAGTCACTGCACAATTATCATTCACTATTACACGCACAACATATGCACTTTTGAAATAATTAATTATTATGTGTGAGTCGGAGTGCGCAGTATCCATATTTTACTTCTTGATTTAGCATTGTTTAGCTTATACAGCTCACAACTTCTTTTCAATTTTCATATATGCATATCAGCCTCCCAAAATGTTATGTGTGTATGCAGAGTATATAATTTATGTATGTCAGATGACACCAATTTGTAACACCACAACACTTGAAGAAGAACACCACAACGGCACACACCAGAAGACTATGTTTTGGTCTCCTAAAGTCAAGGTTCTGATGGTTATACTTTACAGGGAAAAAACTGGAGAAAACTCCTTCCAAATTCACAGATCTTGTCATGTGCTGTGCTAGGCTACAAGATATGCCCATCAAACATCACTTCAAGCCAGAGCAGAAGAAGCTGAAAAAAGTAGTAGCACCAGCAAGTCTTGTTGCCATACTTTCAAGTCCAAAGCAAAAGTGAGGCAGGACAAAAGAATTTGGCTCTGTCTGAAAGTAAAGTGATTAGACACCAGGTGATTAAGAATAGTTGCCAAATGATTTGACAAAATTACTTAAAAAATGACTGCTGTACTTTCAAGATTTGCCACTCAACTGGCTAAATGAATGTTGGCAGAAACTGCATGGAGAATCCTGAAGAACCCTTGCTGGAATCTTCAGCGAGTCTTTGAAAAAAATATACCCCTAAGCCCCTGATTACACTGAATGTGACTTTAAAATCATGCTACTTCACTTGAAGTAACAATTTCAAAGCCGCAGGTCAGTGTGATTTTAGGTGCGACTTGCCTGACATCTGTGTGACTTCATGCACAGATGTCTATGCAAGTCGCACCTGATATCACAAAAAATAGATCAGGAACCTTTTTTCAAATGGGTGCGGTACTGCAAAGTCAGAGCCACACCAATTTGAACAGTTCCATTGACGACAATATGGTGTGACTTGTCATGCAATTCGGAACTGTCAAATCTTATGAAAAGTCGCAGTGGTGTGAACGGAGGCTTATTGTGTTTTTTAAATACCTAACAGCCATTTTCTTTTTTTAAGTTACATTGTTACATGGTTACATTTTTTCTAACTTTCTGGATACAGCTTGTTCCTTCACTTTACAAAATTCACTGCACTTCAAGGAAAATTGATACTTTCTTAGGATGCTTGGGAGTGGTATTTACTATCTAAGGCCCCTTTCACCCAGGCGTTCCGTTCAGGTTCGCATGTCCGTTTTTCAGGCAGACCTGAACGAACGCTCCATGCAACCCTATGGATGTCAGCGGAGACATGTTCGCTGACATCCGCCGCTCTCCGATCCGATCCTGTCTGTGAAATCCAGACGGATGGAAACCCTATTTTCCATCCATCTGTAGAATCGTATCAGAGCGGATCGGATGTAAACGGAATAGCGGATCCATTTTTATCTGATCTCCATAAAGCAGAGCGGGGTTCTGACAGATCTGTCTCCGCACATTGAGCAGAGAAGGATCTGTCATCTGCCTGCTCAGCAGGGATCAGCAGATCGAATCCTGCTGAGCAGAGCTGGCTCCGCAAACGGATAAGCCCGTGTGAAAGGGGCCTTACCAGTTTTTCTTTATTGCGCGATTACTCTTTTGATGTAAGCCACACAACAACATTATTCTTTTACTTATTCAATACTCCTAAAATGTACTTTCTGATGTATTGTTCTAAAATGTTAATAGGCAGATGGATAGTTTACTTCTCCGTACATTTCCAGAATCGACAGATGGAAGGCACCATAGAAAGCTGGTCATAGAAAGTATGACAGGGCAATGAAGGAGTAGTACCAGATAATGTTAACTCTCTTCTCTCTCCTTTTTCCAGCATGTACTGTGTCAGCTAATGCGCATGCAGCACACCTGACTGGTCTCAAGTGGGTACCATCCTTCTTCCACTCTGGGAGTTTCTACTACTTTTATTGGCAGTGGTCTCCAAACTGCGGCCCAGGAGCCGGATGTGGCCCCTTGGGGAAATATTCTTTCCACAGGCACAAATGGCTCCATTTCTCCCGCTGACATCAACAATGGAGCACTACTCCCCCCATTGATACCAACCAAGGGGCACTATTCCCCCTACTAAAACCATTGATGGGGCATTGTTTACTTTCACTGATGTTGGGGCATTTTCCACTGTCCAAAGTCTGGCCCACCTAAAGCCTGAATGACAGTAAACTGGCCCTTTGTTTGGAAAGTTTGGAGATCCATGGTATAGAGGATTCTTAGAGGGTAAAGGCATATGTTGGTTATTACACTAGTGAAACAGTTTTCTTTTTTATTTCCCATACTAAATTAATTTTTATGTTTTTTAGTGAATACACAATTACATTTACTGGTAGTGTTTTATAGCTGGCTGGAGTTCTGCTTTAAATATAAATATATTTTTAACTATCAATACTATCAATGATGATGGTCCTGTCATTTTGAATTAGCAGTCACTCACTGATGTTAACCAGCATGCATTCTGTAAAATAATATTAGTAATGTCTCTTTGTCATATTGTTTCCCAACCATGTTTACTTTTCACTTTACTTATCGGGGCAGTACAGTTTTGTGATAGCTAATCATAGAGACTTCCTCCAGGGAGTATGTTCATGCACATCTTAATTATCATATAAAGTGGACCCTGGCTTATTTCAAGACTCCCTTACATTATATGCAGTTATTGTTACATGTAACATGTTTTAACCATAGTGAAGAAATCTGAAATAGTAAACATGAAAGACAAGCTTGTAAAACTATTCTCTGTGTATAAAACATTTAGAATTACTCAGTGATGTCTGTCTGTGTAAAGGCTGTTAGAAGCTGGTTTCTCTTTAACTAGAAATAATTTAAAGGGGCCAGCAAACAGCACAGTTGCCATTTTTGTCCACGGTGTCATGTTAGTTATAGTGGTCCCATCTAGTAGCACAGGGGTATCAAACTGGCATGCAGATGGCCAAAAGGTCTTGAACCAATATGAAAACTGTGAATATATTTCTGCTCATTAAAAACTGATTCAGTCTGTGCTAAGGAAACTCATTTTTTTCTCTTGCGCCTCAATTCCCAAGTACTGTACTTCAGTTCAGATTACCTTAAAGTGATTGTAAACGATCACCTTGTAAAACAACCCATTCAGTTTAAAATAGAAATGAAAAGCAAAACATTTGTGTATAGATATAAAAAAAATTATTAATAACCAACCTGTAATATGCTTTCAATACGCTTACATTAAGTATCTCAAGAGAAAGTACAACATGAATACACGCCCAAGGGGGTGAATAGATCAACTTATTGTGTAAGGCACTCAGAAGTTCTAGTGTGTCTCACAAATAAGGAGTACATAAGAACAATAACCAAAAGAAACAAAAGAAGCCACAGTCAATGGCAGTATAAATTTTGGTGGCAAATTTTGTCATTCAACAATTAAATTGCCCACTTATCACCTGTTTTGTCATTTTTCATACCAGTTTATCCAAGGCTCCCACATCATAAAAGCTCTATGAAAGTTGCTGTTAGCTGAGGCAAATATTAATTCGTATGTGGCATGCATTTGTGTAGTGAAGATAACCTCAGTTAGTTCTGGGGATTTAGTGTCCTTCCAGTGTCTAAGCAGAGTTAAGCGGGCTGCTATTAATATATGTGTAAGTACAGTTTTCATCTGGAAAGAGTCTATTCCCAGAGAGCATAAGGCCATACCTGGTGATTTTTGAATGTGGAGCCCCAGCACTTCAGCAATAAGTGAAAATGTTCCTGACCAAAAGTTGGTGAGGTGATTACATGACCACATTATGTGGATCTGGGAGCCCCACAATGTCGCCAACACTCCGGGGAGGTGTTTGGCGAGAAATTAGATAGATGCTGCGGGGTTAGGTACCAGCGGAGAAGGAGCTTCTGAGTTAACTCCCATAAGTTAGCGCTCTTCATTACTGAGTATGTGATTGATATTGCTTTTTGCCAAGTAGTGGAGGTGTAGGCCTCCCCAAAATCACGTTCCCAATGCAGGATAGGTGTGGATTTGGTTAAGATATATTTTTGGTTAAGAGTAATATATAGTAAAGTGATATCTTTGGTGTTAGTAGATGTTAACATATGGGCTATGTATCCAGGTAGGGATACTATGATATTAGTGTTGTTCTTTAAAATGTGAAACTTGCATAAATTTATAGTAGTCATGAGCATGAATAGTATGGTACTCTATTTGTGCAGATCTAAAGGTTTTGATAGCTGGTCCTATCCGAAGGACATCCACCGTAGATATGCCTAGGAGTACCCTGTGTGTGACATCTAGATCAGGCACAAAATGGGAGAGGCTGGGGATAAGAGTGGTCAGTTTTTAATAGGAAAGCAGAGGGACTGGCAGGAACACCAGGGATTTCACATAAAGGAAGCAATACAAAGATATTTTCTCATACAAGTACAAGGTACACATCAGGAATTTGAAGTGTTGGAGTAACAAACGCTTTAAGTCTCCCTCACTAGCCATGTTACTAAACATAGGGGGTTCATATTGGTTTTAAGAGATCTATACACAATTTATTTGGACTCAAACACATCAGGCCCTTTAGTACAATACATTATTCTTACAGACTTTCTGCATGACCAGGAAATCACCATGACATATTACACCCTGAACAGACTCCTTTCCTCTCAGATGTAGGGATTTTCTGCCCTCTACTTGCTAAACTTGTGAATGTCCGTAAATATATTATGTATAAACTTTCTGTCCCTGGGTTGTTGGCTTTGAAACCCCAGAAGGAGTAAGTGGAGAGAGAGTTAAAGTCTTTGTGTCAGGGCATGGCTCAGCTCTCCCTTCTCAGAGCAAGCTGCTCAGCTGAGGGTTAATTGCCAGTCTCAGCTTCCACTCTGTCTCACCTGCTGATCGTATCCTGCCTCGTTAAGCCAGCTCTGCTGCTATATAAACTGCCTGGATCAGATTGCAGATGCCTTCGCCTTGGTCAGCATCTCTGGAGAAAGCTCTGCTGTGTTTTCCTGTGAAAGACTTTGCCTGTTTGACGTTCCCTTTGAATTCCTGGATTCAAGACCCTGCTCAGCTGACTCTCCTCCTGGCTCCTGACCCTGCATGCCGTTTGTTTGACCTCGCTGATCTCTGGACCCCTGTTTCACTGAGTTGCTCTGACTATCCGCTCTGGTTACCGAACCCTGGCTATGTTTTGACCACGTTTACTCTGTTTATATCATTTTACCTTTTTATTAAAAAGTGTGATTTTACTGCACTTCTGTCTTGGTCTGATTCATGGTTCCTGACATTTTGTCCCTGCTGCTAAACCCCAAGCTAGGAGGGACTATAATGCAAGTATTCCTATGTTCTAATAGTTTAATTGCAACTGCTGAGGGGATATCTATATCCTTGTGACAGTGTTTCTCTGTTCTATTGCTATTATTTCCCATGCGCAGTGCCAGATAGTTAGGTATGTGCTACTGTATGTATGTAGTGGTCACCTTGCTGTATATTGGTAGGTTAACCTAATTATTGCAATAGAGTTTATATACATATCTTGTTATTTTAATTATTTCCCTCCCTTCTGGTCCGGAATTATTTAGCTAGTTTTAGCTTAGGGCTCAGTAATCAGCATAGGCTAGAGCAAGGTTAGACATCCGATAGCCACTTCTGGTAGTTAGAAGTCCAGCTAATATCCAAATTAATTAACCAAATCACTACCCATTCCCTTAAAGCATAGCTAAACCCAAAACTAAAAATTGATAATATTGCAGCTTACCAGTCTTTAGATGAGGTCAGAATAATGTTAGAAAAAAAAATATGTATATATATATATATATATATATATATATACACAGTATCTCACAAAAGTGAGTACACCCCTCACATTTTTGTAAATATTTTGTTATATCTTTTCATGTGACAACACTGAAGAACTGACACAACACACAGCCATTAATGTCTAAACTGCTGGCAACAAAAGTGAGTACACCCCTAAGTGAAAATGTCCAAATTGGGCACAATTAGCCATTTTCCATTCCCAGTGTCATGTAACTCCTTAGTGTTACAAGATCTCGGGTGAGAATGGGGAGCAGGTGTGCTAAATTTGGTGTTACCACTCTCACTCTCTCATACTGGTCACTGGAAGTTCAACATGTCACCTCATGGAAAATAACTCTCTGAGAATCTGAAAAAAAGAATTGTTGCTCTACATAAAGATGGCCTAGGCTATAAGAAGATTGCCAAGGCTCTGAAACTGATCTGCAGCACGGTGGTCAAGATCATACATTGTTTTAACAGGACAGGTTCCACTCAGAACAGGCCTCGCCATGGTCGACCAAGGATGTTGAGTGCACGTGCTCAGCATCATAACCAGAGGTTGTCTTTTAGAAATAGACATATGAGTGCTGCCAGCATTGCTGTAGAGGTTGAAGAGGTGGGGGTTCAGCCTGTCAGTGCTCAGACCATATGCCGCACACTGCATCAAATTGGTCTGCATTGCTGTCATCCCAGAAGGAAGCCTCTTCTAAAGATGATGCACAAGAAAGTCCACAAACAGTTTGCTGAAGACAAGCAGACTAATGATATGGATTACTGGAACCATGTCCTGTGCTCTGATGAGACCAAGATAAACTTATTTGGTTCAGATGGTGTCAAGCGCGTGGGTGTTAACCAGGTGAGGAGAACAAAGACAAGTGTGTCTTGCCTACAGTTAAGCATGGTGGTGGGGGTGTCATGGTCTGGGGCTGCATGAGCACTGCCGGCACTGGGGAGCTACAGTTCATTGAGGGAACCATGAATGCCAACATCTACTGTGACATACTGAAGCAGAGCATGATCCCCTCCCTTCAGAGACTGGGCCGCAAGGCAGTATTCCAACATGATAATGACTCCAAACACACCACCAAGATGACCACTGCCTTTCTAAAGAAGCTGAGGGTAAAGGTGAGGAACTGGCCAAGCATGTCTCCAGACCTAAACCATATTGAGCATCTGTGGGGCATCCTCAAATGGAAAGTGGAGGAGCGCAAGGTCTCTAACAATATGGAGGAGTGGAAGAGAACTCCAGTGGCAACCTGTTAAGCTCTGGTGAACTCAATGCCCAAGAGGGTTAAGGCAGTGCTGGAAAATAATAGTGGCTATACAAAGTATTAATACTTTGGACCCAATTTGCACATTTTCACTTAGGGGTGTACTCACTTTTGTGAGATACTCTCTCTCTCTCTCTCTCTCTCTCTCTATATATATATATATATATATAATTTTTTTTTTTTTAATAAATGACTTCCCGTTTGGTCACTTTGCGAACAACTAACCGACGGGACGTCGAAGAGTTGTGCACCTCATTTTATCGTCTTGGGGCCTGGCTTGGGCTTGCTAAAAACTTTACAGGCCCAGGCCCAGGCACGGTGCCTGTGGGATTTCAAGCCATGCCTGGGCTTGCAATGTCAGGCCCAAGCGAGTTGTGATAATTATCCAGTAAATAATTTTTTTTTTTTTAATATATATATATATATATATATCTCTCTCTCTCTCTCTCTCTCTCTCTCATAGAGTGTTTTCACTCATGTGGGGATTCACTTTTACACGTTT
>BLSH010354176.1:6592-29201 GCA_018402905.1 Glandirana rugosa | reverse complement strand
TTTCCCTATCCCCATTTATTTGTAGGGCACTTGCCCTAGTTTGAAGATGATTTTAGAACAGTTATATGGCTTCTACCGTTAATTAATACTTTTCAGACACAGTTTGAAGATGATCCACATTCACCTCCATTTTTGCTTTTTTTATGTTTTTATTTTTTTAAAAATATTTACAGTTATTTCCCTGTCCCCATTTTTTTGTAGGGCACTTGCCCTACCCTTACCCCCATTTTACTTCCTTTTGCAGCCCTCTGGGGCTTTCCAGGACTTTCCTACAGCCATTTTTGTGCCTAAAAGTTCGGGTCCCCATTGATTTCAATGGGGTTCGTTGTCCGTGCGATCGTTCGGGTTCCGTCCGGACCCGGACCCGGACTTTGTCCCGAAGTTCGGACGGACCAGCAGAACCCGAACTTCCAGGTGTTCGCTCAACTCTACCTATTAATATTATTCCACACATTGTGGAACAACTATTAGTGGAATTCAAGTCTGTCTGAAAAAAGCAGAGGGAGGCATACATACATAAACAATGACACAGATCTACAGTAGCAGTAGAAACCACATGCCTGGGATAAGGCTAATGGAAGCAGCTAGTCACTGTCCTGAAAATATGGACAGTGTTGTTCAACCTGGAAAAAAAGTACATCTACACCTCGATGTGAGAATACACAACAAATAAGCACACAAATCTACTATGTGGGGTCATTACACTCCCAGGTGAAGGAACATACAACATATGAGAGCTCAACTTTATGTTGGGTAGTTATTATGGGGTTAATTAAATTTTCTTACCCACACTAAAACGGAATATAAGATGTTTACTTGAAAAATACTGCTGTACCTTATGAATGGCCTCTACTGTAAACACCATATCTCTGTACCCCATTCAGCCTGACAATCTGTCCTCTCACACCAGCTCTTACTCTAGAGAACATGAACAAACACTCTTACCTCAGTAGTTTTACAAAGTGCTGTATGTTTAACATCATTTAGATCTTAGGAAGCTATTCAGATACGGTAAATTAATAAAGAGAAATAGGTTCAATCAGAATTTTACGCAGATATTGAGAAACATTTAACACATTTCAAAGTCATAACCACAAGCACTTTATTGGTCTTAGCTATTATTAAACACAGCATTTAACATGGATGTTGCAAGAAAAAGTAATGTTCAAACAGTATAATCTATATTACTCCCTCAGCTGTGTAAAGTAGGTAAAATTGAAAAATTATGAGATAATGTTATGAATCTGAAGGGACGCATTAGGCCCCGCTCACTGCATGTTGCCTGTTACAACTCTTGTTAAAGCTCTATGCCAAACCAAAGTTTATTGTGTGCTGGTCTTCCTATATTCAGCAGCACAATGTCCCTCTCACTGCTGCTCACTAATCCTATAAATGTACCATCCACTGCTTATTTCATTTCAGTGCATCAAAAAAACAGTGCATTCTATGTCATATATAATGTATAGTCAGTCGTACATTACTGCTCATTCAGGCAAATGAGGCATATTGCATGTATTGCACTACTGTGAGGGTACGTGGTAAGCCTTATCCTTCAAATATATAAAGGATATTTGCTATATATAATAATAGGATGATATGTCAAAGGTTTCCTGTTTTCTGCCCCTGATTTTGATTAACTGTAAGGCTTTTGACTTTGTATGGCTTGTTATTCCCTGTCTGTTTATATCATCAAAATAAAATAATTTGAAAGGTAAAAAAAACCTATAAGGCCATTTTCCATTTCTCATGGGTGCCAGCCTGTCAGGAAGGTCACAATGGCGCATTGGGGCTAATATCTGCAAGCAGGATGGTACAGAATCGCACATACTGTATGCTCGCAGAGGTGCATGTATGTAACCACATGCTCATGCACCTATCCTTAATGCTGGCACCAAGCTGGCTATTTAAACTGATCAGCTGCATATGACCAATGCTGTCTTGTCTACAGTGTTTCTTTGATACCTGCGATCTGTATCTGACTACCTCTTACCAACTCGGCTTGCCTTGGTTTACTCCTGATATCTGCCGGTAAGGACCTCAGCTTGTACTTGGATTGCACTCTTGCCTGATCCTTCCGAATGTAGGCACCTAGACATGATTGCTATTCAGTGAATATGTTTTAGCTATTCACTCTGGCCACAGGTTTAGATATAGCAACAATTATGTGATGTAAGGACCTACCTTTTTGGATATAAATTGATTTGATTGTTTACATAAGCATGCAAATTGCATAGGTGTTTGTAAGTCTATTTCTTTATTGCCTGTAATAAATAAATACATAAATAAATCTAAAGGGAGCTGTACAGGGAGTGTACAAATAGCCTATTATATGTTTGGTCACCTTTAAATTAATAGAATGCTCCCTATGTTTTCGAGAACTAGATTTCCCAAGGGCATACTCACTGATCAGGGCATCCCTTTTATGTCAACGGTGATGGCAGACTTGTGCAAGTAGTTTCAAATCAAGCAATTGCACACTTCTGTCTATCACCCACAGACAGATGGCCTCATTGGAGTTTTATTAAAACCCTAAAGTCCATGCTAAGAGGGTGGTCCAGACAGATGGGAAAGGCTGGGGCATGTTTCTTCCTGCAGTGTTGTTTATCCTCTGAGAGGTTCCACAAGCATCCACAATATTTTCACAATTTATGTTGGTATATGGGTCCACACCCTGTGGATTGCTTGATCTTGTAAAAGAGACGTGGGAAAGTGAATCTTCACCACACACAGTAATTGAACGTATCTCTCAAATGCAAGAGGGTTGCTGAAGTGATGCCATTATTGAGGGAGTCCAAAGAAGGGCATACAACAGGTCAGCTAAGGTCAGACAGTTTCAAGTTGTAAACTGATATCCAGGGTAGAGAGTGAGTTCCTGGCCAAATGATAGGGACCATTCGTGGTGGTAAAGAAAGTAGACGAGTTGCACTATAGGGTACAAGAGTATGAAAAGAGAAAATCCTATCAAATCTACCATGTAAACTTCTTGGAACCCTGGAAGATCGTGAACAAGTGTCCGGTTGGTGTCAATTTAGAGTCTGCTGCAGGCATTGACCTGGTGCACGTTGCTATCACTCTATCCAAACCACAAACTCTGCAAGAAAAAGAATATTTACAGAGAGATAAAACAATGTTTTCAGGCCTACTAGGTCTCGCAAATGGTACTGAACATGACATTATGACATACCCCACTGTACAGGTCAGAGTAAAGTCATAGCGAATCCGGAAACACATAGGAAAGCAGTGTCTGAGGAACTTCAGAGAATGCTTGAACACAATGTCATTGAGAAATCGTAACGTGAATGGTCTTGCCAATTGTGTTGGTACCTGTTAGGAATGGATTCAACTGCTAGAGGCACTGTGGCTCCCAAACCTGTAGGTTTTAGTTGCAGTGTCCAGCAGCATGTGTCTCTCAGCAGCCAGCAGCTTTTACTAATTAGTAATCACCTAATGCTGATTGCAAGGAGGATATTTATCTCTTACTGTGCTACTCCCCCTTGCCTTGATTTTTGCCCATATGTCCCTGATCTGTGAACTGTGCACCTGTACTCCCTGTCCTGGCTTACTTCCTGCTCCCTCTGCCTGATTTCCCATGCATGACCCTGACTCTGACTGAATGCGCTTCTCATCCATATCCTACTGCCTGTAAATAGTTATTTAGTTGGCTTAAGTAGTTTGCTTGATGTTAGCACTTTCACTCATTAGATTACCTAGTTTTGGATAGTTGGTTCATGGAATTTTGATATACTGGATGTATGGCTATATTGTAGTTTTATTTACGTTATCTTTATTAAATCACATTATTTATACCATACTTGTGCCTGGTGTCCTCTGTGCAAGTCCACAAATTTCTGATCACGCCTGTTTCACAGGATACCAGCACCCGGTATCGTTGGTGGTACCAAAGCCCAAGGCACAGTACAATTGTGCAGTGACTTGAGGAAACTTAATGAAATTTCCAAATTTGATGCCTATCCATAGACTAATTAATAGAGAGGTTGGGACCAGCCCTGTGTATCACAATGTTAGACCTAACCAAGGGGTACTGGCAGTAGCCTTAACCAAGGAAGCCAGGGAGAAAATATTTTCCACACCTTAGGGTCACTTTCAGTACAAGAGAATTCCAGTTGGGTTATTGGGTTACACGCCCTGGCTATCTTCCAAAAGGAGATGCATAAGGCGCTAAGCCTTCATCAGGAATATACCTCAGTCTTTCTGGATGGCATTGTAAATCCCGAGAAATGTGCAATAGGAATAAAGAAAGCCAACTTTCTGGGGTATAATGTGGGTAGAAGCCATACAAAATTGGCTCTGCCCCTAACAAAGAAACAGGTCTGGGCATTTCTAGACATGTTGGCTACTACCTGTAGTTTGTTCCCAACTTTGTCTCCACAGGCTGACTTGACAAATGACAGGAAGTCAGTGATGATCCAGTGGAATGCTGATGTTAAAAAAGATTTTCAAAAGCTTAAGGCTGCATTGAGCCAACATCTAGTTCTAATTGCGCCTGATTTTTTGTTTTTTAGAGAATTTTGGTCCAGACATCCCCCACGAGTGATAGATTAGGAATGGTCCTGTCTCAGGAGGTCTATGGAGAAGAGCACTCCATTGTTTTTCTCAGCCGTAAATGGACAGCTGCTGAGAAAAACTGGAGCCGGAAAGTCTGTTACGTACCAGGTAGGGAGGGGATGGCCCCTCCTCCATTGGGCGCCAGTTAGCATGGAGATTCCACTGACAGGTCCTTCCTGAAAAGAGCAGGCGGACTTCCTGACAGTGCCTGGCCATAAAATGGGCTCTGGACTCTTTGCAGTGCTTTCGGCTGGGTAAGTGATTCTGCCTAGTATGAGATGATGCCCAATTGACCTGGAAAAGTCAAAACAAGCATATCAATGCCAGAGTGACCAGGTTGTTTCTGTCCCTCCAGGAGTTCAGCTTTCTGGAAGAGCACAGACTGGGAAGACAGCATCAAATAGCTGATATCCTCTCTCGGGTGCATTGTATGGTATCTAAGACTAAGCCTCCAATACTTCTGCATTGAAGCAGAAAGGGGGGATTTGTACAGGACGTCAAGGATGGATAATATGTTTCACCCTTATTTGGATTGTGATCTCTTTAAAGAGGAAGTAAACCCAGATCGGGTTTACTTCCTCTACATTCCCCTGTAAACCAGAAGCATAATGGGCTACTATGCATTGCATAGTAGCCCATTATGTGGCACTTACCTGCAAACGAAGCCTGCGATGTCTGGCGCTGTTCCCTGTGCTGGTGGCATCCATCTTCAGCCCCTCTTCCTTCCGGGGCCACAACTCCGGCTCTGTGACTGGCCGGAGTCGCGTGATGTCAATCCCATGCATGCGCGCGGGAGCCGCCAGTCACAGCACGATCACAGTGGAGAAACAGGGATCACAGGGATCAGTAGATCTGTTATGTCCCCCTTCACAGAACGGAGAACCGCTGTGTTTACATCGGAAGCTCTGACAGGCGATCGCGGGTGACGAGCGACCTGCGGGCACACCCACGCAGCGTGCGGCGGCCGCGCGCCGCCACTGCCTGTGACTGCATGCCGGGAGCATGCACAGGGGATGATGTCCATGGACGTCGTCCCGCAAATTCAGATCCGCGCTGGAGCCGTACTTCGGCAATAGCGCGGATCTGGAAAAGTTAAAAAACATAAGACAAAAGAAGACAGAAAATCCTCAATGCTATTATTTCATATTTTGTACCAGATTGGTAAACAATTGAGTTGTTTATTTTTTTGTTTTGTTTAGAATTCTATGCATGTTTTTGCATTACACCCATGTGGGGCAGGTCACTTTTACCAGTCAGGTGGTTTTGGTATAACTCCAGGAAAAATGTTTTATTTTAGTTTTGAATAGAGTGGGCATGGGTTAGAATTTCTGTCAGAATTATGTTGCTGTTTTGGTCCATGTTGGGGCAATTTTCTCTAACTTTCTGTCCCAGTAATTACTGTATATGGGACAGGAGGTAAGTGACACTCCCCTCAACAGAAAATCATATGACAGAAATTCTAACCCTTGCCTGTCCTCATAGGCATGCCCAGGGGGCTTGCCAGGTGTGCCTGGGCACACCCTAATCACTATGCGTGGTGACAATCCCTCCGACTGCCGGGCTTCTTCTCCCCCAGCTGCTGCAAGGGATGTTTCAGGATGGAGAATGTAGGAAGGGGCTAGTAAATATGTAATTTACCAGTGCCTTCTTTTTCTAAATGAACACACACACTCACTTGTGTTCATTCATAACCGAAGCATAGTAAACTGTATATACTATGTTTCAGTTTGTGGATGAACAGGAAGACACTTCCCATTAATTCACTGTCCAGTGCAGCTGAGGCTGCAGAGAAAGGCATGTGTTTTTGAGCTTTGGGGTGCACATCCTAATTCGAAAGGCTGCTCACACCTATGCCTGTTCTGCTTTATTAAAAATGTTTTGTTTTTTTATAACTAGTCTCTGTTCTCATACTATAAATATACTGTACTGTAAAATATTTATTGAAGCACAAGAGATGGGTCACCAGAGAGACAACTCTTGTTGCTGTGTTACTCCAGATCTCTCGTAGATGCATCTTTTATAAGATGAAATATCTTGCTGAAGGTTTTTTTTGGAATGACTAATCCTTTGAGTAGAAAGTGCTGTAAATATTTGCACAATCATGGATTTCATCCAATCCCCTATTTCTAAAATTGCCGCATATGTCTTTATGCATACTTTGCAATTTACTTACTAACGTTTGTTGCAGTAAGGGGAGGCTCACATGACTGACATCTCCCAGAGCTTTCCATAGGATCAGAGCTTTTTATAAACACCTTTTACATCAAATATCTGCAATATTATGAACCACTTTGAAGTTATCTTTACATAGTTTACTTTAAAACTGCTATGAAAGCAAGCTGTCTGTTTTAATCATATTAATATTAAAACAGTTCATTCTCACCCATAGTTTGTATTTAAAAAAAGAAACAAAATGACAGGAAAAAAGAGAAAAAACATTTTTTGAGTTCACATTGGGTTACTTAGTCATTAAGCCGCGCAGGCAGTAGAAAAAGACAAGGTTTCACGCAGACACAAATAATATCACATGTTAGAAGATTACTGTTTTTTTTAATTTTTGCGTTTGTCTTGTGCAGTTTTAATGGGATTGGACAGCAACAGCAATTACCGCTGTTTAAAGTACACTGTAACTTATAGGTTAAACAAATTGTTGAAATGTGCATACATACAGTATTTATAACACACTATGGCAAACTCACAGAAGATGATAATGTTTCTAGAAAAATCCTCAGTACTGTGCTTTTGAGTTGTGGTCATTACTGGAAAAGACTGTATCATTATATACTCCCTTTACATTTAAAAGTTATATTATTTTTTTCTCTAAGGAACAAATAAATATTCTGTGCAGCATTTCTTTTGTGGCTTCAACATTGTGTGCCACCTTTCATCTAAGTAATAAATGGGGGCCACTCTATGTTTCTGTCCTCACTCTTATGCATTACACATACTAAAGTTGGCCATCAATAAATTGTGAAATTCGGCCAGGTTCAGTAGGAGGAGGAATAAGTGTGTTGACAGAAGGTAATCGTTTTATCAAATTCTGTTAAAGGGACATGCTGAAAAACCTTTGTTGTTCAGTGTATTATGACAGTGGCAAGCCCTGGTGGAGAGGGGAATTCCTCCATCCACCTCACTTTTAGTCTTTTTTTTCATTCAGCCCATTGCCTGAACAAAAAAAAAAATGACCCATCTATGGTCAGCTATGGATAAAAAATTCTTGACCAAAGGTTATTTATGCCTGGTTGCTCAGACCAAATTTATGCATTAGTTTGCTTGATTATAATCTTATAACTATCTTACCGTGATCATTTTTACATTGTTTTTAAGGACATGTAAGACTTTGTACACTGTTTTAAGTTCCCAGTCTGTGGTTTTCCCCACTGAGTGGCTTGATCCCCTGCCTCTATGTCACTACCATGTCTTACAGTGATGCAGGGGTTGGTGGGAATAGCCACAGGGCTTAGCTGGGGACCAGGAAATCAACAAACCTAGAAGTGTCAGATTCTGCAGATTCCTCAGGCAAATGGTATCTTGACTACAGCAGGGGTTGCTAGGCTGAGCCACGGGTAAGTAAATATAGTATCTCACAAAAGTGAGTACACCCCTCACATTTTTGTACATATTTTATTATATCTTTTCATGTGACAACACTGAAGAAAGTACACTTTGCTACAATGTAAATTAGTGAGTGTACAAGTGTACAGCTTGTCTAACAGTGTAAATTTGCTGTCCCCTCAAAATAACTCAACACACAGCCATTAATGTCTAAACCACTGGCAACAAAAGTGAGTACACCCCTAAGTGAAAATGTCCAAATTGGGCCCAAAGTGTCAATATTTTGTGTGGCCACCATTATTTTTCAGCACTGCCTTAACCCTCTTGGGCATTGAGTTCACCAGAGCTTCACAGGTTGCCACTGGAGTCCTCTTCCACTCCTCCATGATGACATCACAGAGCTGCTGGATGTTAGAGACCTTGCGCTCCTCCACCTTCCATTTGAGGATGCCCCAGAGGTGCTCAATAGGGTTGACTTGGCCAGTCCATCACTTTTATCTTCAGCTTCTTTAGCAAGGCAGTGGTCATCTTGGAGGTGTGTTTTATCATGTTGGAATACTGCCCTGAATTGTCCTATGAACCTCAAGTACCCCCTAAGCGTTCAAAGGGCTATTCAATGAGTCAGGCTAATAGTTGCCATGCAGTTCTTCATCTGGTGTGTCTAGGGGACAGATTCTTGCAGCTCTGCAGGGACAGGCCTAGAGGTGGTTCATGCCATGCCAGCTGGAGCCAGGAATGGTGGTGTGTAATAATGGCACAAACTTACTGTCCGCCCTTAGACAGGGAAAGTTAACACATATGCCATGCCTGGTACAAGTCCTCAATTTGGTGGTGCAGTGTTTCCTAAATAGGTACCCAGGGTTGGAAGATCTGCTAAAGTAGGACAGAAGATTCTGCAGCCATTTCAGACGGTCATACACAGTCAGTGCTCAGTTGGCTGAAATTTAGCGAGAACTCCACCTGCCCGTAAACCGCCTGATTTGTGACATGCCCACCAGGTGGAACTCGACTTTGGCAGATGCAGCAGAGGGCCATCAGCGAGTAGCTTTGTGAATATGGCACAATGACAGGCTCAGGCCGGCTAGGCTTATTTTTCCCACGCCAATGGCTGCTCATAAAGGATGCATGCACTGTACTGTCACCATTTGAGGAGGCTACAAAGATGGTGAGCTGTGACAATGCATGCATCAGTGACACAATCCCTGTTCTGTTCCTGCTGGAGCAAACTCTATGTGGAGTATGGACAGGGCACTCGTGGCAGAGCAGCGGGAGGAAGAGGAGGACTTCCTTTCCTCTCAAGGCCCACTTTATGCAGACTCCATTGTTCCTATGTCACAGAACATACAAGAGGAGAGAGAGGAGGAGGAGGAGGAGGAGGACTCTGGCAATTTTGGAGGCATTGAAGCAAAGGAAGACATACGTCAAACAGTGAGAGATGGTTTTCCACCCCCAGAACCATTGGGAGTAGTACGTGGCTGGGAGGGGTCAGTTCCAGATACAGTAATCCCGAGTGACCCCGAGGAATCTGCTCCTCATGGCTCTGCAAATTTGCGGTGCATGGGCTCCCTCATGCTTAAAAGCCTGCGAAAGGAAAAAAGAATACGTGGCGTGAAGGAGAAGGATCACTATTGGTTGGCAACCCTCCTTGATCACCGTTACAAAGGGAAAGTCTCAGAACTCATCCTGTCCCCACAGGGTGCAGAAGATGAAATCTCTTGAGGAGACCTTAAAGAGGAGTTTATCAAATGCTTTTCCAGACTCTGGTAGGTTACAGTGTCGTGGAAAACGTAGTTTTGAGGCTTCTGTTGATCAAGAGAGGAGCGGTGTGGAAGGCGGCGATCTAAGTGATGCCTATCTCAATTTTTTTAGTCCTCACCGCCCAGGACTGTCAGCTTCCACATCCCATCTGCAGCATCTGCATCACATGGTGGATGATTATCTAAAGCCAAAAACAGAGAAAGAGCTTTCCAGTTGACGATCCACTGGCTTACTGGGTCATGAGAATAGACCACTGGCCAGAACTTGGCCAGTATACAATTGAGCTGCTGGGCTGCCCTGCATCCAGCGTGCTTTCCGAACGGGCATTCAGTGCTACTGGAGATTTTGTTACTAATGATAGAATGCATCTGTCCATAGACTCCGTGGACCGTCTGACTTTTATCAAAATGAATCAGTCCTGAATTACCAGCAGCTATGAAGCCGATGTTGCCGATTAAGTGTTTTTGGGATGTGGAAGCTCTTCATGACTTCGAGGCTGCCTAACGGTGTGGGAGTTCATTTCATCTGGAAGTATTTTTTTGGTGTAGGTTTCATGGGCACAATTAACACCCAAAGACCATTTTTTTCCACACCTGTTTGACAGGTGCATATCATTTTAATTTTTGACAGAATGGCCAATTCTTGCTTTCATCAAAAGTACCTCAATAGGGTTATGCTGTGAAGGCGCCACTGACACCCAAAGACCAATTTTTCCACACCTGGTGCATATTATTTCAGTTTTTTACAGCAAGACCAATTCTTGCTTTCATCAAGAGTACCTCAATAGGGTTATGCTGTGAAGGCGCCACTGACACCCAAAGGCCAATTTTTATGCATCCCTTCCTTCTATCTAAAGTCTGTGGAAGTGACACCATAATTTATCAAAAAAATCTCTAATCTTGTTCCCAGTGCACTACATTTAGACGTCATACAGAATGGCTCCCCAAGTTGTTGCTTAAAAAATAAAGAAAGCTTGCAGGGAAAATGTCATTTTTTGGCTTCATAAATGCAATATTTGCTACAGCAGCTTCTATACACAGTACAGATGTGCAACTTTATAGGTAGACTAAGGGGACACCCCAGGCACTATATTTAAAAATGGAATTTTCATTTTTATGCTTTCACTTTAAGCATCAATAAATCTCTGCTCATTTAAAAATGACGGTTTTTACAATTTTTTTCATTTTTACATTTAAAATGGGCACTTTTGATTTTTCACTTTCGAGTCCCACAGACTTCAATGGGGTACGTTATTCGATTCCGAATTTTTGCAATGTTCGAAAGTTCTGGTGCAAACCAAACGGGGTGGTTCGGCCCATCCCTAACTAGGGGGTCATAGATATTCGGTAAGGTGTATGTACACACTTGTAGACTCCAAATGTGAATATGGAAGTGTCACACCCTAATCAGTTCATTAGCATTATCACTCTGTGTGAAGGCAGGGAGATTGGACAAGATCTCCCTCTTATCAGCTCTGCCATAAGGGAAGCGTTAATGTACTTCTCTTTAACTGTGCCACATATTCATTCGCTATTGTCACACAACTGGGTGGGCTCGGAACGCACCCTTTTTTGAAGATTAGATCTTCCCCCATTGGAATTCATGCATCCGGTGCCCAGCATGTAGATTAGGGGGACGGACACATGGATGGGGGGCAGCGCCCGTTCGCCCCTAATGGACGGGCTGCCACTGCTGTGCCGACAGGGAGATCAATGTGCCGAGGTCAGATATATGTAGACACACACACATGCATGTGTGTTTGAACTCTGGAGTGCACACCCTAATGCAATAGGCTCTGCACACCTATGTATATACAGCTGTGCTCATAAGTTTACATACCCTGGCAGAATTTATGATTTCTTGGCCATTTTTCAGAGAATATGAATGAGAATACAGAAACATTTCTTTCACTCATGGTTAGTGTTTGGCTGAAGAAATTTATTATCAATCAACTGTGTTTACTCTTTTTAAATCATAATGATAACAGAAACCACCCAAATGACCCTGAACAAAAGTTTACATACCCCAGTTATTAATATTGTGTATTGCCCCCTTTAATTCTGATAAAAGGTGTGTGGACCTTAGGCAGCGCTAATCCTTTGTTGAAAATGTTTTATGTGTGTGCAGCTGCTGCTGTAGCCCAGTTGCTCTGGGAAATAACGTGATATATATGAACCTGATGTTTTTTGTTCAAACAGCGCTTGCTATCTGTGTTTTCTTTCCCTTGTTACTTTGCATAAATACCAATTGCATGTGATTTCGTATAACAATAATGTGAATATATAGATAAATAAATACACAGGTATATTCAAACCAATATAAAATCATATATGAAAAATGACAATAAAGTGCTGTGCTCTGTGCCAAGAAAAAAGTTTTTTAGTGTGCAGTCCGTAACATATATTAGTGAAAATAACTCTTGCAGTCCCAAATGTGATGCTGCTTTAAATCTTCTACGTGGAATAATGCTTCAGATTTTTCCTCAATAAAGTGCTCGTGCTGAAAATATTTCCTGCTGGGTGGTGATAAGTAATAATGACTCAGGGTGTTATACCCTGCTTACCGGATTCTTTTGATCCTCCAACCATACGGTGTGGAGAGGTCGTACGCGCTTTAGGTCTATAATCCGACCTAAGGATATTGGTGTCCTCTCCTTCCTCTCGCTCTTTTCCTCGGTTACCAATCCATGTGTGGATGAAAAAAGGAAGAACTCATCGTATACCTCTAAAAACGGTTTATTGGCCAAAAACTTTCACAGTGCAAACATAATATAACAAATTTGCTGTAAAACTGTGATGGCTCTGTGATCTGCTCGCTCTGTTATGCAGTTCCTCTCTACCTGCTTGCAGTGCAGACAGTTCAAACGCCTCTCGCACCTTGTGTCTACTGATGCGTTTCGTCACTTCCTGTGACGTCATCGGAGGTGGATTCAAGGTGCGTTCCTGGGCCTTTTATTTACACGTCATTGTTGAAAAAACATAACGTCAATGACAGCTTGAAGTCTTTTGTGGTATTTGTGGATGAGGCTCTTTATCTTCTCGGATGGTAAAGCTGCCCATTCGTCTTGGCAAAAAGCCTCTAGTTCCTGGAAATTCTTGGGCTGTCTTGCATGAACTGCACGTTTGAGATCTCCCCAGAGTGGCTCAATGATATTGAGGTCAGGAGACTGAGATGGCCACTCCAGAACCTTCACTTTATTTACAGTCCAGGTTCGCTCAACTCTACTAAGGAGTAATATACTGGTTAAATAGAAACACTTTCTATTTAAAAACAAGTCAGGTTCCTTTAACTGATTTCAAAAGCTGATTGAAGCTTATCCCTTTGATCTGCAGATTAATGTAACAGAGTAGATACAAAAGTAGGAATGCTACTTTGTATCTCTCTCCCCCATCTAAACAGTGTTTATTAACACTGTATCAGAGTGTCAAAGCTTCTACAGCTGTTGTATTTACAAAGCAACTCCTGGCTGTTATGTTGACAATGGGTATCTGCCAGCAAATGTGATGAGGGGTTGTAATGTAGTGGAGCAGAACGACAGAATCTACTTATAATGCTGTAAGTACTTTTTTTGCCCTTGTGTAGTACATCCAGTGTCCACAACTGGTTAGCACTGTGTTTCTATGAGTTTTAAAAAGCAATGGATGATTCAAACTAATAAATACTCAAAGGTGAGCTCTCACTTTTGGGTGGATTGCTGTAAAAACTGCTATTTTTAAAATGTGTGTAAAATGCATCAACCCTTGATTGAACTAGATGGAATTGTGTCTTTTTTCAACCTGACTAACTATGTAACTATGTAACACATCAATAAAAAAAGAAAGGGGAAAGCAATAGTCCTTTTTTTTTGCTTTTCTTAAAGCGTTGTAAAGGTTCAGATTTTTTTAACCACTTTAGCCCCGGAAGGATTTACCCCCTTCCTGACCAGAGAACTTTTTGCGATTCGGCACTGTGTCGCTTTAACTGACAATTGCGCAGTTGTGAAACGTTGTACCCAAACTAAATTTACGTCCTTTTTTTCCTACAAATAGAGCTTTCTTTTGGTGGTATTTGATCACCTCTGCGTCACTTCCGATCACACTATAAACAAAAAAAGCCAATTTAAAAAAAAAACAAACAATATTTTTACTTTTTGCTATAATACATGTCCAAAAAAATATATAAAAAAATGTATTCATCAGTTTAGGCTGATATATATACTTCTACATATTTGTGGTAAAAAAATTGCAATCAGTGTTTATTGATTGGTTTGCGCAAAAGTTGGTGCGTTTACGAACCATGAGAATTAATTTATGGCGTTTTTATCTATTTTTACTGGTAATAGCGGTGATCTGCGATTTTTATTGGGACTGTGATATTGAAGCGGACATGTCGGACACTTTTGACACTTTTTTGGGACCTTTGGCATTTATACAGCAATCAGTGCTATGAAAATGCACTGATTACTGTGGAAATGTCACTGGCAGGGAAGGTATTAACCTGAAAGGGGCGATCTAGGGGTTAACTGTGTTCCCTGTGTGTGTTCTAACTGTATGGGGGCTGGGCTGGCAGAGGCATGACAGATCTAACTGATCCTGGTTACAGGGATCAGTAGATCAGTGTCATGCCGCCTGTCAGAACGCCGTGTTTACATTGGTGGTTCCCTTTTCTGGCTCTGTAATAAGCTATTATGGGTCGCTGGTGGCCTTCGAGGTTGCCTGACCCGCGGGCACACTCACAGAGCGCGCAGGAGAGCCACACTACCGCCATATAGGTACAGGAGCCGGTCGGGAACCGGTTAAATACCAAACATGTCATACTTACCTGTTCTGTGCACTGGTTTTACACAGGACAGCCTCGATCTTCCTCTTCTCGGGTCCCCTGCCAGTGCTCCTGCCGCTTTCTCCTGCAAGCTGCTTGCTCTGGTGCACTCATGCATGCTCACCCCTGAACCACCTCTGTGTGTCTATGAGACACACAGAGTGAGGCTCGGCCCGCCACCTTTTCCCTCCTCATTGGCTGTGATTGACAGCAGCAGAAGCCAATGGCATCCGCTGCTGTGTATCAGCCAATGAGGAGGGAGAGACCCAGCAGAGCTTCTGCTCTCATGGCCATCGCTGGATCTGGCTATAGTGAGTATGAGGGGGGCTGCACACTGAAGGTTTTTTATCTTCATGCATTCTGTGATTCAAAAACCTTCAGCCTTTAGATCCATTACTTTAAACAAAGGAGCAGATTAAAATAGTTCATAGTCAAAATAAAAATGAAAACAGGATTGGTGCCCCGAGAAATCCGCGATGCTGGAAATGACACGTACCAGTATATATGCCAGAAAGGCTAGTATGATAAGTACAAATCACTTGGGATATGGCTTTGTGGGAAGAACGTTAAACACAGACATTGTTTATCAGCTTCTAGTTATGACCTATGTCTGAAAGACATTTGGGTGATAACAAGGAACAGTCAGATTGTCTTCACACACAGTTATGTTATTTGTCATCCTCAGCTTTTATAAAGACCAGAGATTTGGAGGTATAGGTTGTTCTTTAATCATCAGCAATTATATAAAGTATCGGATTATATAGAGTTTAGAGTTTATCACAGATAATGTACGTCAGTCAGCAAACACCCTGGAGGTATCCTAAGTGATTTGCTTTCGCATAATGTTTTTTTGAAAATGATTTTTTTTTCATAAATATTTATTTTAAAAATTAGACATGGTAACATGTAGTAGAATACCTATTGTTAACAATCAGGGAATAGAAAGAATAAAAACTGTGGGCAATATATTGATAAATAAATTAACTTTTTGTTGCCATGAGGGATCTGCTAATATGACGTTTAAAACCTTATTATGAGTTTTGTGTCTGTGCTGATACATTTCACTTCAAGCACAAGTCCATCCAAAATTATTAGGATTAAGGTTGTTTTTGGATTTTGTATTGCCATTTGTGCCCCTATTGGGGAGATTTCACATATCAGGACAGGAAGTGATGGAGATTCTTTCTAATAGTAATAGATAAAAATACAGTTTTTAATAGAGAGTCAATATTTATTAAACCAATGTACTTGTGCATTTTATGGAAGCCATACTTCTTAAGAGCACCTAGTGCATTATGGTGCTCTTTGCTTTAGAGGAAAATATTAGTACAGGAAAAGTTAGAAGAACTGTTTAAAATGGTAAACAGCCCCTTGCAATTCACTGCTATACATTTTAAAGTAGGACTTGTAGGCAGGCAGCTAAATATAAAGATGAACCTGTATATGTTAATTGTTCTACTTTCCAAAAGAGTTGTAATTTTGTATTTACTGTCTGGAGATTCATTCACTCATGCTACACAGCATAGCCATGTGCTTGAGCATGCTTCCCTCTGTTCCAGTTAATACAATATAGTTTGGTAAAAGACCACCCTAACATGTAAATAAATAGTGCAGGAGCAGCAGCATTCTGTGGAGGTCATCACTCTACTCTGTCATCTAATCAGTAAGCTTTGTCTGTTCCTGGAGTAGCACTATGCAGTGCTTCACCCTTCATTTTCCAGTTTGAAAATGTAGAAATGTAAATGTAGAAAATACATGTAAAGCTGAATTCCAGGATGAAGGTCTTTTTTTCACTCAATCTTCCCCCTTCCCAAGCACAGTTGATAAATCATTATATTTTGTTAAAATCATAAAGCTATTTTGGCCCTACCTGTAGGTCACAGTAGTGCAGTTTGTTCTGTACTCATGTGACCCATATTCAGCTGAGCTCATTCAGCTGGTCCAGACTCTAGAGCAGGGGTCTCCAAACTTTCTAAGCAAAGGGCCAATTTACTGTCCTTCAAGCTTTAGGGGGCTGGACTGTGACTGGTGGGTGTAAAAAATCGCCCATCATTGGTTTTAATGGGAGAAAATGTTCCACATATGATGACATCAGTAGGGAGAATGGTGCCCTATCATTGGTGCCAGTTGGTGGAGGGCCAGATAAAAACATGCAAAGGGCCACATCTGGCTTGGAGACTGCTGCTGAGAGATCCCAACGTTAATGTTGGGATCCACCAAGTTGTCTGTCTGGCAACTAGCTCAGCCTGTCAACCCCCTCCATAGCCCAGTGCTGTCATTGCCATTGGGCAGTTGCTGCATTCACCTGGGTGAGTATGGATGTTTATTTTTTTCATGACCCACACTTGTCCCACAAGTTCAGATCCCACCAAGCAAATTAAAAGTGCGGGGGTTTGCATTATTGCCCAAACAGCTTATCTGGGACATCCAGATTCCAATATGCCCCCCCCCCACACCCAAGACAAGATCCCCACATCCACTGGACCAGGGATATGGGGATTAGGCTCTAGTCCTTATCAACACTGGGACAAAGTTGTCTTCCAGAGAGCCCTCTCCGGCATGGCACTCTCCCCACGTTAAGGGCATGTGACTTGGTATGCTCGTTGCCTTCTTTTGCTTGCAAGCTTGACTGCATGTTCAGATAGGATGTAAAGACCATAACAGAACAAGGTTGGCCTGCAACTGCCATTTTGTAAATGTTACTTTATGTTATAGTTAATCGTACAGAAGTGCTATTTCACATGCAGGTTTAGGGAATCCCCCTAGCATGTTATGCAAAGGAATTGAGCATTTTAATGTTGTCCTTTAAACCTTTTTGTAATTGCAAAAAGGACTGTAACCACTTGTTACGCTCGATAGCATTCTGTTACATTGCCCTTTTGTGTATTCAATGCTGTACTTCACTTCACTGAACATTTCAGTCACTTATTATTTCTTTATCTTGCATTACCTTAAAGCTGATTTGCAAGTAATTTATTAAGGCAGCGCTGGAAAATAATGGTGGCCACACAAAATATTGATACTTTGGGGTTGATTTACTAAAGCTGAAAAGTGCAAAATCTGGTGCAGCTCTGCATAGAAACCAATCAGCTTCCAGGTTTTATTGTCAAAGCTTAATTAAACAAGTTCAAGTTAAAAGCTGATTGGCTACCATGCACAGCTGCACCAGATTTTGCACTCTCCAGGTTTAGTAAATCAACCCTTTTGAGTCCAATTTGGACATTTTTCACTTAAGGGTGTACTCACTTTTGTTGCCAGTGGTTTAGACATTAATGGCTGTGTGTTGAGTTATTTTGAGGGGACAGCAAATTTACACTGTAATACAAGCTGTACACTCACTACTTTACATTGTAGCAAAGTGTCATTTCTTCAGTGCTGTCACATGAAAAGATATAATAAAATATTTACAAAAATGTGAGGGTGTACTCATTTTTGTGAGATACTGTATATATTTATTGCAGACAAGCACTTTGTGTTTGCTGTTGAAGAAGTGGAGTTTCGTCCATGAACCGCGTTGAGCCTTTTTCATGCAGTTTTACTTGCAATCATGCATTTTTACTCAGACCATATATATGAACTACTCAATGTGAAATCATGTGCTTATTTATTATCAACTATATACATATCAGCTTTTTACCAATTGTAATATATTTAGTTATTTTATGTGTACCTCTATGAATAAACTTGTAGTGCCATCGTGCATCATTTTACCATATGTGTGTTACACATATTAAAGTCCCAACCCCCCTCTTTTCTTTTCAATTAAATAGGGATGGAGGAGCATGTGTTGTTATACCATGAACCTCATATAAAATACCAAACTACCCCTTCTCTTTTTACATTTATCATGCATATGGAATGTTAACCTTTGGCTGCATAAAGTGGCCCATTGAAGGCCTGCTCACACATGTGCTCTACCTCAACCAACGAAAATGTACCATATTATTATTATTATTATACAGGATTTATATAGCGCCAACAGTTTGCGCAGCGCTTTACAATATTAATATATTCGTTCGTTTGATACAGCACACCCCAACACATCTAAGTAATGAATCTGTGTTACAATAAGTGCAATGCACAGCAATGTAACAACATGAATTATGATGTACTACCTTCCAAAAAAGGTGGGTGTCTGATTTTTGGTCCATTGTGGTTTGTTGGCAGCCTGCTTCTGTGCATTTAAGTGTTCAGCATTACCAAAAAAGTGTATGTCTAATTTTCAGTCGTTTGAGGTGCATTGGCAGCCCATTCTATTGAATAGGCTGCTTTAACACAGTGCATGTTAATGCGCTTTAGTGTAGCGAAACACAATGCATTGGCCTTGTGTGAATGTCCCCCCACACCCTTCTGTGCATTGCAGTTCGATGTGTTACCAAAGATGAGGCTGATCCTTTATTTGGTGTGTTGGTTGGCATCCTTTTGAAATGAATAGGCTGCCTTAAGGCATTGCATGTTAACATGCATTTGTTAAACGTACTGCAGTGAATTGGCTTGGTGTGAATGGGCCCCTCATACTTTGCATAAGGAATTTTGCAAACACTTTGACAATGCATGTATTCTGCATTTTTTCCAATATGTTAAAGTATATACCTATGAAAATGAGAATATTCCTCAAATCACAGTGCTTTTGGTTTCAATAAAATAAATTGCTTTGATACTTGTGTATGGACAATACAGGCAATGTACTGTTAGGTCAATGTCCTGTTCTTTGTGGTGACGAGATATTTCAGCAACCAAACTTAAAAAGGTACATATAAAAACAACCAAAACACCTTCCTGTACACAATTACTGAGGACAGAAGCAGAAAAGTGTTAAACCAAACAACATTATGGGAAGCTTTGTAGCAACTGACAAGATTGCAACCTCTGGGATTACATTGTTTCATCTCTAGTATCAAATGTCTCCCAGAAGGACATTCAGAAGGAGGAAGGAGGAAGCATACATTTAGGAACTTGAATAGATTAGATAGTCAAAGAACGTAGATATTTAGCCTGTAACTAATTATGGGGGATTCAACCCCATGGGTATGTACAACACAACTCATGTTAGACTTTTAGTGTGGCCAAGTAAAAAAATGAAAAGAAAAAGAACACCAGCAGGAAATATAACAAATAACGACACAAATTAGTTTGAAAAAAGATCTAAATGAACATGACTACCCCAATATTTTGGCATGTCTGTGAACAGTTTTGGCAGGTTATGATGTTCTTCTGGTACACACTGTACTTGTTGTGGTCATGAAATGCTGACATTTATTTCAGAAAACAGGGTGAGACAAAAACAATCGTGACTGTGTATTTTGGCATGTTTTATTTGTAGCCTGAAAAACAGAAGTCTAGATAAACAATACTATTAAACATGATGTCCTGCCGACACAAAGTGCATGCTTGAAATTTAGAACTAGTTTTAATAATGAGCAAACTTCATACAATCTACTCCATTGTAACCAGATTGTCTCAATTTGCCATTTATAGACTAGCATCAGTTTTGGATGGCAAACCAAATAAAAATGTCACACCTTTTTTAAATTTTTTTTTAATATAAATATATATATATATATATATATATATATATATATATATATATATATATATATATATAAATATATATATACATATATATACAGTCAGGTCCATAAATATTGGGACATCGACACAATTCTAATCTTTTTGGCTCTCTACACCACCACAATGGATTTGAAATGAAACAAACAAGATATGCTTTAACTGCAGACTTTCAGTTAAACTGTAAAGCATGTTGAATAGCTGTAGGGTAGCCAATCAACAAGCGTTTCACTGGTTTTCCCTAGAAGCCATCACAGCCATGCCTACTAATGGCTGTGATTGGCCAGCCTCTTTATAAGCTGAAGTCACTTAGTGCTGCAGTCACATGCTCTCTGAGACTCTGACTAGTGTAGGGAGAGGATGCTGCCGGCTCTGTGAGGGACAGATTGCAGATATATATAATAACATCTCATCGATCTGATTGTGGACTAGGTAGAGACTACTACTACTGCTTTGAGGGACAGATTGCAGATCTCATCCTGCATTACAGAACAATCTGCTTTGTGGGACAGATTGCAGATCTCATCCTGCATTACAGAACGATCTGACTGGACTAAGTAGAGTCTACTGCTTAGAGGGACAGATTGCAGATCTCCTCCTGCATTACAGAACGATCTGACTGGACTAGGTAGAGTCTACTGCTTAGAGGGAAAGATTGCAGATCTCATCCTGCATTACAGAACGATCTGACTGGACTAGGTAGAGTCTACTGCTTAGAGGGACAGATTGCAGATCTCATCCTGCATTACAAAACGATCTGACTGGACTAGGTAGAGTCTATTGCAGATCTCATTCAGCATTACAGAACAATCTGACTGGACTAGGTAGAGTCTACTGCTTAGAGGGACAGATTGCAGATCTCATCCTGCATTACAAAACGATCTGACTGGACTAGGTAGAGTCTATTGCAGATCTCATCCTGCATTACAGAACAATCTGACTGGACTAGGTAGAGTCTACTGCTTAGAGGGAAAGATTGCAGATCTCATCCTGCATTACAGAATGATCTGACTGGACTAGGTAGAGTCTATTGCAGATCTCATCCTGCATTACAGAACGATCTGACTGGACTAGGTAGAGTCTATTGCAGATCTCATTCTTCATTACAGAACGAACTGACTGGACTAGGTAGAGTCTACTGCTTAGAGGGACAGATTGCAGATCTCATCCTGCATTACAGAACAATCTGACTGGACTAGGTAGAGTCTATTGCAGATATCATCCTGCATTACAGAACGATCTGACTGGACTAGGTAGAGTCTATTGCAGATCTCATCCTGCATTACAGAACAATCTGACTGGACTAGGTAGAGTCTACTGCTTAGAGGGATAGATAATTGTTCTAAAATCATCTCCTACTCCTATAGGGTCAGGTTCCTGCTATTGCTGTAAGGGACAGATTATTATTGTTCTATAATCATCTCCTAGTTCTAAAGGGAGAGGTTCCTGCTGGTCCTGTAAGGGACAGATAATTGTTCTAAAATCATCGCCTACTCCTATAGAGTCAGGTTCCTGCTGTTGCTGTAAGGGACAGATTATTATTGTTCTATAATCATCTCCTAGTTCTAAAGGGAGAGGTTCCTGCTGGTCCTGTAAGGGACAGATAATTGTTCTAAAATCATTGCTTACTCCTATAGGGTCAGGTTCCTGCTGCTCCTGTAGAAGAAGAAGAATTTATTATTCATTTTTTTTTGTATTAATAAATACTTAAATAGTGCTACATAGTACATTTGCGGGCAGAATGAGGAGAGGGTCAAATAAGGGACGTGGTCGTGGTGCTGCTGGTGCTGCTGGTGTTGCTGGTGTTGCTGGTGTTGGTGAAGCTCCTGTTGAAAGGAGAGGATGTGGTCGATCTGTGCCAGCTACACGCATGAGTGAAACACCTTCCTCAGGTGCGAGTAGCCGACAGAACCTTCAACTTTATATGTTAGGCCCGAATTCCGCTAAACTAATAGTGAGGCCAGAACAAGTACAGGCGATAGTAGATTGGGTGGCTGACAATGCCTCCAGTTCCTTCACATTGTCTCCCTCCCAGTCCCTTGATGAAAGCTCAGAGTTGGCACCGGTACCCCAAGTCCACGGTTGAGACTCGAAAGTAGTTCCCTGACCCTCCCTCTGTTACACTTCCTTGACCTCCGTAACAGTCGGTGGGTTAGATGATAGCGGACATGAACAAGACCGGAGTGATAATCAAATCGCCTTAAGCCCGGATTGTATATTTCAACTTCCAAGACAGCCGATGAGCGTGGACTCCTTCCACAAAGTGAGTACGCACATCGACCGTGTCTAGCTGGTGTAGGAGAGGAAAGTTGTCCTCGAAGTGGTTGTGGTCGTTGTGGTCGTTGTGGTCGTCGTGGTCGTCGTG
>BLSH010354145.1:84310-106699 GCA_018402905.1 Glandirana rugosa | reverse complement strand
AAGCCGACTTGATGGCCAGCAATTCCCTATCACTGACATCATAGTTCCAGCAAGATGGTGCACCACCACATTATGGGTGTCAGGTCTGAGCATTCCTAGATGAACAGTTTCCTGGAAAGTGGATTGGTCGTTGTGGGCCAGTTGAATGGCCCCCAAGGTCTCCCGATCTGACCCCCTTAGACTTTTATCTTTGGGGTCATCTGAAGGCAATTGTCTATGCTGTGAAGATACGAGATGGGCAGCACCTGAAACTACGGATACTGGAAGCCTGTGCTAGCATTTCTCCTGCGGTGTTGCTATCAGTGTGTGAAGAGTGGGAGAAGAGGGTTGCATTGACAATCCAACACAATGGGCAGCACATTGAACACATTTTATAAGTGGTCAGAAACTTGTAAATAACTCATGAAAGAATAAAGTTACGCTAAAACCAAGCACACCATTGTTTTTCTTGTGAAATTCCCAATAAGTCTGATGTGTCACATGCCCCTCTTCCTATTGAAAAAACAAAAGTTGGATTCAAAATGTCCGACTTCAAAATGGCCACCATGGTCACCACCCATCTTGAAAAGTTTCCCCCTCACATATACTAATATGCCACAAACAGGAAGTTAATATCACCAACCATTCCCATTTTATTAAGGTGTATCCATATAAATGGCCCACCCTGTATAAAGTCTCTAAAGGACTGAACCTTGAGATCATCCCTATTTGTGACTAATGACAGCGGCATCCCAAAGACTTGTTCTGTGCAGCTGGCAGTCAGCTCTTCTAGAATGGAGACCTCAGAAGATCAGAGTTAATGATACTGGATCTGTGTTATCTATTCATGCACATTGATTTTCTATGTTTAAAATGTCTCAACAATCTCCCTAGTGGGACCCCTTACCACCCCTAAGCTCCATAGTAGCTGTGTAGGTTTCTATGGCTATGGTTATGCCAAAGGCCAGCAGTCTGAGTCGCATAAAGGCTCCTCTCAGGAGAAGAAAAGTGACTGTGCATTGCACCTTTCCGCAATGCAGCTGACATCATCGGGACTTGGTCTCCACCACTAGGGGTGACACAATAGCAGCAACAACTCTGACATCATTATTGTCATCAAGAAAGCAGTCGCTGGTATTCAAATCCTCTTACAGGGCCTGGGTAGTGGTTGTTGAAGCAAGGGATTACATCTGAAAATGTAGTTAGAGAGCAGCATGATGTCATTTTTGTTTACAAACAGCAGCTGGTGATGTGTTATTTAGCGATTGTAGTGCTACAGTCACTAAATGACATCTGTTTGTAAAAAAACCTGAGGATTTGCCATTTAGTGGTGGCAGCACTATCACCACTAAATGACAGACCCCTGGTCGGCTTCTGTTTGTAAACAAATTGGTTGAGAATATCAAGTAGACATGTACATGTTATTTCAAATAAATTTGTAAATTCGGAAACATTTGCATTTGGTTTGTTCCATTCATGTAGATGTGGTATTTATTATTCTCTGGAATTCAGAAAAATTAAAAATTAGGCTTGTTCCATTCATAAAGATGCGGTATTCGTTATTTTGAAAATGCGTAAATTTGGATAAATTCGTATTTGTTATGTTCACTAACAAACAACAAATTTGAAAGGAAATGACAATACCTAACTCATTTAATAGTTTATAACTATGATTATAGTTTTTATTATTATTATTCATTACTAATAAATACTAATAATAATTATAACAAAACTATAATAATGGTTAATAATTCATTATGTTCACTAACAGCCAAATTTGAAAGGAAATTCCAATACCTACCTATAATTTAATAGTTTATAGCAATTAGTATAGTTTTTAATAATTCTTATTAATAATAATAATAATAAATAATAACAATAGTTTTAAAAAACAATAATAATAGTTATGGTAAATAAAAAAAATAAATGTAGCCTCCTTAGCAGTAATCCCACTGTGGGTGAGTTTTCACTACCAAAAGCGGTAACCCCCGAACAACACTTGGGATCACATTGCAGGATCCAAGTTAAGTTACTTACCTTGTCCCCAGGATCCTGTGATGTCCCCACGCTGTGTCCATGGGCTGTGTCCCCCGCCCGATGTACTGTGTGCCGGGCTCCGTTCCCTGCGAGCACCACGTTGCCTGGGGGCGAAGCCCGGTGGCAAATTCAAAAAGTGAAAAACACATAACTTATACAGTACACTGTAAGATTACATTACTGTATCAAATCAATTCACGTCCCTTTTGTCCCTAGTGCTTTGTCCAGTGCCCTGCATGCACATTTATATTATATGTGCCACGGGAATGCAGACCGCACCTTGCCCTCCTCGAATACCATCCATGTATTACCTACTTAAATAATGGCACACAACAACTATTTTGGCAATACCTTGGCCGCGGCATGTTTATTGGTATATTCAAAATAGAAAAATAATAATAACATCATCTTGATAATTGTATTAATTCATAAAATTCTTACATCTTTCAAATCATAAACTTAAAACAGCTCAGTCTTAAAGGACTTGAGCACTATAGAATATCAAACCAAAGCCCTCCCTACAAATATGAAGGGTGACAGACCACATAACATGCTTAGCGACTAGGCGGGGTGGGGAGCTTGTTGTGTCGACCCTGACTGGCTGACAATGGCGTGAATATTACAGTGCAGGTTTTTATATAATAAGCCCCTTTCCAGAACATTCCACAAGGGGTCACATGACGCTCTGGAAATTCTCAAATGTCAGATGACCTGGTTTTCCCGCTCAAATCCCATTCTTCTTCTTTTTTTTTATTTAAAGGGACCTTACACTAATATATATATATATATATATATATATATATATATATATACACACACACACACATCACCTTGATGATATTATTAAGTCATAAAATTCTTACATTTTCAAACCATAAACTTAAAACAGCTCAGTCTTAAAGGACTCGAGCATTACAGAATATGAAACCAAAGTCCCCACAAGCCGGGTTTGAAATCTCAAGCCCAGCCTACCCTACAGTCACGGCCAATTCAATGCCATTTTGTAACCCTACGTTGAATATGTCAAATCCTACCTCTGACAAATGTATGCCATCAGATCTATACAGTCCTACTAAGCCACCCTCTAATCCCTATGCCTATAAGAAAAAACACCTATGCGAGCCATGAATTTCTCCATCGACTTATTTACTCGTCGTCTGATTTTCTCCAAATTTTTTAATTGGACATCCTGCAGCCAAATAAGCTGAGGCACTATTTTCAAGAAAATGATTGTGGTATTCGTGGATGCTATCTTGAAATAATGAAGATCTAATTTCATCATAAACATAAGATCCAGGGTTCTTATTTTACCAACATCGTTTCCCTCTAGATGCACTATTAATAAGTCAGGAGTAGGTGATGACTCCATTAACCTGGATAGATAGAAACACAAGTTAAACCATTGCATTCCTCAAATTCCTTTCCAGAAAACTTTAACTCTTTCAGGATCCAGAGACAAATTAGTTGTATAGCAGTGCTTTCCATCTCTTTTATTTGCCCAATAAACAAAGGAGTGGCCAAGGATCCAGATATATATTCTATTACTTAGAATTAGAGAAAAAGGTCAGGTCTGACATACAACCGAAAACGATGCAATTCCCATCTCCCCATCCTGGCAGCTTCTGTAGCTGCCCCAATTCTGAATGAATGAGACGTAAACGTAAAATGATGCAAATTTAGCTTCTTCATGCAAGCATTTAAAATGAAGCTAAAGTGATACCTCATAAGAGGTTACCCAAATGAATGAATTAAAAAGACATCCACGCCATCCGGCCTTACTAATAGATATCTGTTCACAGCTCTTACTGGACAAATATTCACGTCTCCACAGTGGGATAGAGAGATCCAAATACCCTTACCTGTTTTGTCAGTCTTTTAAGCCGGGATAAATAAGCGTATCCCTGTCTCAGAGACCATAATATGTTGTCTCAATAGGCCAGAAACAGATTTCTTATTTTTTGCCAACAGTTCAGATATTCGAAGGACACCAAAAAAGGCTAGCACAAAGGCTGTATTTATCAGCACAACTTTAAACTCTGAAAAACATACCGAGGCAGTAATCTTACACAATTTTTTCAGTAACTGAATCGAGATAGGTCTTCTATTGTCCGGAACAGAATTACTCTTCTTATATCCTTTAAGGGCCTGTTGTATGGAAAAGAATGCTGTACACAGAAGTAAGTTTCTTAGTTTAAAGAAAAATGATACACCAGCCAGGATCTTAGCAATGTGACAGCCCTAACTGCATTAAAGTGCAAAGGAATATTTGAATATCCGCTTCAGAAGGAGAATCAAATTGTATGTCACACTCCTTAGCAAAAGTGGTCCACCTGAATCATGCGGCTGAATATTCAGCCCATGTACTATCAGCAACAGAATGCCTAATCAAATTTAACAGCACTTCTAAATTAGGCTCCACAGATGTTCTGGACACGCGTGACCTTCCTTGTCCGCAAAAGTTGATGGAATTTGCATACCTAAAATCGAGACATCTGCAATTTGATTCTCCTTCCCAGCAATATGTCTGGCTTTTAGTCAAATGTTAAATCTTAAGCAAAGAAATACAAAGTACCTGAGTAATTTGACCACGAAAATTGAGTTAGCTGATAAGCAATTTACAGCATAAATAACTAGAGTTGAGCGGACACCTGGATGTTCAGGTTCGTCTGGTTCGTCTGAACTTTGCAGAAAAGTGGGGGCGCATGCGCGCGGTCGAGGGAGATGGCTGCCTGATCTCTCTGCTCCGCGCCGTAGGAACCGATATACCCGGCTAATCAGGCCCCCCTACAGCCCCGACACACGGAATCCAGCTCCAACGATAGCTGATTGCACCTGGATCCTGGTGGGCATGTATCGAACGCTCCGGAGTCAGCGCACCCGTCCACAACACAAAGCGTCCTCTGCTGCTGGCAAACACTAAGATGGCGTCTGAGCCTCCAGAGTCGGACGATGCCGCGTCTACTGTGATGGGTCCAGCTTCCCCGGCAGACAGCTTACACCAGTTCCCATCTGACCTGGTAAGCCCCCTCAATATGGACTCAGAGGCCCTCTTAAACAAGTTTTGTGCTATTGTGAGAGATGAAATAACAGTAGCTTCCCGCAAGCTATCAGCAGACCTAGTGAGAGGCCTCAAGGAGCTGGGCCACCGCACCCAACAGCTAGAGGGGCGTATGGATTTAGCAACCACAGTCCTGGAGGGTCATGAAGAGGAGGTGGAAAAGCTTCATTCAGAACTGGAGGTCTTACAGGATAAGCTTGAGGATGCAGAAAACAGGGCCCGCAGGGATAATCTCCGCGTCCGCGGACTCCCTGAGGCGATTACTGATCTACAGGGTACCTGCACAGCCTTTTTCCAAGAACTCACCCCTGACATACCTCCTGAACGTTTGGAGTTTGATCGCATACATAGGTTCCTCGCACCTAAGCCTACTGATGGTCCTCCGAGGGATGTTATCATTAAATTCCACTATTTTCGTACAAAGGAGAGACTCCTACAAGCTGCTCGCGATCGCTCTGACCTCTCGTTCCAGGGTAACTCCCTGCAACTTTTTACAGACCTCTCCCCAGTCACCATCGCTAAACGGCGAAATCTGAAGCCCTTTCTCCAGGTCCTGCAGGCTACTGGTATTAAATATAAATGGGGGTTTCCCTTTAAGCTTACCTTCACCCACCTTGGGCGTTCATACCAGGCTTCCTCCCCGTCTGACCTGAAGAGGCACTTCAGAGAACTTCAGCTGGATTTGCCTCCCTCTCCTCAGGACCCACCGTCCTCATCCACCCGCCGGAGGCCATTTCAATCTTCTCATAGAGCATCCCAACAGCCTCGTCAGGGTTCACAGGCGCTCCGGTCTCTACAGGATCAACGTTTCCAGGATGTTACTAACAGATGACGTTTTTGGTCTTCCTTCTGGATCCCTCTCTCCCAATTACCCCCTTGTGCCTCAATCTTCCTGATCCAGTGAACTATTTGATTTTTTGTATCGCTACTGGTTTGGTTGCCCCACGGGTGTCCCCTTCCCTAGTGTTCGGCCACCAGCCTGTGTTCTGACCTCCCCTCTCAGTACTGTTTTATGGTCCGTTAGTCCTGTACCTTAGACCACTTCAACAGAGGGGTAGCGACACTGGTGGTTAGGGCGAGAAGGGTGTATTGTGACTCCCTGACAGGTCCATAATGACTGTTGACTATGGCACCTCCCCCGGGGGGTTCCCCAGGTTCATTGGGACCTCTTTGCCTTCCTTGTTTATTGTTTTTTGTTGAAGTCTGTGGTCCGCTTTGTCTGCCTCTTCTCCCAGTTTGGTTTTTATTTGGAGGAGAAGGTAGCTAATGCTGACTTTTGGAGGGCCTCTGGCTAGTCCGTCCTTGGCTGCCCTGAATGCCTGGTCCGGCCTGGGTCTGACTGATCGTGGCCCCTCACTGCATGAGGAGATGGATCGGGAGCCTTATTTAGGCTCAACCTCCTCCTTACGGCTTATGGAGCTAACTGTTACCTGTGTGTGCCAATGATATACATATGTGTTTTTTTTTTTTTTTCATTGTTATTTTATAGTGCTACTTATTATAGTAACAGGGTGGTTCCCCCGGACTCTTGCACCCCTAATTTTGACAGACCTTGGCCAGGATCATGGCCCTGACCAACATCCGTCCTTTTAGTGGGTCTTTTGACTCACAACGTGTTATAACTTTGTTATACTATGTTATTTTTCACCAAATGTTTTCCTACTCCCTCTCATCTGAGATCTCACCTTTCTCTCCTATTTCTCTTTTTTCACTTTTCCTCTCCACTTCTTCTGGATCTCCCCTTGGGTCTGCGGGCTGGCACGGGTCGGTTTTGTTTTAGGTCCTACATTTTTTGTCCGATGGCATTGAATTGGCTCTACCTAAATGTACAGGGTATGAATTCTCCCTCTAAAAGGGTGAAAATGTTTAAATATCTTAGAAAGCAAAAGATAGATATTGCTTGCCTACAAGAAACCCACTTTTCTATTGCCTCTTACCCCAAATATTTTGATGCTCAATATCCCCAGGTTTTTACGGCCTCTGGTCCGACCAAACAGAGGGGTGTGCTCATTGCGTTTTCTAAATCTACTCCATTTAGTTGCACTAAAAAGATCGCTGATCCAGAGGGTAGGTATCTACTTCTCCAGGGCTCTATTCAAGACACGGAGGTCACAATTATGACTTACTATGCCCCTAACACTGCCCCTGGACCCTTCCTGATGCATGTTTGGGACATATTGCTATCCCATCAAAAAGGTACCCTTTTGTTGGCAGGAGATTTGGCTCTTGATCCTGCATTGGATAAATATCCAGCGGACTGTTCAGCTCCTTCCTTGGATGCAAAAAAATTTGCTGGCTCTTTGAGATCCTATGACCTAGTAGATCTTTGGAGGGAACATCACCCCATGTGCAAGGATTTTACACATTATTCTCATCTGCATCAATCTCAGTCTAGAATAGATCATATGTTTATGCTGCGTAGGCACCTTCCTTTGGCAATATCCTCTACTATTCTTTCTGTTCCCTGGTCTGATCACGATCCGGTTCTGGTTATCTGTCGATCCCTGTTGGCCAAACCTCAATATTCTCCCTGGATAATGAATGATTCCCTATTATCCCTCAAGGAGATTCAGGAGGAACTCCTGCAAGCTTCTAAGGATTTTTTTCGTACGAATTTGGGTTCGGTCTCCTCTCCAGTGACCTTATGGGAAGCTTATAAGGCAGTTCTCCGGGGTCGGGCTATCCAGTTGGCCTCGAAACGAAAACGAGAGCGTCTTTGTAAACAATCTGATCTGGAGGCTCGTCTGGAGGCACTTTCTGTTGCCTTCCGACAGGCTCCCACCCCCGCTAATCGTCGCCTCTTAAATCAAGCTAGGCTAGAATTAGATCTCTGTCTTACTGAGGGCGCTGAACGTGTGCTTCGATGGTCTCACCAGCGGTGGTACTTCAAAGCGAACAAACCTAACCGTATGTTGGCTAATAGATTACGTACTTTTAATCAGACCTTTACCCTCATTACCTTACGCACTAGACATAATATTCTCACAAGTAACCCTGTACGAGTACTAGAGGAGTTTCGCCACCGTCTACATAAGTTGTACGGCTCTCAACCCCAGCCCGGGCTTGAGGCTGCAGAATCCTTTTTGAAAAGTCTTTCCCTCCCCAAGCTGAGTGTTACTCATGCATCCCTAATGGATCGAGCTATCCAAACTTCGGAAGTCCTTCAATCTATTAAAGACCTTAAATTAGGCAAGCGTCCTGGTCCTGATGGTTTTACAGCACTTTTCTATAGGAAGCAGGCAGACGTGATAGCCCCACACTTAACAGCTATGTACAATGCTGTTAGGGAAGGCTCGGCTTTATCACCAGACCTCCTGCTGGCTAATATATTGATGATACCTAAACCGGATCGTGATCATTCCTCTTGGGCCAACTTCCGTCCCATTTCCTTAATTAATATTGATGTAAAAATTTGAATGAAGATTTTAGCCAACCGCTTAAATTCTTTTCTCCCGCGCTTGATAAAAAAAGATCAGGTCGGATTTGTCTCGCAGAGGCAGGCTGGGTATGAAATCCGCCGTATAATTCAATTGCAACATATAGCCCAGTCCCGTTCCCTGGAAACTATGCTTCTTTCTTTAGACGTCAATAAGGCTTTTGACATTTTGTCTTGGCCCTATCTGATGTCAGTACTTCGTCATTATGGTTTTGGAGCCTCCTTTATGAGCTGGATGACTGCTGTATATGCCTCCCCTAGAGCCAAGATAAGATATTGTGGATTTGAATCCTCTGTCTTTAATATTGGGAGGGGCACTCGCCAAGGTTGCCCTCTCTCACCACTTCTTTTTGTGTTGGCACTGGAACCCCTGGCGGAGGCTATACGCACCCATCCAGCTATAAAGGGTATTGAGGTGGCTGGTGTCCCTCATAAAATATCTTTATTTGCCGACGATATCTTGATGACGCTTACCACTCCTAGAATATTTTTACCTAACTTATTTTCCCCTTTAGATGTTATTGCCTCCTTCTCGGGACTTCGTGTTAACCCTTCAAAATCCCAGGCGCTTTCAGTCAACCTTTCCCCAACACTGCTAGAGGATCTACAGTCGGCTTTTTCATTCCAGTGGTCTTCCACTCTGCCCTATTTGGGGATACGTCTCACTGCCACCTATCAGGGGTTATACCAAGCTAACTTTCCACCTCTGTTTAAACGCCTATCCAATAGTCTTAATACCTGGTCCCATTTGCCACTTTCATGGTTCGGTAGAATAACTGCAGTGCGTATGACTTATCTCCCAAAGTTGCTTTATTTCTTTAGGGTTCTACCTGTCCCGGTTCCTCTACATATTCTCCAAATCAACCAATGGAAACTGTTGCAATTAATTTGGGGAACTACCCGTCCTCGAATCAATAAACATGTACTATATGCCAGGAGGATCAATGGCGGCCTTTCGGTTCCCAACCTACATGCATACTATACGGCAGCAAACATTGCTCCACTCACTCATCTTCATGAAACTTCCCAGCTACCGCTCTGGGCTGCATTAGACGTGTTGGATTCTGACCCTATCCCAATATCCTCTCTCCCCTGGCTCCCTCCTGCCCTCCGTTCCTCATCATTGAGTCCTGGCCTGGCCCACTCTCTTAGACTGTGGGATTCAGTCAAGTATTCTGCAGGTCTAATCTCTCCACACCTCCCTCTTCTGAAGATACTCCATTGCCCACTATTTTCCCCGGGCCAGGATAACCCAGCACAATTTACGTGGTGGTCCGCTAACGGCCTTCTGGATGTACATTCTCTCCTGACCCCAACTAGGATCCTAACATTTGATACTTTACGCTCCTCATATGACATCCCCCTATGAGAACATTTTAGCTACCTCCAAATTAGACATTTTCTTCAACAACTCCTTAAGTCCTGTCCAACCCCTTACATCTTGACACCCTTTGAGAGGATGTGTAGGACCTCTCCCCACACCTCAGGCATCATCTCATTGGTTTATGTAGCCATAATTTCCGCGCGAAGGCCTCCACTGCGATCCTATCATATACAATGGGAGAGGGAACTCGGTAGACAATTAGACCCAGAGGACTGGCAATCTATGACCATCACCCTCTCTAAATCCTCTCGTAATGTCCTCCTATTGGAAAATGCATACAAGGTCTTGTACAGGTGGTATTATACCCCGGCAAGACTGGCCCATTTTAACCCGAGTTATTCTCCCAATTGTTTTCGGGGGTTGTCTACAAGAAGGGTCTATGGCCCATATTTGGTGGTCCTGCCCGAAGGCATGCAGGCTATGGGTTAGGATCTACACCATCTTGCGAAATATCTTCCATGTTAACCTCAGACGTGACCCTTATGAGGCCCTCCTGGGCAAAACAATTGACGAGCTGTTACGCCCGGAGAGACAGTTGGCTCAGCATCTTTTTACCGCAACTAAACTGACCATCGCCAGATCCTGGAAAACCCCCACTCTCAGTTTTGAGGCTGTCAAAAACCGTATGAACGATATAATGTTGAATGAAAAGTTGACAGCCATTGTATCTGATACCCACGATAAGTTCTGTAGAGTCTGGCAACCCTGGATCGCTTACTCCCAACCCACTAGGTTCGACCAATCTCTCCTTTCACTTTAGGAGGCCCCCTGGTGCTTCCCCCGCAGGCCCACTCTTATTTCTTCCCACTTTCTCCTTTTCTTTCTTTTCATCTTTCTATTCTTTTTTCTTTCCTTTTTCCTTTATCTTTTTATGCTTCTATTAATGGCATGATCTGAGTTAATCAGTGGCTGATCTGTTTGAAGGCCAGGGTGACTGTTCATCCTTGCCCCCGCAGACACCGATTTTGTGACCTGTCAAGCGGCCGTGGTTGTTTCTTCCCTCTTGGACATATTGAGCACAGAGACCACCTTTTACTTGCTTAGTTGCCCAAGATGCAGTAATACATATTATAAAGCTGCTCTAAAGCTTTACTGTCTAGTAGCTCCACTGTTCCACGGTGGACTTCCTTACCTTATGATAACTTGCTGATTATACTGGTTTCTTTTACAACAATTTATATGGTTAATGTCATTATTATAGTCGACAAGTATCACAGATGTCTGCTTACATTTACTGTTTTGTTATGCAATGTCCCGTAATTCTCCATTTTGCTGTTTGATTATGCCTGTTTTTTCAATAAAACCTCTTGTATAAGAACTTTGCAGAAAAGTTTGGGTTCGGTACCGACCTTGACCCCGGACACCAAACCCCATTAAAGTCAATGGTGACCCAAACTTTTGGGCACAAAAATGGCTGTGAAAAAGTCCTGGAAAGGGCTAGAGGGCTGCAAAAGGAAGACAAATGGGGGTAAGAGTAGGACAAGTGCCCTGTAAACAAATGTAGATAGGGAAATAACTTAAAATCACATAAAAAAAATGGGAGGAGGTGGTGGATGTGGAGTAGTAGCCTAGAGGTTGACTAGGCCGTGACCGTGGCAGTGTAGGTGGAAGTGGCGGTGGAGGAGGAGGTAGCCAACACTGTTTTTTGTTTGTTTGTTTTTTATTTCTAATTGGGGTAGCCCTCAAAATATTGAGACATATTAAAAAAAAACATACCAATAGCTGTGTGAAGCCAGTCTAAATGGCTATTCTGCACAAGGTACAGACAAGTCTTGTGGGATCCATGCCTGGTTCATTTTAATAAATGTTAGCTTGTCCACATTGGCTGTGCACAGGCGGCTGTGCTTGTCTGTGATAACGCCCCGTGCCGTGCTAAACACATGTTCAGACAATACACTGGCTGCAGGGCAGGCCAGCACCTCCAAGGCATAAAGGGCAAGCTCAGGCCATGTGCCCAATTTGGAGACCCAGAAGTTGAATGGGGCAGACCCATCAGTCAGTACGTGTAGGCATGTGCACACATACTGTTCCATGATGTTGCTGAAGTGCTGCCTCCTGTTAAGACATTGTCTATCAGCTGGTGGTGCTGTTTGTTGTGGCATGCTGCTGACAAAGCTTTTCCACATTTTGGCCATGCTAACTCTGCTTTCTGAGGTGCTGGCAGTGCCACAGCTGCGTTGGTGACCTCTTCCTCCTCCTCTGCCTTCTCCTTGTGCTTCCACTGAGCCCCCGGTGTCATTTGGGAATGCCCTCAGCAGCACGTCTACCAGCGTGCGCTTGTAGTCGCGCATCTTCCGATCACGCTCCAGTGAGGGAATTAAGGACGACATGTTGTCCTTGTCACAGGTATCCAGCAGGGTGGCCACCCAGTAATCAGCACAAGTTACAATGTGGACAACTCGGCTGTCATTGAGCGGGCACTGCAGCATGTAGTCGCTCATGTGTGCCAGGCTGCCCAGAGGCAAAGACAAGCTGTCCTCTGTGGGAGGTGTATCATCTGTGTCCTCCGTATCCCCCTAGCCATGCTCCAGTGATGCCCAGGAGCTGCGTTGGGTGCCACCCTGCTGTGAACACGGTTCCTCCTCCTCCTCCTCATCATCATCTTCCTCGTCCTCCTCATCCTCCAGAACTGTGCCCTGGCTTGAAATTTTTTTACCTGGCCTATGCTGGTGCAGGAACCTACCCTCCGAGCCACTTATGAATGACTGGCCTGATAACGGTGGAAATGACCCCTCTTCCTCCTCCTCTTCCTCCTGTGCCACATCCTCTGCCATCATCGCCCAAAGTGTTTTTTCAAGGAGACATAGAAGTGGGATAGTAACGCTGAGAACAGCGTCATCGGCACTGGCCATGTTGGTGGAGTACACGAAACACTGCAATATGGTACACAGGTCTCGCATGGAGGCCCACTTGTTGGTGGTGAAGTGGTGCTGTTCTGCAGAGCGACTGACCCGTGTGTGCTGCAGCTGAAACTCCACTATTGCCTGCTGCTGCTCGCACAGTCTCTCCAGAATGTGCAAGGTGGAGTTCCACGTAGGAGGCGGTGAGGGGGAGGCCGAAGTTCCGCTGCAGCACAGACAGGCAAGCAGCAGCAGGGTGAGAACGCAGAAAGCACGCACAGACGGCTCGCACTTTCTGCAGCAGCTCTGACATATCCAGGTACTTTTTTTATAAATGTCTGCACTACCAAATTCAGCACATGCGCCAGGCAAGGGATGTGCGTCAAACCAGCTAGGCCCAAAGCTGCTACGAGATTTCGACCATTATCGCACACTACCAGGCCAGGCTTGAGGCTCAGTGGCAACAACCACTCATCGGTCTGTTGTTCAATGCCCGCCCACAGCTGCTGCACAGTGTGGGGTTTATCCCCAAAACATATCAGTTTTAAAACAGCCTGTTGTAGTTTCCCCCTGCATGTGCTGAAGTTGGTGGTGAAGGTGTTACGCTGAGCGGATGAGGAGGTGGTAGAGGAGGAAGAGAAAGCGCAGTAGGAGGAGGAGGCAACAGGAGGAAAAGAGAAATGCCCTGCAATCCTCGGTGGCGGAAGGACATGCGCCAAATGGCTAGCCGCCTCAGGCCCACCCTCCACTACATTTGCCCAGTGTGCAGTTAGCAAGATATAGCGTCCCTGCCTGTGCTTACTGGTCCACGTATCAGTGGTTATGTGGACCTTGCCACAGATGGCGTTGCGCAGTGCACGCTTGATCTCATCCCCGACTTGTTTGTGCATGGAAGGGATAGCTCGCCTGGAAAAGTAGTGGCGGCTGGGAACCACGTACTGTGGGACAGCCACCGCCATCAGGTTTTTAAAACTGTCCGTGTCCACAAGACAGAATGACAGCATTTCAAAGGCCAGGAATTTTGAAATGCTGGCATTCAGGGCCAGGGATCGTGGGTGGGTGGTTGTGCTTCCTCTTTCTTTCCGGTGTTTGGGAGATGGACAGCTGTAAGCTTCCATGGGATCGTGTGGAAATGCTTGGGGACGGTGGCGTTGCTGTCACATCGTCTGTTTGCTGCATGGCAGGTGACACTGGCACTGTAGAGGAGGAGGAAGAGGCTGAGGCAGCAGCAGAAGAGGAAGCAGGAGGAGGCCAAGACCTTTCTTGGATTTTGAGGTACTTATTCCACTGCAGCTCGTGCTTTGGATTTAGATGCCTGGTCATGCAGGTTGTGCTCAGGTTTAGAAGATGTATGCCTCGCTTCAGGCTCTCATTGCACAACATGCAAACCACTCGTGTCTTGTCGTCAGCACATTGTCTGAAGAACTGCCAAGCCGGGGAATGCCTTTGAGCTGCCTTTGGTGTGCTAGGTCCCTGGGTGCCGTGGGTAGTAGCAGGCATACTGTCTAAGGGATGCTCGCTCCACTTTTGCAACCTGCTTCCTCTTTTGCTGTGCTGGTGCCTCTGTGCGACCATCACCTCTACCTCCAAATTGCACACGTCACTCGCATGACCTTCATTCCATGTGGGGTCTAGGACCTCATCATCCTCAACCACATCGTCTTCCACCCACCCTTCACCACTGCCCTCCTTGTCAGTCTGCACACTGTGGAAAGCCGCAGCAGTTGGCAAATGTGTTGCATCATCATCAGAGACGTTCTGAGCTGGTGTTTCCATGTCCTCATCCTGCAACAGAAGTAGTTGGGCATCGGTGCACTCAATGTCTTCCACTTCTAGGGCAGGGCAATGTGGATGGCCCACGGAAAGCACAACAGGAGAGTCATCAAAAAGCATAAGAGACTGTTGCATGACTTGGGGCTCAGACAGCTTGGCTGATTTACAAGGGGCAGAGGTGAAAGACAGATGGCCATGGGGTTCAGGTGCCAACTCTGAGCTTTCATCAAGGTACCGGGTGGGAGACAATGTGAAGGAACTGGAGGCATTGTCAGCCCCCCAATCTACTATCGCCTGTACTTGTGGCCTCACCATTCGTTGAGCTGCATTTGGGCCTACCATATAATGTTGAAGGTTATGTTGGCTATTCGCACCTGAAGAGGGGTTTCACTTGTGCGTGTAGCTGGCACAAATCGACCACGTCCTCTCCTTACAACAGATACTTCACCAACACCACCAACACCAGCAACACCAGCAGCACCACGACCACGTCCCTTATTTGACGCTCTCCTCATTCTGGCCGCAAATGTACTATGTAGCACTATTTATTAATACAAAAAAAAAGAAAAAGAAATTCTTTTTTTTTGGGAAAACAGCAACGTAGACGCACTTTTTATTTTTGTACTAGAAATGCACCGCACACACCAGCAGCAGGAACCTCTCCCTACACCAGTATGATATGATTTTAGAACAATAATCTGTCCCTCACAGGAGTAGCAGGAACCTCTCCCTGCAGCACTATGATGAGATGATTTTAGAACAATAATCTGCCCCTCACAGCACCAGCAGGAACCTCTCCCTATAGCACTAGGGGATGATTTTAGAAAAAAAATCTGTCCCTCAAAGCACCAGCAGGAACCTCTCCCTCTAGCAGTATGTAATGATTTTAGGACAATAATCTGTCCCTCACAGCACCAGGAGGAATCTCTCCCTATAGCAGTAGGAGATGATTTTAGAACAATAACCTGTCCCTCACAGCACCAGCAGGAACCTCTCCCTATAGTAGTAGGAGATGATTTTAGAACAATAATATGTCCCTTACAGCACCAGCAGGAAGCTCTCCCTCTAGCAGTATGTGATTATTTTAGAACAATTATCTGTCCTTCACAGCACCAGCAGGAACCTTTCCCTCTAGCAGTATGTGATGATTTTAGAACAATAATCTTTCCCTCACAGCACCAGCAGTAACCTCTCCCTCTAGCACTAGGTGATGATTTTAGAACAATAATCTGCCCCTCACAGCACCAGCAGGAACCTCTCCCTATAGCAGTAGAAGATGATTTTAGAACAATAATCTGTCCTTCACAGTACCAGCAGGAACCTCTCCCTCTAGCAGTATGGGATGATTTTAGAACAATAATCTGCCCCTCACAGTACCAGCAGGAAGCTCTCCCTCTAGCAGTATGTGGTGATTTTAGAGCAATAATCTGTCCTTCACAGCACCAGCAGGAACTTCTCCCTATAGCACTAGGAGATGATTTTAAAACAATCTGTCCCTCCCAGCACCAGCAGGAACCTCTCCCTATAGCACTAGTAGATGATTTTAGAACAATAATCTGTCCCTCACAGCACCAGCAGGAACCTCTCCCTATAGCACTATGATGAGATGATTTTATAAGAATATGATTTTAAAACAATAATCTGTCCCTCACAGTCCCTGTAGGAACCTCTCCCTATAGCAGTATGTGATGATTTTAGAACAATAATCTGTCCCTCACAGCACCAGCAGGAACTTCTCCCTATAGCACTAGGAGATGATTTTAAAACAATCTGTCCCTCCCAGCACCAGCAGGAACCTCTCCCTATAGCACTAGTAGATGATTTTAGAACAATAATCTGTCCCTCACAGCACCAGCAGGAACCTCTCCCTATAGCACTATGAGACTAAGAGTAAACTGTACCTAGTCCAGTATTAGATGGTTTTAGAACGCTAAGCTTTCCCCTCACAGCACCTCCAGGAACCTGTCTGTAATGGAGAATGAGATGATATTAGTTTGGGAATCTATCCCTCACAGCACTAGTAAACTCTACCTAGTCCATTTTCAGATTGTTTTAGAATGCTAAGCTGTCCCCTCACAGCACCGCCAGGAATCTGTCTGTAATGCAGGATGAGATCATATTAGATCGGTAATCTGTCCCTTACATCGCCTGCAGCATGCTCTCGCTAAGCTAGCCTGAGACGATGTGACACACAGCATATGTGACACCAGCTCATATAGAGGCTGGGTCACATGATGCACTAGCCTATCACAGCCATGCCATTAGTAGGCATGGCCGTGAAGGCTTTTAAGGGCAAACAAGTGAAACGCTTGTTGGTTGGCTGCCCTGCAGCTATTCAACAGGCGCCAAAAATAGTCTTGGTCACATGATGCACTGGTCAATCACAGCCATGCCATTAGTAGGCATGGCTGTGATGGCTTCTAAGGGCAAATAAGTAAAACGCTTGTTGATTGGCGGCCCTGCAGCTATAGAAAAGGCGCACAAAATATCCGAATACCGAACCCGGACTTTTTTTCAAATGTCCGGGTTCGGTGCACGGACACCCCAAAGTCCGGTACGGTCCCGAACTTTACAGTCCAGGATCGCTCAACTCTATAAATAACTCCTTTGTTATCAGAATTAATCAGGATCCTTTTATTGGAAAGTTGCTCACCTTAAATTTCCAGAGCTACTATTAAAGGGAATAGTTCCAATGTTACTATGCTACTGGTGGCTTTTATTTTTTTCCCACCTGTCTGGCCACTTACCACAGCACCAGTGCGTCTTCCAAATAGCCACAAAACCGCACGAACCCGTGGCATCCGTATATAAATCCAGGTCTGATGAATACCTAAATTCTTCTTGAAAAATGATCGACCGTTGTATATATCAAATTCATTCAAACGAACAGGTCCTCTTTGAGGTCAACCATGAATCTTATGTGTAAAAAGGAGGATTTCAGGCTGGACGTAGCTAAATAAAGGCGACGCGAGAATATCCTGCCAACCGGCATTATTCTTGTCGCGAATGCCAATATTCCTATTAATGATTGAAGCTCTTTTAATAAAACTTTTTTCTGTCTAACCAACAACAAAATCAAGGATTTAATTTTTTTCTACTTTAGCCATTGGTATCTGAAATTCAAGTATCTCTGTCTCTATCTTTATACCCAGGAATGGGATTGTAAGCGGTAGGCATAACTCACTCAAATAACATATAATAAATAAAAGACCAGACTATTTTCTTGGATAAATGATGAATGATGGCCGCGGCTTTATTATAGGTTTTCAATAAAAAATAACCATTAGTAAATACTTTTAATCTTATAATAAAATAACCACATATTTTAAACATGTCCCAGCCACTATGGCTCAGGCCTACCAATTCATTACCTTCAGCAAATATTATTTCACCCCCCCCCTTTCCCCCCTCTTTTTTTTGGGGGGTAGGGAGCTGTCCTGATAACTCCTTCAGGTGACTGGCCATGAGGTAATTCTGGACCCTCTTTTTATAGGGGTCCCTAGCATTTCTAGAATATTCCCTGGGGTCAGATGACCTTATTTGACCTATCCTGATCTGACCTTTAAGGTTCTGGAATATTCTCAAGGTCACCTGACTTCGCTGGCCTATCCCTGACCTTCCCTGTTTTCAAAACCTGTGGAGTGCTTGAAACTGCCACCGCCTCAATACCTTGAGGAAAAGGGGGGGCCTTGAAACCGGCTTTTCCCCCCTTTTTCCCTTATAGTCTATAATTGATGACAGAAAAACAGTTTTTTTGCTAGCTAGCAGAATACCAAAATGTGACTGCCTTAAAAAGTTGAAGCATGAAGAAACAAAGAGGGGAATGGGTCGGGCCAATAAATAAGAAATCATCAAGGTAATGTAATATTCCTTGATAACCTGCTTCAAATGCTACTATTCATTGTAATGAAGCAAATTTTTCGAAATAGGCACATGATGTAGAACATCACATAGGGAGACATCAAAATAATAATTGCCTTCATAAAACATACCCAAAAAATTAAATGCTAATGGGTTCATTGGTAGTAATCTAAACGGAGCCTTTATGTCTGCCTTAGGAAGCAGTGTGCCTTTGCCAAACTTCCAAATCTGCTGAATAGCATCTTCAAAAGTACTATAAGAGACTGATGACATACTAGGAACTATTTTGTCATTTAGAGATGTTCCTTTTGGAAATGTGGGGTGGTGAATTAGCCTAAAGGAATTAGGCCTTCTTAGGTGTAATTCCTAAGGGGGATATTCTAAAATGTTCAAACAGTGGGGAGCTAAATGGACCTGCTATTCTACCCTCTTTGATTTCTTTATTTAATTTTTCCCTATGTGTGCATATTCAGTTACTGACTTTAAATTGTTAACCAATTCACGCCCCTTACTTTGGAATATTGGGAAGGTGAACCCGTGGAGAAGCCTTCAATTACAAATTTGTCTCCTGGCCTGGATAAATTCCCAGACATTCCTGCATGCTTGACAGCTTCACTGGTGTGTGCACTTTTTGTAATGTTGTCTCTCTGTTGGCTTTAAAGATCGGTATTCCTATTGAAACACCTTAGTAAAGGGTGGGGTCCTGCACAATATGAGCACTCGTGCTTGTATTTACAAGAAACCCCCCCCCCATTTACACTGGTTCTCATTGTATGCATAGCAAAATCCCCTTTTATATGGGGGCACTGTATATTGGGGCTGCTGCCTATTATAACCTGTTTTCTGTGGCAAAATTAGGTTAAGCCATAGCCCAACATCTTTATTGCCCCATTTTAATGTTGGATAGATTGATAACTTCTGTCTAAAGGACTCGTCGTACTGGAACCAGCCCAGCCCACCAAAATTCCTATAGGCCTCCAGTACATGCTTCATATCCTGGAAAAGGCCACTGCAATATTCAGGGTGTTTTTCACCCAAAACACTAGCATATATTGCAAATGCCTGTAACCACTTATGAAAGGATCTAGCCACTGGCTTTCTCCTATCATCCTCAGGTTTATCCTCTGATTTTTCATCTGTTTTGTTTATATATTCTTTTGCAGAGAGTAGTAGAGACAAGATGTCAATAAACTGACCTTTCCAAATGTTGTCTTTAATATGAGGAGAGATGTGATACCCTAAAGGTGACATTTCACATGGTAATGTTTCCTTTAAACATACCTCAGGAACCGATGAGCTAGACCTAATAAGCTCCATAAGTATAGAAACATTACCATGTGAAATGTTTTAATGTATGTATTAATGTTTTTTGCCTGTGGAGAAGAAAAAATATTACTATTACAAATACTATCCGAATTAACAGCATTCCTAATCTCATTACTCCAAACATTACTATAATTACTATTATCATTAACTGGAGTATTAATACCTTCAGCCGATCTATTTATGGTTTCCATAATGTTACTTAGTGTATTTGATAACTCACCTAGGCCACTAGGTGGAGCTGGAGCACTGGTTTAAGTTGACACAGTTTTGTGCTGCTCTCTGTATCTTCCAGTGGATGGCAATTTAATGTTCTGTATGACATTAACACTGCCAGGAGATTCTTGCTGTGTTAAAGAAGTGCTGGGTGGAGCTTGGTTAGACAAGCCTGCCACAGTTGAAATGGCCTCTGTTCTTCTCCAAAATGCCGCTCTCCCTTCCCGCCCCCTACTACCACTGGGCGGCAATGGGGACAGTACCCTCCTCTTCTTTTTTCCTCTCATGCTGTTTCTCCTCCCCTTGCTTGTAGCCACCTCTTCCGGTGGCGTCATGCGGTCTTCCTCAGCTTCTGAGGTAAAAGGCTGCCTTGTCTGCGGACTGGACTGGTGTTGCTGGAGCTGCTGCGGGCTTTTAATGGCCGGTATACCTCTGCCCTGAGGGCTCCTGACTGTACCTTCGGCACCCCACACCTCTTCTTCCATTACCTGCTCGCTTTGCTCATTCTCCTCTTCAGCCATAGCTAGGCACCTCCTTAGCCAATCTTCCCCACCACTACTTCCAGCTTTTTCCAACACCTGGTACATTAGAGACTTCATTGTCAGGTCGGCTGCAACAATGAGGTAATAAAGCCCTTTTGTGGGAGCTTGTTGCGCTGACCCTGACTAGCTCACACTGGCAGTGCGGGGGCTTTATATAATAATATAATAAGCCCCTTTCCAGAACATTCCACAAGGGGTCACATGGCACTCTGGAAATTCCCTAATGTCACGTGACCTTGTTTTCCTTGTTTTTTTTTTTTTTAAGGGACCTTACACTAATAAATATCTATATAATATTTTTTAATTAATATTTATTTAATTAAGCCTTCCTAGTCCATTCTATCTGCTTGTAAACTTGAGAATGTCCGTGGCATCCAAAAAGCATCCCTTTACATCAAAAGCGTTTTTTGACCAGCTAGAAAACAGTGATAGTAGATAAGAATCCCTTGCAGAGTCGAGTGATACTGATTTGTGGGGAAACCTGTTATCAGACACTGAAAGTGACGACAGCAACAATTCTGCAACTGAGCAAATTTCAGTGTTTTTGACTTGATTACATTATTGAATACATTTTATTATTATTATATTATTATTTTTGATAATTATTTATAGTTATTTAATAAAATATAATTAGTGTTGAGCGAACCTGGACTGTAACGTTCGGGTCCGTACCGAACTTTGGGGTGTCCGGGACACGGACCCGAACATTGCAAAAAACGTTCGGGCTCAGGTTCTGGGTTCTGGTAGTTGATCACGCATGTTGAATAGCTGCAGGGCAGCCAATTAACAAGCGTTTCACTGGTTTTCCCTTAGAAGCCATCACAGCCATGCCTATGCATCATGTGACCCAGCCTCTATATAAGCTGGAGCCACTTGATGCTGCAGTCACATGCTCTCTGAGACTCTGAATAGTATAGGGAGAGGAAGCTTCCAGCGTTTTTGTGAGGGACAGATTGCAGACATTTTAACATCTGATCCTGCATCCTGAGATTACTACTACTACTGTTGCTCTGAGGGACAGATTGCAGAAATTTGAGAATCGAGATTTCACATACTGCTGCTTTGAGTGACAGATTGCAGATCAAACCCTGCCTAACACAACGATCGTTATGATCCTACACAACGATCAGATTGTGGGATCGTACACAAAGATCAAATTGTGGGAGTAATTTGAGATTTCACATACTGCTGCTTTGAGTGACAGATTGCAGATCAAACCCTGCATTACACAATGATCTGACTGCACAAGGTAAAGGCTTCTGCTTAGAGGGACAGATTATTGTTCAAAAATCATTGCCTACTCCTATAGGGCCAGGTTCCAGCTGTTGCTGTAAGTGACACATTTATTGTTCAAAAATCATCTCCTAGTTCTAAAGGGAGAGCTTCCAGCTGTTGCTGTTAGTGACACATTATTGTTCAAAAATCATCTCCTAGTTCTAAAGGGAGAGCTGTTGGTGTGAGTAGTGCATTTCTTGCACCAAAATAAAAAGTCTGGCTACGTTGGCGTTTTAAAAAAAAAAAAAAAAAAAGGTATTAATTGGTATTAATAAATACTTACATAGGGCTCCATAGTACATTTGCGGGCCCTCTTTTACACTTCCTTGACCTCCGTAACAGTCGGTGGGTTAGATGATAGCGGACATGAACAAGACCGGAGTGGTTAGTAACTCCCCGTAAGCCCGGATGGTATATGGACACTTCCAAGACAACCGATGGACTCCTTCCACAAAGGGAACACGCATATCGACCGTGTGGAGCTGGTGCAGGAGAGGAAGGTTGTCCTCCAAGTGGTTGTGGTGGTTGTGGTCGTCGTGGTCGTAGTGGTCGTCGTGGTACTGGTGCAGAGAATAAACGAGAGGAGTAACCCGGGCGTTTACATGATACCTCGGGATACATTCATAAATAATTATGGTTAATTATGGAAAAAAAAAAAAAAAAAA
>BLSH010354145.1:73867-84220 GCA_018402905.1 Glandirana rugosa | reverse complement strand
CTGAGCCCCAAGTCCTGCAAGAGACTCTTATGCTTTTTGATGACTCTCCTGGTGTGCTTTCCGTGGGCCATCCATATAGCGCTGCCCCAGAAGTGGAAGACCTTGAGTGCACTGATGCCCAACCACTTCTGTTGCAGGATGAGGACATGGAAACACCAGCGCAGCACATCTCTGATGACGAAACACAGGTGCCAACTGCTGCAGTTTGCCTCAGTGTGCAGACTGACAAGGAGGGCAGTGGTGAAGGGTGGGTGGAAGATGATGTGGAGGATGATGAGGTCCTAGACCCCACATGGAATGAGGGTCATGCGAGTGACGTGTGGAGTTTGGAGGAAGAGGTGGTGGTCGCACAGAGGCACCAGCACAGCAAAAGAGGAAGCAGGTTGCAAAAGCGGAGCGAGCGTCCCCTAGACAGTATGCCTGCTACTACCCACCGCACACAGGGACCTAGCACACCAAAGGCAGCTCAAAGGCGTTCCCCCACGTGGCAGTTCTTCAGACAATGTTCTGACGACAAGACACGAGTGGTTTGCAAGCTGTGCAATGATAGCCTAAGCCGGGGCATAAATGTTCTCAACCTGAGCACAACCCCCATGACCAGGCATCTAAATTCAAGGAACAAGCTGCATTGGAATAATTACCTCAAAATCCAAGAAAGGTCTCGGCCTCCTCCTGCTTCCTCTTCTGCTGCTGCCTTGGCTTCTTCCTCCACCTCTACAGTGACAGCGTCACCTGCCACCCAGCAAACAGACGATATGACAGCAATGCCACCATGTCCGCCACCGTCCCCAAGCATTTCCACATGGTCCCATGGAAGCTTACAGCTGTCCATCTCCCAAACGCTGGAGAGAAAGAGGAAGTACCCCCCTACCCACCCGCAATCCCTGGCCCTGAATGCCAGCATTTCAAAATTCCTGGCCTTTGAAATTCTGTCATTCCGTCTGGTGGACACAGACAGTTTCAAAAACCCGATGGCGGTGGCTGTCCCACAGTACGTGGTTCCCAGCCGCCACTACTTTTCCAGGCGAGCCATCCCTTCCCTGCACAAGCAAGTCGGGGACAAGATCAAGTGTGCACTGCGCAACACCATCTGTGGCAAGGTCCACATAACCACTGATACATGGACCAGTAAGCATGGACAGGGACGCTATATCTCGCTAGCTGCACACTGGGCAAATGTAGTGGTAGGTGGGCCTGAGCCGGCTAGCCATTTGGCGCATGTCCTTCCACCACTGAGGATTGCAGGGCATTTCTCTTTACCTCCTGTTGCCTCCTCCTCCTACTGTGCTTCCTCCTCCTCGACCACCTACTCATCCGCTCAGCGTAACACCTTCACCACCAACATCAGCACATCCAGGGGCAAACGACAGCAGGCTGTTTTACAACTGATATGTTTTGGGGATAAACCCCACACTGCGCAGGAGCTGTGGATGGGCATTGAACAACAGACCAATGAGTGGTTGTTGCCACTGAGTCTCAAGCCCGGCCTGGTGGTGTGCGACAATGGCCGAAATCTCGTAGCGGCTCTGGGCCGAGCCGGTTTGGCGCACATCCCTTGCCTGGCGCATGTGCTGAATTTGGTGGTGCAAAATTTTCTAAAAAACTACCCGGATATGTCAGAGCTGCTGCAGAAAGTGCGGGCTGTCTGTGCGCACTTTCGGCGTTCTCACCCTGCTGCTGCTTGTCTGTCTGCGCTGCAGCGGAACTTCGGCCTTCCCGCTCACGCCTCATATTCGATGTGCCCACAAGGTGGAACTCCACCTTGCACATGCTGGATAGACTGTGCGAACAGCAGCAGGCAATAGTGGAGTTTCATCTTCAGCACGCATGGGTCAGTTGCTCTGCGGAACAGCAACACTTCACCACCAACGAGTGGGCCTCCATGCGAGACCTGTGTAGTGTATTGCAGTGTTTTGAGTACTCCACCAACATGGCCAGTGACGATGACACTGTTCTCAGCGTTACTATCCCACTTCTATGTCTCCTTGAAAAAACACTTCGGGCCATGATGGAAGAGGATGTGGCACAGGAGGATGAGGAGGAGGAAGAGGGGTCATATCCACGGTTATCAGGCCAGTCATTTGCAAGTGGCTCGGAGGGTGGGTTCCTGCACCAGCATAGGCCAGGAGGAAGATGCGCGACTACAAGCACACACTGGTAGAGGCGCTGCTGAGGGCATTCCCAAATGACACCGGGGGCTCAGTGGAAGCACAAGGTGAAGGCAGAGGAGGAGGAGGAAGAGGCCACCAACGCAGCGGTGCCACCGCCAGCACCTCAGAAGGCAGGGTTAGCATGGCCAAAATGTGGCAAAGCTTTGTCAGCAGCCCGCCACAACAAACAGCACCACCAGCCGATAGACAACATCTTAGCAGGAGGCAGCATTTCAGCAACATGGTGCAAGAGTATGTGTGCACATGCCTACACGTACTGACTGATGGGTCGGCCCCATTCAACTTCTGGGTCTCCAAATTGGCCACATGGCCTGAGCTTGCCCTTTATGCCTTGGAGGTGCTGGCCTGCCCTGCAGCTAGTGTGTTGTTTGAATGTGTGTTTAGCACGGCAGGGGGCGTTATCACAGACAAGCGAAGCCGCCTGTCCGCAGCCAACGTGGACAAGCTAACCTTTATTAAAATTAACCAGGCAAGGATCCCACAAGACTTGTCTGTACCTTGTGCAGAATAAACATTTAGACCGGACTCACACAGCCATTCGTATACTTGTTTTTTTGAATAGGTCTCAATATTTTGGGGGCTACCCCAATTATGAACAAACAAAAAAAAAACAGTGTTGGCTACCTCCTCCTCCTCCTCGACCACCACCACTTCCACCTACACTGCCACGGTCACGGCCTAGTCAACCTCTAGGCTCCTACTCCACATCCACGTGAGAAAAAGAAAATTGTGATCTGTCGCACCCACTGCGACATGCCTCCATCCCTAAATATGCATACAAACAAGGAACAATTATGGTCCTGGGAATTTAAATGAGACATGCCACATAAGAACAAAAGTACAAACGTATAAAAATTGTTATTTTATTCACATACTGTATAAAGATTAACATAATAATGAACATAATCATTCGCAAAGATCTGGCCATCAAGGGCCCTGGAAAGAGCTGACATAACCCAATAGAGGTAGAATAAAATTATCATGAATACAAAAACACATATGAGGTAAAAAATATATACATGACCAGATACATGATAATAGATGTAGAAGTCAGATGGTATACGCATTGATGTAACTCTATGCATTTCGTGGCTTATAGCCACTCGTCAGGAGTGCAATGCTATGAATTATCGTGGCTGTAAGTATAAATAAGATGAGTTAATCAGACTCATAAGGAATGCAAAATAAGTACACCCATAATAGGGGAAGTTTCTCCTACTTACATGTCAGCTCAAAACATTGGTCTAGCTTGAGAGGAAGGGAGGGGAGAGCCATATCAGGGTCTGACCCGGGGCTGAGGCAAGGATGATCCCGTCCCAACCAAGGGAAACAGCACAGGGTGGAAACCATGGTGAATAAGGTAATCCATACCAAGGAGGGAGACATGGAAGGACACATCAATTCCAGTCTACTCTAAAATTGTAAAAAATGTAACAAATTTGATGAATAATAAATATGTATATACATACAAATGCACACACACAAGTGGCACATGCATAAGTGTATGAGAGTAGGTATAGTAGGTTATAACTTACCAAGTAGTATTGGGTAAGGTGTGCAGCCAGTGCTGCAAAGGAGTGAGACCTGAAGGTAATGTGCTGGCTTGCCCTATCTATAAATACCCCAGGTGTGGGGTGTATGCTAATCAGGTGTGTCGACCTGAAGATAATATGCTGGCTGGCCCTGTCTGGGAAAATCCCCCAGGTGGAGGGCGGGGTCCCTGCCAACGTCATGCAAGACGCATAAGGGAGACAGGTGTGGGAGACAGATCCCAAATGCAAAGCATTGTGCTGGAGATCTGTCCACAACCAACCACTCCCAGACGTTTGATGGAAAAACTACCACCCAGGCATTGTGGCGTCATATTGCGTCACAAGCAGGGCCTGTGGGCATGACGCCGATGCATGGGAGGACACCCCCTGTCCGCCACCCGGCCAGGAAGGAGGCGGGGAGGACCTGCCATGCATCGCAGCCCCGGGAAAGACTCAGAAGGCTCACTTCTTCTACTCCACATCCACCCCCCCCTTCCCATTTTTTTTTATTTGATTTTAATTTATTTTCCCTATCCCCATTTTTTTGTAGGGCTCTTGCCCTACTCTTACCCCCATTTTACTTCCTTTTTCAGCCCTCTAGCACTTGCCAGGACTTTGTTACAGCCATTTTTGTGCCTAAAAGTTCGGGTCCCCATTGACTTCAATGGGGTTCGGGTCCGGGATAAAGTTCAGGCAACGTTCGGTGCCGAACCTGGACTTTTTCCCAAAGTTCGTTCGGACCCTCCGAACCCGAGCGTCCAGGTGTTAGCTGTGTTGCTCTGTTGTCTACTGGATCTGCAAGGCATTGATACCCTGCTGATAGAAACACTGCAGATTAGTGCATCATCAAATTTTGGGCACCAATTGTTTTTTTAACAAGCAACCTCAGACTATGCAAAAATGCATATGTGCAGAAACCCTTTAAAGTGATTCTAAAGGTTAACCTTTTTTGCCCTAAAATAAAAAAGAAGTTATACTTACTGTACCTGCTCTGTGCAATGAGCAGTCTCCTACCTCTTTTTCTGGAGTCCCTTGATGGCACTCTCCTGTTCTTCTCTCAGCAAGCATGGCTGTGCTTCCCAGCTGGTCTGTGTACATCCATAGACACATACAAATACCCCCTGCTCCCTCCTCACAGGATTGGACTGACAGCTGCTATGGCTCCCACTGCTCTCAGAGTCTCCTGTGAGACTAGGAAGAGGGATCAGTGCTGCTGCAGACTGGAACAATACTGGAACAGTGGAGGTGCCAGGTAGAGGTTTAGGGATGAGGGGTGGGGGGGCATTGGGGGCCACTGGTATATTTTCTTGGAGGGGAGGCAAACAGTGCACAGCCAGCCAGCTCCCTCCCACGGTTAGGTCACCGATACCCAATCGTCCCGATCCCCTGGTAGTGGTCGGTTGTTTGGTCACCAGCAAAAAACTTAGCCCTGGCAGCGCTTCCCTCCAGGCGACGGGTGGCCTGTACCATGCCACTGTGTCTCCTCCTCAGAATCACGGCGATGTCCTCACTGTGTGTCTCCTCATTGGCATCATGGCGGTTTCCTCGCCGTGCATCTCCTCCCTCCCCCTCCCTTGTCCAATAGGGCAGCTTTTCCTTTCGGCCAATTGGGTAACTGGTCTCAGGACCCACTTCCTGATTGGCTGGGAGGCAGAATAAGTGTGACAATAGAAAATATTCATTTGTTATTGTCACACAACTGGGTGGGCTTCGGGCACAGTGCTCTGCTCCCCGAGCCCACCCTTTTTTGAAGCCAATTACAGCCTCTGGCTCTAATCACGTGCTTAAAAAAAAAAAAACAAATCCCCCATTGTAATCCATGTGTTTGTCGACCCTGCATGTAGATCAGGGGACGGACGTGTGGATGGGGGGGCGGCGCACATGCGCCCCTTATGAACGTGGTAGGATATGTTTTACCTTATTGCAGGGAATGCATTAAGGTAAAATGAACTGTTAGAATTTAGAACCAATTTAACTGTACCAAAAAGTACTAAACACCTTTCTAACTTAAAAGTAATACACCTTTAAATATATAGATTTGGCAAAATGTATCGTAGCTAAATGAATGTTTTAGGAGAAACCTTCTCTTACGCTTGAGACATATGTTAACCTTTAATACAATAATTGAAGTAATATAGGTGAAAAATGTCTTTCCTCACCTGGTCATTTGTCTGTCATATATTATTCAGGTTAGCTGTATTTGTCCTGAACTGTATCATTCTGTAACAGAGTCATGTGTGAAATATATTCTCTGTAATTCTTTCAGACTTCTTGAGGCTGATTAAAACAAATCACTTTTCTGTGTGAGGAAAGCTGTCTTTGCTGATGGAGTGAGAAGTACTTATTTGTCTTTTCTTTATCATAAAGAAAAATCAGAACTATGATAATTATTACCTGTACAGTAGGGCCATTGTTATAAGCAATTATTCCATGTGAATTCAAAAATATTTGCAGCATTAATGAGATATATTAGATATATACTGAGATATATTAAGATGCAGTTACATCATTGTAACAAACAGTCCAGCAACTTGCATATACAGAAGAAGAGGTCAGCAATGACAGCTCACATATTCCTCTTACAGCGTATCTATGGTTAAAGATAAAAGCAGGTGTGTATTTCAGTGTGCAAATCTAATCTTGTCTAGCCTGTCTTTTTTATTATTTTTAAATTTAATTTTTTTTGCTTCTCATTTTTTAACCAATCTCCTTATTGATCTGTTGATCCTGCTACCCAACTGAGGTTTACTTAACTCCCTCCAGCCTGGGGACAACACTGAGGCAGGCTCTGCAAATTTACACCCAGCAATACCATCCTCTGGAAAGGGCATGCTCTGTTGAGCTTATAAAAAAATATGGTGACTTTGCCAGCCTCTGCACAGCTTTTCTCCTAGCAAAGGTTTGCATGAGTTCTTCTCTCAGCATCAGTCAAACTGAAACTCAATTTCTTTACCTACTTACTTGTAGTGCCGAGGGGGAGAGATCTACATTCTCCTATTTAGTAGTGCATCTACACTGAGCAACAACTGTTATCAAATGTTGTTTTAAATAGCACTTAAAACCACTTGATGCCAACCTCATACATATATGCAGCTCCACTAGACTGTTTTTTTCCTGTGGGGCCACTTAAAGTGATACTAAAGTCAATTTTTTTTCTTTAAAAATAACAAACATATACTTACCGTCTCTATGCAGTAGTTTTACACACAGCAGCCCAGATCCTCCTCTTCTTGGGTACCTCTTCGCTGCTCCTGACCCCTTCCTCCTGTTGAGTGCCCCCACAGCAAGCATCTTGCTATAGGGGCACCCACGCTCAGGCTCAGTGTGTCCATTCAGACACTGAGCCACAGTTCGGTCCTGCCCCTCTCTCTCCTGATTAACTAACTGACTTTTATTGACAGCAGCGGGAGCCAATGGCACCACTGCTGTATCTCAGCCAATTAGGAGGGAGAGTCCCCAGTGGCCAAAGCACTGGTGGTGCACATCGCTGGATAGAGAGGGGGCTCAGGTAAGTATTAGAGGGGCTAAGGGGGCTGCTACACACAGAAGGTTTTTTATCTTAATGCATAGAATGCATTAAAGTGGTTCTAAAGTCTCATGATGGTTTTTGACTTTAATGCATTCTATGCATTAAGGTGAAAAACCTTTTCTCAATAGTGACCCCCCAAGAGCCCCCCTTTTACTTACCTGAGCCCGTTCGTTCCAGCGGCGGCTATGAGCAATCCGCTTCCTCCAGTGTCTCGGGTCCTCATTGGCTGGATTGATAGCACCAGAGCCATTGGTTCCTTCCTGCTGCTGTCAATCAGGTCCAGTGAATACACGCAAACAGCAGGACACGGGAGCGCGCCCGCACATGTGACCCCAGGGAAGATTTCCCTGATGGGTCACTCGATGCAGAGGAGGTCCCAGGAGCACTGCAGGAGGACCCCAGAAGAGGAGGTTCGGGGCCACTCTGTGCAAAAGCACTGCACAGAGGAGGTAAGTATGACATGTTTGTTATTTTAAAGAAAAAAAACAAAGCTTTTGAATCACTTTAAGATAACAATCTTCTGCCTTTACAACCACTTTAACCACTTCATCTCCGAAATATTTACCTTCTTCATGACCAGGCCATTTTTTGCGATATGGCACTGCGTTACTTTAGCTGACTATTGCGTGGACTTGCGTCTATGTACCCAAAAAAAGTATGTCTTTTTTTCCCCACAAACAGATCTTTCTTTGGGTGGTATTTGATCACCTCTGCAGATTTAATTTGTTAGCGCTATAAACAAAAAAACACAACAATTTAGAAAATTGAAAATAAAAAAAAAAGTTTACTTTCTGCTATAAAACATATCCAATATTTTTTTTTTAAAAAAATCAAATTTATTTATCAATTTAGGCCAATATGTATTCTTCTACACATAAAAAAAACCCCAATAAGCGTATATTGATTGGTTTGCTCAAAAGTTATAGCGTCTACAAACCATGGGATATATTTATGGAATTTTTTTTTTTTTTCAGTGATTTATAGTGGTACTGCGATATTGCAGCAGACAAATTGGACACTGACATTTTGACACTTTTTTGGGGACCAGTGACACTAATACAGTGATCAGTGCTAAAAATATGCACTGTCACTGAACTAATAACACTGGCTGGGAAAGGGCAACATCAGGGGAAAAAAAGGGTTAACTGTGTGCCTAGCTGGTGTTTCAGTGTAGTGGGGGAGGTGCTTTTACTAGTGGAAGGCATGAATCGGTGTAACTGCTTTACAGGAACACAGGATCAATGCCTTCTGTACTGACAGAGCACGCACTCGATACCCAGAAGTGAAGGATCACGTATATATATTTGTGATCCTGCACAGCGTGGCCACCCTGTAGCAGTAAAAGTGCTATGGGGTGGTTGGCAAGTGGATTTGCGTATCACCCTTTGTGCTGGGAGCACAATGCAAGGCACACTCCCAGCACAGAAACCAGGGTCTCATAAAGAGCCCGGGGCCCTGTACCAATGATTGGGACACGGAACACCCGATTCTGGGTCACCTGATCTCTGTAAAAACCCCTGATTCACTACCACAGTGATCAGTTACTGTGAAGCCCACCCCATGTTTTCTATATCTGTGAATGGAGGAAACAGATACATCATATCTCTCTCTTTCCTTGTGTAGAGAAAAAAAAAGTGTGTAAAAAAAAAAAAGTAATAATAATAATACAAAAAAATACAAAAAATACCAAGATCAAGGTTTGATCTGAGTCAGTGCCAGGGTTGGGGTTTGGGTTAAGGTCAGCGTCAAAGGTCAAGGTCAGAGTCAGTTTTTTTTGTACATGATTTTTTTTTTTAATTATTATCAGTCAGTTAGTGTCAGTGTGTTTTAGTTAGAATAAAAAAAAGAAAAATGTGCACTCTTGTTTTTGGGCTGTACTACAGGTACAAACAACAGCTACCATACACATATGTGGTATAGCTGCGATCACCAGGAGCAGGAGAATTTATTTTGGGTTGTTCTTTGGTAGAAGGTTGTGTTATTAGCATGAAATATACAGCTGTATTAAAAATATATATATATATGTTTACTATTTTGGGCCAGTTTTCCTTTGACAAAAAAACAAGACATATAAAAATTGTGCTTAGGCATGAAGGCATGACTAGAGTTGAGCGGAAACCTGGATGTTCGGGTCCGGCGGGTTTGGCCGAACTTCGCAAAAAAGATCGAGTTCGGCCCCGAATTAGACCCGAACTTTTGGGCCCAAAAATGGCTCTAGAAAAGTCCTGGAAAGGGCTAGAGGGCTGCAAAAGGAAGCAAAATTGGGGTAAGAGCCGGACAAGTGCCCTGCAAACAAATGTGGATAGGGAAATAACTTAAAATCACATAAAAAAATAAAAAATGGCGGAGGAAGTGGGTGAGGAGTAGGAGGTTGAGGAGGCGGTGACAGTGGCGGTGTAGGTGGTGGGAGTGCTGGTGGAGGAGGAGGAGGAGGAGCTAGCCAACACAGTTTTTTGTTTGTTTGTTTTTTTTTCTAATTGGGGTAGCCCCCAAAATATTGAGACATATTAAAAAAAAAAAAGACAAAGTTCACTTAAGTATACCAATGGCTGTGTGAGGCCGGTATAAATGTGTATTCTGCACAAGGTACAGACAAGTCTTGTGGGATCCATGCCTGGTTCATTTTAATAAACGTTAGCTTGTCCACGTTGGCTGTGGGACAGGCGGCTGCACTTGTCTGTGATAACGCCCCCTGCCGTGCTAAACACACGTTCAGACAATACACTGGCTGCAGGGCAGGCCTGCACCTCAAAGGCATAAAGGGCAAGCTCAGGCCATGTGCCCAATTTGGAGACCCGGAAGTTGAATGGGACAGAACCATCAGTCAGTACGTGTAGGCGTGTGCACACATACTGTTCCACCATGTTGCTGAAATGCTGCCTCCTGCTAAGACCTTGCCTATCAGCTGGTGGTGCTGTTTGTTGTGGCATGCTGCTGACAAAGCTTTTCCACATTTCAGCCATGCTAACCCTGCCTTCTGTGGTGCTGGCGGTGCCACAGCTGCGTTGGCGACCTCTTCCTCCTCCTCTGCCTTCGCCTTGTGCTTCCACTGAGCCCCCGGTGTCATTTGGGAATGCCCTCAGCAGCGCGTCAACCAGCATAAGAGACTGCTGCATGACTT
>BLSH010354145.1:61236-73857 GCA_018402905.1 Glandirana rugosa | reverse complement strand
CAAGTCTTGTGGGATCCATGCCTGGTTCATTTTAATAAACGTTAGCTTGTCCACGTTGGCTGTGGGACAGGCGGCTGCACTTGTCTGTGATAACGCCCCCTGCCGTGCTAAACACACGTTCAGACAATACACTGGCTGCAGGGCAGGCCTGCACCTCAAAGGCATAAAGGGCAAGCTCAGGCCATGTGCCCAATTTGGAGACCCGGAAGTTGAATGGGACAGAACCATCAGTCAGTACGTGTAGGCGTGTGCACACATACTGTTCCACCATGTTGCTGAAATGCTGCCTCCTGCTAAGACCTTGCCTATCAGCTGGTGGTGCTGTTTGTTGTGGCATGCTGCTGACAAAGCTTTTCCACATTTCAGCCATGCTAACCCTGCCTTCTGTGGTGCTGGCGGTGCCACAGCTGCGTTGGCGACCTCTTCCTCCTCCTCTGCCTTCGCCTTGTGCTTCCACTGAGCCCCCGGTGTCATTTGGGAATGCCCTCAGCAGCGCGTCTACCAGCGTGCACTTGTAGTCACGAATCTTCCGATCACGCTCCAGTGAGGGAATTAAGAAAGGCACATTGTCCTTGTAACGGGGATCCAGCAGGGTGGCCACCCAGTAATCAGTACAAGTTACAATGTGGGCAACTCGGCTGTCGTTGCGCAGGCACTGCAGCATGTAGTCGCTCATGTGTGCCAGGCTGCCCAGAGGCAAAGACAAGCTGTCCTCTGTGGGAGGTGTATCATCTGTGTCCTCCATATCCCCCCCAGCCGCACTCCAGTGATGTCCACAAGCTGCGTTGGGTGCCACCCTGCTGTGAACATGGTTCCTCCTCCTCCTCATCATCCTCGTCCTCCTCATCCTCCAGAACTGTGCTCTGGCTTGAAAATTTTTTACCTGGCCTATGCTGATGCAGGAACCCACCCTCTGAGCCACTTGTGAAGGACTGGCCTGATAACCTTGGAAATGACCAATCTTCCTCCTCCTCTTCCTCCTGTGCCACATCCTCTTCCATCATCACCCAAAGTGTTTTTTCAAGGAGACATAGAAGTGGGATAGTAACGCTGAGAACAGCGTCATCGGCACTGGCCATGTTGGTGGAGTACTCGAAACACAGCAATATGGTACACAGGTCTCCCACTCGTTGGTAGTGAAGTGGTGCTGTTCCGCAGAGTGACTGACCCGTGCGTGCTGCAGCTGAAACTCCACTATTGCCTGCTGCTGCTTGCACAGTCTCTCCAGCATGTGCAAGGTGGAGTTCCACCTTGTGGGCACGTCGCATAGGAGGCGGTGAGAGAGAAGGCCGAATCGCAGACAGATGAGCAGCAGCAGGGTGAGAAAACCGAAAGCACGCACAGACCGCCCACACTTTCTGCAGTAGTTCTGAAATATCCGGGTAGTTTTTTAGAAATTTCTGCACCACCAAATTCAGCACATGCACCAGGCAAGGGATGTGCGTCAAACTGGCTAGGCCCAGAGCTGCTACGAGATTTCGTCCATTATCGCACACCACCAGGCCGGGCTTAAGGCTCAGTGGCAACAACCACTCATCGGTCTGTTGTTCAATGCTTGTCCACAGCTCCTGCCCAGTGTGGTGTTTATTCCCCAAACATTTCAGTTTTAAAACAGCCTGCTGTCGTTTCCCCCTGGATGTGCTGAAGTTGGTGGTGAAGGTGTTACACTGAGCGGATGAGAAGGTGGTAGAGGAGGAGGAAGAGGAGGAGGAGGCAACAGGAGGCAAAGAGAAATGCCCTGCAATCCTAGGTGGCGGAAGGACATGTGCCAAACTGCTATCCGCCTCAGGCCCAACCGCCACTACATTTGCCCTGTGTGCAGTTAGCGAGATATAGCGTCCCTGCCCATGCTTACTGATCCACGTACCAGTGGTTTTGTGGACATTGCCACAGATGGCGTTGCGCAGTGCACACTTGATCTTGTCCCTGACTTGTTTGTGCAGGGAAGGGATGGCTCACCTGGAAAAGTAGTGGCGGCTGGGAACCACGTACTTCGGGACAGCCACTGCCATCAGGTTTTTAAAACTGTCCATGTCCACCAGACAGAATGACAACATTTCAAAGGCCAGGAATTTTGAAATGCTGGCATTCAGTACCAAGGATCGCGAGTGGGTAGGGGGGTACTTACTCTTTCTCTCCAGTGTTTGGGAGATGGACAGCTGTAAGCTTCCATGGGACTGTGTGGTAATGCTTGGGGATGGTGGTGGGCATGGTAGCGTTGCTTTCACATCGTCTGTTTGCTGGGTGGCAGGTGACACTAGCACTGTAGAGGTGGAGGAAGAGGCCGAGGCATCACCAGAAGAGGAAGCAGGAGGAGCCCGAGACCTTTCTTGGATTTTGAGGTGCTTATTCCACTGCAACTCATGCTTTGCATGGAGATGCCTGGTCATGCAAGTTGTGCTCAGGTTGAAAACATTTATGCCTCGCTTCAGGCTCTGATTGCACAGCGTGCAAATCACTCGTGTCTTGTCGTCATCACATTGTCTGAAGAACTGGCACGCCTTTTGAACGCCTTTGAGCTGCCTTTGGTGTGCTAGGTCCCTGGGTGCGGTGTGTAGTAGCAGGCTTACTGTCTAAGGGATGGTCGCTCAGCTTTTGCAACCTACTTCCTCTTTTGCTGTGCTGGTGCCTCTGTGCGACCACCACCTCTTCCCCCAAACTGCACACGTCACTCGCATGACCTTCATTCCATGTGGGGTCTAGGACTTCATCATCCTCCACATCATATTCCACCCACTCTTCACCACTGCCCCCCTTGTCAGTCTGCACACCGTAGAAAGCCGCAGCATTTGGCAAATGTGTTTTGTCATCATCAGAGACGTGCTGCGGTGGTGTTTCCATGTCCTCATCCTGAAACAGAAGTGATTGGGCATCGGTGCACTCAATGTCTTCCACTTCTAGGGCAGGGCTATGTGGCTGGCCTACGGAATGCACACCAGCACAGTCATCAAAAAGCATAAGAGACTGCTGCATGACTTGGGGCTCAGACTGCTTGGCTGATTTACAAGGGGCTAAGGTGAAAGACAGATGGCCATGGGGTTCAGGTGCCAACTCTGAGCTTTCAGCAAGGGACCGGGTGGGAGACAATGTGAAGGAACTGGAGGCATTGTCTGCCACCCAATCTACTATCGCCTGTACTTGTTCTGGCCTCACCCTTCGTTAAGAGGCATCTGGGCCTACCATATAACGTTGAAGGTTCTGTTGGCTACTCGCACCTAAAGAAGATGTTTCACTTGTGTATGTAGCTGGCACAAATCGAACACATCCTCTCCTTGCAACAGGAACTTCACCAACACCACCAACACCAGCAGCACCAGCAGCACCACAACCACGTCCCTTATTTGACGCTCTCCTCATTCTGTCTGCAAATGTACTATGTAGCGCTATTTATTAATACAAAAACAGCAACATAGACGCACTTTTTATTTTTGTGCAAGAAATGCACTGCTCACACCAGCAGCAGGAACATCTCCCTACACCAGTATGATATGCTTTTAGAACAATAATCTGTCCCACACAGGAGCAGCAGGAACCTCTCCCTTTAGCACTATGATGAGATGATTTTAGAACAATACTCTGTCCCTCACAGGAGCAGCAGGAACCTCTCCCTGTAGCACTATGATGAGATGAATTTAGAACAATAATCTGTCCCTCACAGGAGCAACAGGAACCTCTCCCTGTAGCACTATGATGAGATGATTTTAGAACAATAAGCTGTCCCTCAGAGGAGCAGCAGGAACCTCTCCCTCTAGCAGTATGTGATGATTTTAGAACAATAATATGTCCCTCACAGGAGCAGCAGGAACCAGTATGATATGCTTTTAGAACAATAATCTGTCTCTCACAGGAGCAGCAGGAACCTCTCCCTTTAGCACTATGATGAGATGATTTTAGAACAATACTCTGTCCCTCACAGGAGCAGCAGGAACCTCTCCCTGTAGCACTATGATGAGATGATTTTAGAACAATAATCTGTCCCTCACAGGAGCAACAGGAACCTCTCCCTGTAGCACTATGATGAGATGATTTTAGAACAATAAGCTGTCCCTCAGAGGAGCAGCAGGAACCTCTCCCTCTAGCAGTATGTGATGATTTTAGAACAATAATATGTCCCTCACAGGAGAAGCAGGAACCTCTCCCTCTAGCAGTATGTGATGATTTTAGAACAATAATCTGTCCCTCACAGGAGCAGCAGGAACCTCTCCCTCCGGCAGTATGTGATGATTTTAGAACAATAATCTGCCTCTCATAGCACCAGCAGGAACCTCTCCCTATAGCACTAGGAGATGATTTTAGAACAATAATCTTTCCCTCACAGCACCAGCAGGAACCTCTGCCTATAGCAGTAGGAGATGATTTTAGTACAATAATCTGTCCCTCGCAGCACCAGCAGGAACCTCTCCCTATAGCACTAGGTGATGATTTTAGAACAATAAACTGTCCCTCACAGCACCTGCAGGAACCTCTCCCTCTAGCACTAGGAGATGATTTTAGAACAATAATCTGCCCCGCACAGCACCAGCAGGAACCTCTCCCTCTAGCAGTATGTGATGATTTTAGAACAATTATCTGTCCCTCACAGCACCAGCAGGAACCTCTCCCTCTAGCAGTATGTGATGATTTTAGAACAATAATCTGCCCACAGCACCAGTAAACTGTACCTACTCCAGTATCAGATGGTTTTAGAATGTTAAGCTTTCCCCTCACAACACCGCCAGGAACCTGTCCGTAATGCAGGATGAGATGATATTAGATCGGTAATCTATCCCTCACAGCACTAGTAAACTCTACCTAGTCCAGTATCAGATGGTTTTAGAACACTAAGCTTTCCTCTCACAGCACCGCCAGGAATTTGTCTGATATGCACGATGAGATGATATTAGATCTGTCATCAGTCCCTCACAGCGCCGGCAGCATGCTCTCCCTATACTAGCCTGAGAACATACGTGACTGCAGCTCATATAGATCCTGGGTCACATGATGCACTAGCCTATCACAACCATGCCATTAGTACGCTTGGCTGTGATGGCTTCTAAGGGCAAACGAGTGAAAGGCTTGTTGACTGGCTGCCCGGCAGCTATTCAACAGGTGCCAAAAATAGTCTGGGTAACATGATGCACTGGCCAATCACAGCCATGCCATTAGTAGGCATGGCTGTGATGGCTTCTAAGGGCAAACAAGTAAAACGCTTGTTGATTGGTGGCCCTGCAGCTATAGAAAAGGTGCGCAAAATATCCGAATACCGAACACTGACTTTTTTTCAAATGTCCGGGTTCGGGTTTGGGGAACGGACATCCCAAAGTCCAGTACGGACCCAAACTTTACAGTCCGGGTTTGCTCAACTCTAGTAGTCACATAAAAATAGCTGGAGATAGAGCGGCTTATGACAAGCTGTAATCGGTCTCACCCGACGCTGCCTGCAGTGCATGCGTCTCATCAGCTTCCCGTGTGCTACCGACTCAGTTGGTTGCTGTAAGTCATGCCCCGACATGTTTCATCATACAGATTTCCTCATGGGGTTGGCTGTATGGTTAGGCAACACATCCTCTTATGGGTAGTGGTATGCAAATCTTAGACTACTCACACACCCTCACTCCACAATGCAGCGGCTGTATTCCACATAATAGACTAAATTAATTACCATTCAGTCTAGAAGAGCCCGGCACTGGTGACTACAATGCTGGAAACATAGCTTCCAGCGTCCGTGTCACTTTTATATGGTGTGCAGATTAACAGATAACAGTGTAAAGCTTCACAGGACATTACAACTAATGAAATCTACATTAAATTCACATATAAAACAACATATTTAAAATGTTGGGTTTAATTTTAGGCTCATAACCTGTAACTTCTCATCTTTGGACATTCACATATAAAACAACATATGCATCATATCCTATAAAATGCTAGTTATATACAAAGTACATAAAGTACACTAAAAGCTCACTTCAAGTGTCCAAAGATGAGAAGCTACAGGTTATGAGCCTAAAATTAAATCCAACATTTTAAATATGTTGTTTTATATGTGAATTTAATGTAGGTTTCATTAGTTGTAATGCCCTGTGAAGCTTTACACTGTTATCTGTTAATCTGCACACCATATAAAGGTGACACGGACGCTGGAAGCTATGTTTCCAGCATTGTAGTCACCAGTGCCGGGCTCTTCTAGACTGAATGGTAATTCATCCAGTCTATTATGTGGAATACAGCCGCTGCATTGTGGAGTGAGGGTGTGTGAGTAGTCTAAGATTTGCATACCACTACCCATAAGAGGATGTGTTGCCTAACCATACAGCCAACCCCATGAGGAAATCTGTGTGATGAAACATGTCGGGGTGTGACTGTACGGCAACCGAGTTGGTAGCACATGGAAAGCTGATGAGACGCATGCACTGCAGGCAGCGTCGGGTGAGATTGATTACAGCTTGTCATAAGCCACTCTATCTCCAGCTATTTTTATGTGACTACATGCTTGTGTTTTAATTGCTTTGTGTAAGTGTGATGGCTTAAGGATTTTTAACAAAATAAAAGTGTTTGATGGTTCTGACATTATTGCACTAGTGGAGATTTGTTCCTTTTTTCACATGTACCACCTGATCAAGTATTTTTTAAAACCACTGAGAGCTGCCAAGCGTGAATTCAATGACTTTTAAATGCTGTTCCAGCCAGGCATGAGAATGTTTGGCCATTGGCTTTGGTGAGTGTCATCCCTATGGGAGCAGGACTTCGTGACCCATCGCGGGTGTTGTTTGTTTCCTTTCCAAACACTTCACAGCTGATCCAGCTACACCCCCCTGATTCATCTCTTGGGATCTTGTGTGATTTGGACTATGGACTGTGTTCTCATGTTTTAAATGCAATTACTTGAAATAAGTGCATCTCTTTTTTAGCGCTGCCTTGCCATTTATGTTCTTCTTGCATGTATGGTATTTGAATTATGTTACCTTAGTATATATAGGCAGCAGCTTGTGATAATCAATTTGTTTTATTTTCCTGGCGCAGGGGTAGTAGGTATTGGGAAGGGCTACCTTGCACACAGTATATACCAATAATACCTACTCTTTGCATCTTGTTTCATTTGAATTTTAACCCACTTGCTGCCATGGAAGCAATTAACTTTTTGTCTAATCGATAACTTTTACCTGAATCAATTTTTTCTTCTAATGAGATTCAGAGTGAACAACTCACTGACCATTCTAGCACATTTAAAATGTTGGAAAATACCTTAGAAAAACAAATTAAGGCTTGGTGCAACATCTTTACCTTCAAACATTACCTGAAGGAGAGCATTATCTTCAGGAGTCTTCGATGGGAGGTGTCCCCACAGGATGGTTTAACAGATGAAGCGTCCATGAATGAATGGCTTGAATTTTTTAATCGGGTAGGGACAGAACTACAGGTATTGGTGTTGAAGTGAAAAAAGGCTAAATTAGAACGCATCAACCCCAAGATTGCTGAATTAACTATTAAATTAGAACCCATTAAAGACACTAAGGAGTTTAAGGATTTTAATATTAATATTAAAAAGAAACTGGATAAGGTGGATTTAGAGACGCAAAAGAAAAAGGTTAAAAAGTTCAAGCGGGACTCCGCTGATTTTTGGGAGAGCTCCAATTATTTGTGGCAAAATCCCACTACCTCCAATGCCAATGTGTTAGTTGTCCACAACAGGTGGAAGCCAGGATACCTTTTGGGCCACCACCCCGAAACTGAACTTACCCGGGGAGCCCCCACTATGAGCAAAAAATCTAATGGAGAGGGCAAGGGTAATCTGTGTGGGAGGTTTGACTCTCAGAATGGACAACCAAGGGCCCCCAATCCTCCTTCCAGACAAGGAAAACAACATAACACTCAGGAGAATGGATGCAACTCGACACCGCAGAATTACAGGAACTATGATAATAGGTCTCCCTTACCAGTACAGAATAGGTTCCAACACTTAGTACACTATGAGTACGATGAACAAAGAAGGGATGGCTCTCCTTTTTTAGGGTCATGTGGGGGTGGTGGAGGCCATCAGGTCGGGGCCACTACCCCCCACTGCGCTGAGGTCGGGGGAGGGGCAGACCTTACCAACAAGGACCCCACAACAGATACCCCCCAACACAAAGTGAAGGGGTTGTAGAGCAGGAAAACGCTTACAATCCCAGAAAAAGAAGGAGGGAAACAAATAGTGACATCTACAATTTAAGTAGTGTACAATTAAATCACAAAGAACTGAATTTTCTGAATTTATGCTTGAAATGTGCCCCTAGGAAGACACTGAATAAATTGATAGTGTGGCTCGATAACGCAAAACGCCATCATACGACGGTGGCCGCGAGATCGAGCCCAGTGAGCGCGCGCGCGCCGCCGGAGGCACGCCCGCGCGCTGTGTCCGGGGAGGGCCAGGGAGCGGGTGCGGTGGAGTCGATCTCCACCGGCCACCCGCGATGCCCCCCCGGAGTGAAAGAACGGAGGTCCGTGTAAGTAAACACAGACCTCCGTTCTGTGAGAGGGGGAAGGGCTGTGATCACAGCCTTCCTCTACATGGAAGGTGTGATCACTTCCCTTCTCCTGTTAGGGCAGTCCCCCCACAGTAGGAACACGCCCAGGGAACACAGTTAACCCTTAGAGCGCCCCCTGCAGGTTAACCCCTTCACTGCCAATGGCACTTACACAGTAATCAGTGCATTTTTATAGCACTGATCGCTGTATAAATGCCAATGGTCCCAAAAAAGTGTCAAAATGGTCCGACATTACCACTGAAATATCGCAGTACCGCTAAAAATCGCAGATCACTGCCATTACTAGTAAAAAATAAAAAATAAATAAAAACCCCAAAAATGAATTCTCATCATCCGTAAACGTGACCACTTTTGCACAAACCAATCAATAAACGCTGATTGCGATTTTTTTTTATCACAAATATGAGGAAGAATATAAATCGGCCAGCACCTCCAAGGCATAAAGGACAAGCTCAGGCCATGTGCCCAATTTGGAGACGCAGAAGTTGAATGGGGCAGACCCATCACTCAGTATGTGTAGGCGTGTGCACACATACTGTCCCACCATGTTGCTGAAATGCTGCCTCCTGCTAAGACCTTGCCTATCATCTGGTTTGTGCTGTTTGTTGTGGCGGGCTGCTGACAAAGCTTTGCCACATTTCGGCCATGCTAACCCTGCCTTCTGAGGTGCTGGCGGTGCCACAGCTGTGTTGGCGACCTCTTCCTCCTCTTCCTCTGCCTTCGCCTTGTGCTTCCACTGAGCCCCCGGTGTCATTTGGGAATTCCCTCAGCAGCGTGTCTACCAGCGTGCACTTGTAGTCGCGCATCTTCCGATCATGCTCCAGTGAGGGATATAAGGACGGCACATTGTCCTTGTAACGGGGATCCAGCAGGGAGGCCACCCAGTAATCAGCACAAGTTACAATGTGGGCAACTCGGCTATCATTGCGCAGGCACTGCAGCATGTAGTCGCTCATGTGTGCCAGGCTGCCCAGAGGCAAAGACAAGCTGTCCTCTGTGGGAGGTGTATCATCTGTGTCCTCTGTATCCCCCCAGCCACGCTCCAGTGATGCCCACGAGCGGTGTTGGGTGCCACCCTGCTGCGGTTCCTCCTCCTCATGATCTTCCTCGTCCTCCTCATCCTCCAGAACTCTTTTCTGGCTTGAATATTTTTTACCTGGCTTCCGCTGGTGCAGGAACCCACCCTCCGAGCCACTGGTGAATGACTGGCCTGATAACCATGGAAATAACCCCTCTTTCTCCTCTTCATCCTCCTGTGCCACATCCTCTTCCATCATGGCCCGAAGTGTTTTTACAAGGAGACAAGTGGGATAGTAATGCTGAGAACAGCGTCATCGGCACTGACCATGTTGGTGGAGTACTCGAAACACTGCAATACATTACACAGGTCTCGCATGGAGGCTCACTGGTTGGTGGTGAAGTGGTGCTGTTCTACAGAGCGACTGACCCCGTGCGTGCTGCAGCTGAAACTCCACTATTGCCTGCTGCTGCTCACACAATCTCTCCAGTATGTGCAAGGTGGAGTTCAACCTTGTGGGCACGTTGCATAGGAGGCGGTGAGCGGGAAGGCCGAAGTTCCGCTGCAGCACAAACAGGCGAGCAGCAGCAGGGTGAGAATGCCGAAAGTGCGCACAGACAGCCCACACTTTCTGCAGCAGCTCTGACATATCCGGGTAGTTTTTCAGAAATTTCTGTACCACCAAATTCAGCACATGCACCAGGCAAGGGATGTGCGTCAAACCGACTAGGCCCAGAGCCGCTACGAGATTTCGCCCATTGTCCCTCACCACCAGGCCGGGCTTGAGGCTCAGTGGCAACAACCACTCATCGGTCTGTTGTTCAATGCCCGGCCACAGCTCCTGCGCAGTGTGGGGTTTATCCCCCAAACATATCAGTTTTAAAACAGCCTGCTGTCATTTCCCCCTGGATGTGCTGAAGTTGGTGGTGAAGGTGTGATGCTGAGCGGACGAAGAGGTGGTAGAGGAGGAGGAAGCGCAGTAGGAGGAGGAGGCAACAGGAGGCAAAGAGAAATGCCCTGCAATCCTCGGTGGCGGAAGGACATGAGCCAAATGGCTAGCCGCCTCAGGCCCACCCGCCGCTACATTTGCCCAGTGTGCAGTTAGCGAGATATAGCATCCCTGCCCGTGCTTACTGGTCCATGTATCAGTGGTTATGTGGACCTTGCCACAGATGGCGTTGCGCAGTGCACGCTTGATCTTGTCCCTGACTTGTTTGTGCAGGGAAGGGATGGCTCGCCTGGAAAAGTAGTGGTGGTTGGGAACCACATATTGTGGGACAGCCACCGCCATCAGGTTTTTAAAACTGTCTGTGTCCACCAGACGGAATGACAGCATTTCAAAGGCCAGGAATTTGGAAATGCTGGCATTCAGGGCCAGGGATCGCGGGTGGGTAGGGGGATACTTCCTATTTCTCTTCAGTGTTTGGGAGATGGAGAGCTGTAAGCTTCCATGGGACCGTGTGGAAATGCTTGGGGACGGTGGCGGACATGGTGGCGTTGCTGTCACATGGTCTGTTTGCTGGGTGGCCGGTGACACTGGCACTGTAGAGGTGGAGGAAGAGGCTGAGGCAGCAGCAGAAGAGGAAGCAGGAGGAGGCCGAGATCTTTCTTGGATTTTGAGGTGCTTATTCCACTGCAGCTCATACTTTGCATGTAGATGCCTGGTCATGCAGGTTGTGCTCAGGTTTAGAACATATATGCCTCGCTTCAGGCTCTCATTGCACAGCGTGCAAACCACTCGTGTCTTGTCGTCAGCACATTGTCTGAAGAACTGCCACGCCGGGGAACGCCTTTGAGCTGCCTTTGGGTGCGGTGGGTAGTAGCAGGCGTTCTGCCTAGGGGACGGTCACTCCGCTTTTGCAACCTGCTTCCTCTTTTGCTGTGCTGGTGCCTCTGTGCGACCACCACCTCTTCCTCCAAACTGCACACGTCACTCGCATGACCTTCATTCCATGTGGGGTCTAGGACCTCATCATCCTCCTCCACATCATCTTCCACCCACCCTTCACCACTGCCCTGCTTGTCAGTCTGCACACTGTGGAAAGCCGCAGCAGTTGGCATCTGTGTTTCATCATCATCAGAGACGTGCTGCGGTGGTGTTTCCATGTCCTCATCCTGCAACAGAAGTGGTTGGACATCGATGCACTCAATGTCCTCCACTTCTGGGGCAGGGCTATGTGGATGGCCCACGGAAAGCACACCAGGAGAGTCATCAAAAAGCATAAGAGACTGCTGCTTGACTTGGGGCTCAGACTGCTTGGTTGATTTACAAGGAGCTGAGGTGAAAGACAGATGGCCATAGGGTTCAGGTGCCAACTCTGAGCTTTCATCAAGGGATTGGGTGGGAGACAATGTGAAGGAACTGGAGGCATTGTCAGCCACCCAATCTACTAGTGCCTGTACTTGTTCTGGCCTCACCATTCGTTGAGCGGCATTCGGGCCTACCATATAACATTGAAGGTTCTGTCGGCTAATCGCACCTGAGGAACGTGTTTCACTTGTGCGTGTAGCTGGCACAAATCAACCACGTCCTCTCCTTGCAACAGGAACTTCACCAACACCACCAACACCAGCAGCACCACGATCACGTCCCTTATTTGATGCTCTCCTCATTCTGGACACAAATGTACTATGTAGCACTATTTATTAATACAAAAAAAATAAATTCTTTTTTTTTTTAAAACTGCAACGTAGATGCACTTTTTATTTTTGTTCAAGAAATGCACCGCTCACACCAGCAGCATGAACGTCTCCCTACACCAGTATGAGATGATTTTAGAACAATAATCTGTCCCTCACAGAAGCAGCAGGAACCTCTCCCTATAGAAGTATGATATGATTTTAGAACAATAATCTGTCCCTCACAGGAGCAGCAGGAACCTCTCCATATAGCACTATGAGATGATTTTAGAACAATAATCTGTCCCTCACAGGAGCAGCAGATACCTCTCCCTATAGCAGTATGATATGATTTTAGAACAATAATCTGTCCCTCACAGGAGTAGCAGGAACATCTCCCTATAGCAGTATGATATGATTTTAGAACAATAATCTGAGGACACTCCCTGTCTAATAACAAGATTTTAGTATAGTATG
>BLSH010354145.1:33900-53550 GCA_018402905.1 Glandirana rugosa | reverse complement strand
AATAATGAAAGCAGCCAGATCCTCCTCAACAATCCCAGAGCCCTATAGCCATCTGACCATCTACTCTGATATCTCGGCAACAACTGCCCAAAAAAGAAGAGAACTGACGCCCATTACTAAAACCCTACTACAACAAAACATCCCATACAAATGGGGATTTCCCACCAAAATAATTGTGACTCATCTAGGAAAAACCACCACCATCACTCAATTAAAGCAAGGAATGGAGCAGCTTAATAATTGGGGATTTAACTCACCACCAGCAGAGGGGCCTCCCAGCCGCTCCAATCCAAGCTACCTACAAAAAGACTGGCGCAATGCAAAAAACAAATGAACAACCCATGTGTCAGGCTGAGCACTCCAACCTTACTAACTGAACTACCTGTTGGCCCCCTGTGTTAGCGGCCCAGTTATTTTTTGGTACACCTGTTACTTCCCAGGTTATCTTCCCTGCCATGCGCAGGGTATTGTTACTCTCCCCCCACAAGGAAGCGCACCATGTACGCGATATTACCTCTTCTTCCCTTCTCCCACTCTTTCTCCTTCCCCCTTCTCTCCCTCACCTTCCCGGGAGGGGCAGCGCCAACCCTACCAAAAGTGTTAAATACAATTTCTATGCTTTATCCTATGCTTTTTATGACATTGTAGACAATATGTTGAAGAGAGCCGGACTCCCCTGGCACCATGTGCACAGCCATACTACTCATAACCCAACATACAACCCCAAATGGCCCTAAAAATCTTCTCACTTAATGTCAAGGGATTGAACAGTCCATATAAACGTTCTCTCCTATAGAAGGAAGCCCTCGCATATAAATGTGATCTATTGTGCATTCAAGAAACTCACTTTAACCGCAGCAACCCCCCTAAATGTACGCACCCACAATTTTGTCAGATATTTACTGCGAGCGCAAACTCCAAAAAAAGAGGAGTCATGATAGCAGTCAGAAATTCTATAGCTATCCAAGTGGAGAAGTTGGAATCCGACCCTAACGGCAGATACCTCATTCTCTCCGCCTGTGTTAATAACAGCAAACCAACCATTGTAAACCTATACGCCCCGAACAAACCATCGCCCAAATTCTATAAAACACTCTCAAAAAAAATTCAGGAATATAAGAACTCCCCCCTTATTCTCTGCGGAGATTTCAATGAAACCCTTGATCCTTTGGACTCCACAAATCCATCCCGCAAAAAATCAGCCTTACTCTCGTCCTTCTTAATAAATGAGGATTTATACGATGTGTGGCGCTGTGCACATGGAAGCGAGAGGGACTACACTTTCTTCTCGCCTGTTCACGAGGTATACTCCAGAATAGACCACTTTCTTACAGACAAACACACTCTACAAAAAATCTCAAACTCCACAATAGGAGTAATCACATGGTCAGACCATGCACCATGCACAATTGAACTTGCCCTTTCAAATTACCATAAGTCAAGACCCCCTTGGAGACTCAACCCATCACTCCTTAGCAACCCAAGATACAAACCACAACTCGAAGATGAACTAAAATTCTTCTTCGACACTAACACCTCACCAGAAATAGACCCCATTCTACTGTGAAACACTCACAAAGCTGTTCTCAGGGGAATACTGATAAAATTCTCAGCACAAGAGAAAAAGAGACGTACACAACACATCACTCCTCTCACAGGGAGCATTAGAAAATTAGAAGCACAAAACAAATTAAAATTAGACCCTAAGGTGTCCGAGGAACTGCACTCCCTCCGCTCCCAACTCTGTAGGTTCCTACAAGAAGGTTATGACTTCTACATTAGGCGCCTCAAACTAACCTCATATACATCAGGTAACAAACCTGGGGCATACTTGGCCCGGCAATACAAAAATAAAATGCACTCCTCCAGAATCCTGTTCCTCACTGGACAAAATAAAACAAGAATCTCCAACCCTGCGGAAATAGCAGAGCAATTCCGCAACTACTATATGAAACTATACAATCTTAAGGACTCAGATCCAGCCCCACCCCCTTGGAGTGAAGACATAGCCCAATTTTTAGATAAAATCAACCTGCCTACACTCACTACTGAACAGAAACGATCCCTATCGTCCCCTTTCACAGAACAAGAAATTGGCAACGTGATATCATCCCTGCCTCTTCATAAATCGCCGGGCCCGGACGGCTTCTCAAATGATTACTACAAACTCTTCTCCAACTACTTAACACCTTTCCTACTCAAAGCCCTAAACCACATTGCAGACACTGGCCAATGCCCCCCGGAATTCCTTGAATCTACCATAGTAACTATACCCAAACCAGGAAAATCTACTGAAACTCCATCTAACTTCCGACCAATATCACTATTAAATACGGACACGAAAATCTACGCTAAACTTTTATCAAATATATTAGCCAAAATCACACCCCAGCTGATCCACCCAGACCAAGTGGGACTCGTTTATGGCAGGCAAACCGCAGATGGCACAAGGCGTTTTTAAATCTGATGCAATGGGCAGAACACCATAATATCCCAGCAATTCTATTGTCCTTAGATGCCGAGAAGGCTTTTGATTGAATTCACTGGTCCTACATGCAAGCAACACTAGAAAAATATGGTTTCTCAGGCCGTATCCTTTCCTCAATCACAGCGCTCTATTCCAACCCCTCTGCCAAGGTATGGACGATGGGATCCCTGTCCTCACCTCTCCCAATAACCAATGGCACAAGACAGGGATGCCCACTTTCCCCTATTATCTTTTCTTTAATAATGGAACCCCTCGCGGAACATATAAGAAGGAATCCTGCCATATCGGGCCTGACCATAAACGGATCCCAACATAAAATTGGACTCTATGCAGACGACATCCTCCTGCTGCTAACACAACCCGAAAAATCTTTAACACCACTCTGCACATTACTAAAACAATTCAGAGCTATTTCTCTATATAAACTTAACCACACAAAATCCCATATGATCCCTATAGGCATATCTTCCGTCTCCAAGCATCACATTACAAGAACAGTCCCCTTCCAATGGGCCCCAAATGACACACTCACATATCTGGGGATACAACTCACCGCCCCAACTTCCAACATACGCAACCTAAATTACACATATCTGACCACGACTCTCAATAAACTTTGTAACAAGCTAAAATCTGGAGTTGCCTCGTGGGCGGGCCGAATTTCTCTTTCTAAAATGTTTTTGCTCCCACACATCTTGTATCTCTTCCGAACCTTACCACGTCCGTACTCTCAAATACAGCTGAAACACCTGCAATCCATACTTCAAAAATTTATATGGAACTATAAAAAACCCTGTCTGAAAAGAAACATACTATGCGCATCAACAAAACTGGCTGGAATGGGGGCCCCTAATGTACCAGCGTACTACAAAGCATCTATACTAGCCCAATCAAGGGCTTGGTGGTGCCCTTCTTTAAGGACCCCCTGGTCCCAAATTGAGGCTGCAGCTCTAAACTTTGATCCGCAACATCTGCTTGGAGCCCTCTGGATCTCTCAACCAAGCAAACCGCACTATATGGACTCCATAAAATCTACAATTAAAACTTGGACTTCCCTCACTAAGGGTGCTAATGGTACCTCAACTCAAACTTTACGAAAACTACCGCTCAGATCCCTGGAAGCCGCAATTCCACACATCTGTTTGCAACAATGGGAGGCTGCTGGAATAAACAAAATTGCGGACCTGTACAAGGACAATCCACTCTACAGAGTTACCAAGACCTTTGCAAAAAGTTTTCCCTGAAAGCAGCAGACTTCTACAAGTACCTACAGATACGCCATGCACTACAAAGCATCAAAATGAGCTCCAATGACGACACACGCACAAAACTCCTTCAACTACTGGATTCGTCACCAAATTCCCACCTTGGTATCTCCCCATTCTACTACATCCTGACAAACGATCCTAGACCAACGAAGCTACAAACAATGGAATACTGGGAAAAAAACCTTCACTTCCAGGCAGACATATCTCTTTGGAACTCGGCCTCCAGATCCCCACTTACACACTGCAAATGCATCTCTCACTGGGAAGCCTCACAGAAACTCCTGCATAACTGGTACTTAACGCCAGACTTGCAGCTATCTACCCCAACTACCCCTCGCAGTGCTGGCGGAACTGTGGACACACAGGAACCTCCCCACACATTTGGTGGAAGTGCCCTAAAATAATGCATTATTGGGAATAACCTTTTCAGCTGGTATCTTCCATTACAGAGACCCAAGTGAAACCGGATCCCAAATTGGCTCTATTCGGAATTGGCCTAACTTCTTGGCCCCCAAAACACAGAACTATACTGACACATATATTCATAGGGGCAAGACTATCTATCTCACAACTATGGAAACTACCTACACCTCCTACTGTAACCTCCACAATAAAAATAACCACGCATCCCTTGAACGCTCCTTTGCTATAGCGAACCACCAACTGGAAAGTTTCACCTATAAATGGAACTCATGGACCTCCCGCTCCTTCCAAGTCTAATTCTGACATAGTACAAATAAAAATCCGCGCCTATGGTAAACACTAGTAAAGGTATAGAGCTGCTGGTTCAAAAGTATAACTGTAGTGGGTTATACTAAAACATGAAACACAAATTATATGGGTACCGCGCTCATAGAGCAGTTATTCACACACAGAAAGGATCTCTCATGTATGACAAGTGCAATATCTCCTGGATGAAACCAGAGATTTACACTTTCTGCTCGGTTGGAATCATAGCGCCTAAACAGCGATTATAGTGCCTAAACAGTAGTTACAATGGCTAAACACATTCATAAGGCGCTGTCCCAATATGTCCCTCGGGAGTGCTAACAGTCCATTGAGGGGTTGGTGTAACTCTATATACAAGTACAAAGTTGCTAAAAATTAAATTAAACCAATGGTCCCGGTAGACAAAATATATAAGGGTACCGCGCTCATAGAGCAGTTGACTCACACATAGAAAGGATTTCTCATGTATGGCAAGTGCATTATCTCCTGGGTGAGACCAGAGATTTACACTTTCTGTTCAGTTGGAATCATAGCGCCTAAACAGCAATTATAGTGCCTATACAGCAGTTGCAAGGGCTAAATATATTCAAAGGCGCTGCCGCAATATATCCCTTTGGAGTACTAACAGTCCACTGAGGGATTGGAGTATCTCTGTATGTAGGTGCAAAATTGCTGAAAAATTAAACCAATGATCCCGGTTTGTCTGTAGCTCCTGTGCAATGTCTACAGGGTCGGTCTGTGGTCCCACTTGCCAGATTCCCCTGGCCTGACCCAGGCCAACAAACTATACAAGCACAAGGTACTGCTAGGTGTGGATGCGTGTCCTCCCGGTAGCCCAAAGAAACCCCACTTACCAGATGGATGGTGGGTACAGGTGTGAGAGGTAGATGGATCACTTTAAAGGCTCCAGGAATGACATCCGTCCATAGCAGGAATCCCGAAGAGGAGAGCAAAAAACAAAAATGGGGCTTCCAATGGTGAAGTACGTAGAGTAAAATGTTTATTAAAACAAAATAGATCAGTGTGATCGTTCAAAAGAATGGACACATAAGAGGCATAAAAACAACAACAAAAAGCTTCAAACAAAAACACAAGACACGTGGAACTAGGGGACGCCAAAAAACGCGCTCCTCCTTAGTTCTAAGAGAGCGGAAGCAACACGAGAGCCCTAGCCACCCGACGCGGCGTTTCGTTGACAGCCCGTCAACTTCCTCAGGGGTCAATTCTGACATAATCAACCCGTGAATCTAAACCGCTCCAAGGAAGGTTAACTACAGGCTCTGCACTGGATTCTCCAAATGAACAAAACTTTAGGATATAACTGGCGCTCCCCCTCCCCCATCTTCTTCTGCCCTACCTCCTGACCCAACCTCTCCTTTTTTTTCCTTCTTTTTTTTCTCTCTCTGTTCTACCTTATCTAAGTTCCTGAAGACAATGCAATATGACCAAAGGTAACATTTCCTTGTAATACAGAAGCAATGCATACTTAACGAACTGTTACCCACATAAACATATTACGTGGAAGCCTGACGAATTTGCAGCAACAACTCGATCTCAAGTATCACTAGGTCTCTATGATTGTGTTAAGATTAGATGCGCGTTTGGAAACTATCGATGCGGAGCCCCCCTCCTCCCATTGCAGCTAGTTCCCAATGGGGGTGATGGGAGGAAGGGGATGACTCCTACCAACAAAAAGAAGGCATTACCGCTTCTATCAGAAAACCCCTCTAGCAGACATAAGCATGTGTAGATACAAATCTATAAAACTTCTTTACTAACGGATTGTATGCATAACCTACCATCTCCTTTGTGTCAATACCTACACACTATGTTACTTGTATAAGTCTTAACATTACTTCTTGTACAATGTTTACTTACCTGAAAACCTTAATAAAAACCATTGAGACAAAAAAAATTACAGATATGCATAAACAACAATAGAGAGAGCAATAGAAAGAGAATAGAGAGAAAATGGAGATAGAAAAACAAGAAACGTACAACTGTTTTTGGTTTTTATAACTTTTTTTATTTATTTATTTTTTTTTTTGGTACACTTTTTTTTTTATAACAATAAACAGTAAAAGTTAGGGTCTCCAAAAATGCAGTGGCATCTTTGGAGACCCTGTGAAAGTGTGTCCTATTTCTATGTAGTGCTGTTCCCTACGCTAATACTCAACTAATGAATGGTTGCGCTCGAAACAGTCACCGATGCAGAGATCAGGCTGGCCCAAACAGAAGGGGCAACAATATCGGGTGTCATGCCTGTATCCACATCGTCGGCAGACACAACATCTTTTTTTGGGGTATCGTTGGGTAGGGGTACCAGGGATGGCATGTAGATAATGCCATCCATGCAGCCGGCTCACTGCATGTGGATTGGGAACTTGGGGTGCAGAGCCATCTGGATACAGAAGGGCTCTGATGAGCTCTTCCTGGAATTGCAGGAGAGGTCCAGTCCGTCCTGACGCTTTGTATAGCACAAAAGCGTTCAGCAAAGCCAATTGAATGAAGTAAATAGAAACTTTTTTGTACCAGCGTCTGGATTTATGGGCAATTAAGTAGGGCGCCAATAACTGGTCATTGAGGTCCACCCCTCCCATATTAAGGTTATATTGGTGGACAGAGAGGGGTTTCTCCACAACACCAGTCGCCCTTCTAATTTGGACAACTGTGTCTGCATGAATGGAGGAAAGAATGAAAACATCCTTTGTATCCCTCCACTTCATCGCAAGCAAATTACCACATCTCAAGCAGGCTCTCTCCCCCCGACTAAGTCGGGAATCTACCAGCCGTTGGGGGAAGCCCCGGCGATTAGGTGGCACGGTGCCACATGCGCCAATTTGGTGATCAAGTAAGTGACTAAAAAGTGGCACAAGTGGTAGTAATTGTCCACGTACAAATGGTACCCCTTTCCGAATAAGGGTGAGACCAAGCTCCACACAATTTTGCCAGCACTCCCCATGTATTCTGAGCATCCTTATGGCTCTATGCGGCTATCTAGGCCCTCATAAACCATAAAACTACATGTATAGCCTGTGGCCCTGTCACAGAGCTTATACAACTTGACCCCGTATCTGGCACGCTTGTTGGGGACGTACTGTTTGAAAACAAGACGGCCAGCAAATTTAATCAGGGACTCGTCCACGCACACAACTTGGTTGGGAATAAAATGTGCTGCGAACGCCTGGTTGAAATGGTTTATGAGGGGCCGAATTTTGTAGAGCCGGTCAAATTCAGGGTCTCCATATGGACGATCGGGTCGATTGTCACTGAAGTGCATGAACCGCAGAATCTGCTCATATCGTGTCCTGGCCATGGAAGCAGAGTAGACTTACATGTGATGAATTGAGTCATTGGACCAATATAACCGCAATTCAGGTAGATGATGTATGCCCATGTTGAGGGTGAGGCCCAAAAAGGTCTTAAATTCGGAAACCGTAATTGGTTTCCAATTTCTGGCAAGGGACAAATGGGGATTAGCGGCGATGTATTGACCAGCATATAAATTGCTTTGGTCCACAGCGTATAAATTGCTTTGGTCCACAATAGATCTATAGAGATCTTCAGTGAAATACAGCGAAAAAAAAATCAATGGCCCTAAAATCAACTGTATTCACCTGAATCCCGGGTTGGGCAGTGAATGGGGGAAGTACGGGAGCTGCATCAGTGGTGGGTTGCCAATCAGGGTTTGCAAGCGCGTCAGAAAGGGCACTATGGGCTCTGTGGGCCTGTGTTCTTCGTCTTCGTGGCTGTGGGGCATTACTCGTGCTAGCCACACCAGCTTGAACTGCATGTATGGGACTCGCCACATCACCAAGTGTTACTGCAGTGCTGGTTGTATGACCAGGATGTACTAGGCCGCAGGTGCTTGCCAGGTCACCAGAAGGGGTAGCAGCGCTAGTACTGGGTCTCTGCTCCATACGAGAGCCCTGCGGTTCTTGCACCTCAGCGCCAGCTAAACGGGATCTGGTACACCTGACCTTAGCAATGACCACCCAATCGTCAGAGCTATCTGTCATGGAGCCTCTGTCAAATATCAACTCGATTGGTGAGTCTGAATCTGACAGTAAGTCTTCCCCATTGCTCTCATCTGTCCTACTCACAATCGCGTAGGCCTCTTCGCTAGTGTACCTCGGATTAGACATGGTCTCTAAATTTATAGGTACATAAGTGAGACTCACAGGCAAAAAAGTGCACCTGGTTGTCAGAGCCGGTGTCAAGTCTCTACCAAATTCACTGTCAGAATTCGCAGGGATCAGGCGTGATCTCTGCGAAGGCTGCAGATATGTGTTTTGTGTTTTGTAAGTGACAGCGATCTATTGATCCTGCACTTGGGTGGGCTGGGCTGAGCAGAGAGGCTAAACGCAGGTGTTAGCAGTTATCTGGCCTGATCCCGCTAGCACTGCTTTTTTTAGAACACTAAATCTAAGGGGGGCGCTAATAAAGATCTGATCAGATCGCAGATATTGATCTGATCAGATATTACAATAATATCTAGCACCTACCTAATGTGTGAGTGTGTGTCAGAGTACCTCGCTAACTGGCCCTGCTTGGTATTTACGCTGACCCTAACGCACGCTAAAACCTAACTGGGCTCACCACCGGGCGATCGGGGGTTAAAACTTATAAAAGGTATATAAAATAATACACGGTGGGTAATCTGGTGGGGGAAAAAAAAAAAACGATCTAGCTAGCTAGCGTCCCCCATGACACTTATACGGTGATCACAGGTGACCCGGGGGCAATCAAGGGGTTAAAACCTTTATTGGGGGGGCAAGGGGGGTATTTACACCTAACTGGGCCTAATACTATCTACCCTAACACTGATTTAGCGTCACAAGGCTCACAAGTACAGCAATCGGTAAAAATCAGATCGCTGCACTATATGATACTGTGACAGGGGGTGACAGGGAGTGTAAGGGTTAACTGGGGGCCGATTAGGGGGCGATCAAAGGGTTAAATATGCCTCTGTGACCTGGTGTCAGTGTGCTGTTTGTGCAACTCACGTTTTTAGAGGTCTCTCTCTCCTCTCTGCAATGGAAAAGAAAGCAGAGAGGGGAGATGACATCACTTCCCCTACCTGTGTTTACATTTCATAGGTAGGGGAAGAAATCCTATTCACCGGATGATCAACATGAATAGACCAAAATCCATTGGTCTATTCATGTTGACTGAACGGACCGGCAACAAATGGGACTGTCGCGACCGCGCTGGAAGGTGCGCGTGCGCGCCCCCTAGCTGTGCACGCAATCGCAGTCTATTTTCGTCGATTCGCGCACAGCTGCCAGACTGCCATCGTCAAAAGATGGCACGTGGTCGGCAAGTGGTTAAGTGGAATACGGCCGCTGCATTGTGGAGTAAGCGTGTGTGAGTAGTCTAAGATTTGCATACCACTACCCATAAGAGGAGGTGTTGCCTAACCGTACAGCCAATTTTCATGAGGAAATCTGTATGATGAAACATGTTGGGGCGTGACTGTACAGCAACCAACTGAGTCGGTAGCACATGGGAAGCTGATGAGACACATGCACTGCAGGCAGCGTCAGATGAGATCGATTACAGCTTGTCATAAGCAGCTCTATTTCCAGCTATTTTTATGTGACTACATGCTTGTGTTTTAATTGCTTTGTGCAAGTGTGATGGCTTAAGGATTTTTAACAAAATAAAAGTGTTTGATGGTTCTGACATTATTGCACTAGTGGAGATTTGTTCTCTTTTTCACATGTACCACCTGCTCAAGTATTTGTTCAAACCACTGAGAGCTGCCAAGTGTGAATTCAAAGACTTTTAAACGCTTTTCCAGCCAGGCATGAGAATGTTTGGCCATTGGCTTTGGTGAGTGCAATCCCTATGGGAGCGGGACTTCGTGACACATCGCGGGTGTTGTTTGTTTCCTTTCCAAACACTTCACAGCTGATCCAGCTACACCCCCTGATTCATCTCTTGGGATCTTGTGTGATTTGGACTATGGACTGTGTTCTCAGGTTTTAAAAGCAATTACTTGAAATAAGTGCATCTCTTTTTTAGCGCTGCCTTGCCATTTATGTTCTTCTTGCATGTATGGTATTTGAATTATATCCCTCACACCAGCAGCAGGAACCTCTCCTTATACTAGTATGAGATGATTTTATAACGCTAATATATCCCTCACACCAGGAGCCGGAACCTCTCCCTATACTAGTACGAGATGATTTTATAACGCTAATCTGTCCCTCACAGCAGTGACAGCATCCTCTCCCTACACTAATATGAGATAATGCGACATGCAGCGCTACGTGACTCCAGCTAATATCGAGGCTGGGTCACATGATGCACTGGCCAATAATAGCCATGCCATTAGTAGGCATGGCTATGATGGCTTCTAAGGGCAAAAAAGTGAAACGCTTGTTGATTGGCTGCCCTGCAGCTATTCAAAAGGCGCGACAAAATACCTGAACCCGAACTTTTTCTCAAATGTCCGGGTTCGGGTCCGGGACATGCACACCCTAAAGTCCGATACGAACCCGAACTTTGCAGTACAGGTTCGCTCAACTCTAGGCATGACCTATTACTGATGCTACAGCATCAGTGCACTTACGTGGGGATATGTTGTCTCCAGTGCCATTGGTTTCCGGTCCCCTTACTAGCCTCCAAGTGATTCAATCCCAGATTGATTAATGGCATGTATCAAGAGAAAGCAGAGATGAACTCATCAAGCAGGTAGTTTATTAATGAATTCACATAAAAAACATCAATGCCCCCCCCGCCAAGTGTACACTCACATGTTAATGTGCCCTCTCAGCACTCAGGATTTCCAGCGGTATGCATGTTACAATCCATAATCCACAATCCATATGTGTTTTTTTATGGTATTTGGGCCATATGAAGAGTTGCACGACCATATTGGAAATGTTTTTCTTTTCAGCAAAATTATTACAGTGCCTTTGTTGATCACTATTCGCGTCACCATAGCGCAGCTCAGAATTTTTTTGTTTTGGAAAGTATTCTTTTCTTTTCTTTATTTTATTCTAATCTATTCTATTAGAATTCAAATTAATTTTATTCGAAATTCAAATTTCATAGACAGTTAATGTTCTTTCAATTTTATTTTAATCTGTTCTTTTATTTTCTATTCTATTTTATTATATTCTTTTATATTCTGTTCTGTTTTACTCTATTCTATTATTTTCTTTTCTATTCTTTTATTTTCTGTTCCATTCTGTTCTGTTTTACGATATTCTATTCTATTATTCTCTATTCTATTCTCTTATTTTGTATTCTATTCTATTATCTTAATTTCTATTCTGTTCTGTTTTACTCTATTATTTTCTATTGTGTTCATTTTTACTCTATTCTATTACATTTCCTTATTTTCTATTCTATTTTAATCTATTCTTGCTTTCAAATTCGTTTTCAAATTCCATTCGAATTTGATTTTGTTTTGACACTTTGGATTTGCTTCGTATTGTAATTCAGAAATTCTAATACATCCGAATCTCTGAATAATGGAAAATTTGTCTGAACTTAGATTCGGAATGAAACCAACTACACATGTCTAGACTGGTAAGCTGCAAAATATCAAATTTTTTTTCTATCTTTTAAATACACTTTACATAAGCATTAGGTATGCTTTCAGTGCTATGTCAACCACATGTTAAAATATATTTATTTAATTGATCAAGGCATTCTCTTTTTTGTTGTGTTATTTGCTACCCCAGGTGCTTTTTGCTCTCTGAGTTACTTGCTGGAACATTAGCAAGAACAATTTTACCTGAGTGACATTTTTTTAAAACAATATTTTTTATTTTAATGAAATCCAGATATGAACATACAAACATATTATGATAAATACAGTAGGCTTGGCAGGAAGTGGGTACAGCAGGTATACAAGATATAGTACAATATTATGTTTGTATTAGTGTATCCTGTGACATAGCAGAATTTGGGAATCAAATTTATGTAGGGTCCCCTCCTTGCCTCCGCGCACCCCTCATGGGTTCAAGCTGTGCGGGGAGGCGCAGGGAGGTACCTCTTACTTCCTACGAGCCTTGATCTGGATATGAACAGGGTGAGGTAAGAAGGGGTAGGTTGTATGCACAAATGGGGGAGTGTGCCGGGGTAATGTTCAACCTGGGTGCCATTTTCCCCTGTTTGAATAAATGACTTAGGGTCAGTGAAAATACGTGTCTCAGAGAGAAACCCTTTGGGCATAACTTACTCAATTGTGAGGTTACGTCTTATGTGGTGAGGAACAAGAGAACAATGTGTTAATTCCAGGGTAAGAATTTCTAGGTTGATGTACAGTATATAGCAGGGGTGTCCAAACTATGGCCCTCCAGTTGTTCTGGAACTACAATTCCCATCATGCCTGGTTATGTCTGTGAATGTTATAGTTTTACAATGCCTCATGGGACTTGTAGTTCTGCAACAGCTGGAGGGCCGTAGTTTGGTCACCCCTGGTATATAGTCATAACCTTGTTCATGGGTTACAAATCTTGTGTACAAGGTACATTAATTAACTACTTCTTATATCAAACAACTACATTTGAGTAAAAACTGAAACAAATTATAATAACTGCATAATAAAATAAATAGTAAAATGCATATAAAACAATGTGCTATGGACTAACTACCTTAAAACTTAAAGAAAGACCCATTTTGCTCTTTGAGAGGAAAGGAATAAAGACATCAGTTCATGTTAATTTTATGATTTTTTTGCAATATTTCTATAGAATAAGATGGAGAGAAATAAAATGAAATGTTCAAATGCAAAATGAAATTTATTATCATCATGCTGAAATTGGTAAGTGTTAGTCTTTAGCTCTGCTCTAGAAATCATATATTTCTGACAAATGTGACATCTATAGTGAAAGAACAGCATGATTAATACTCTAAATGATTAATTTGTTTCTGTATGAATTCAGTTGATTGTTACTTGGCACCTAGAACGTTTAGTAATTTAAAGTTTTTTATGATTGCACTTTAAGATTAGAATATTTTATTTCCACCCATTTTTTATATTAACAGTCATTAAACAATAGAGAGGAATTGCTTGGAAAGTCATTAGGAAATTTGCATGCATCCTTCATCACTCATCTTTATGTAAAGTTAATGCATAAATGAAACTTGGAAACTGAAATTAAAAATAGATAGCATGGTTTAGCAAGTAATAAATCAAGGTGCCCTAAAGCTAAGTGGTTTGAGAAGAAAGTTTCAAAATACTGTACAGGCAGGAAGGTAACTAGGCGTGTTTGGTATCGGCAGGCACTTACAATAGTCCTACTGTTCATAGTGTCAGCATTAACTTTTTTTTATTGAGAACTAGATGGCTATGATTTTTTGCATCATGTGATCACAAACTTCCAAGCATGCATAGCCTAGAAAAAGTGCAGTGACCCATAGCAACCAATACAATGATGTAAACAAATGAAAATACATTTTCATAAAACATATTATTTTACAACCACCTAGTAAAAAGCTCAAAGTTATGCAATGCTAGTATGAATACCCCTCAAATAGAGAGTTCACTCTAGATTAACTAACTACAAAAATATTCCAAGTTCTTGTATTATTTTCTGTCTCGTTTTGCTAAACATCACTATGGAAACTTTACCAGTGTACCATTTTTGCCAGTTTCAAGAAATGACTGTGGGTCAATGAGAACCTGTATCTCTGGGAGAAACCCTTTATGTCTGATGTACTAACGTGCAGCATTCAGTGAGGTGCAACAGAGTAAAATAAAATGTTATTCTCAAGATAAGAATTTCTACATCGGTGTTACATTAGTAACTGATTTGTGGGCTAACATTGTTTTATTTAATGTTACATTAAGTAGCTACAGTACATCTCATACATGGTACAAACCTCTACAGTGTATTCGACAATAAAAATGTAATATATATATATATATATATATATAGCACCGCACCAAACAATTAATACAAAAAAATCAATCAATAATGATAATAGCAGCTGCCTAATAATAATAAAACATAAAGCACAGTGAATTCATAACGTGCACAAATGATTCACAGCAGCACACTTGTTTAAATGGCACCCTTGATAAATAGTTCATGAAAATAGTTCATAAATAGTGAATATATATTCCAACATTCAAAGATAGTCCAGAAAACATCCGTGATCAGACAGTGTATGTGTGGATGTAACAGACACCCTTAAGCCTTCCTCCACCGTGCACCATTGTCTCCCATCACCCAATAATACTGAGGCTCACCAAACATCAATGAAAAACCAGCATAGACCGTCCAATATAGGCGTCAATCATTCAGGCAAGGCAATTCCTCCACTCCTATATTAGTCTATGTGGAGTCTCCGCTCATGTATAGGAACAAAAAAAAAAAAAACTCCTCATAGTGCAACACCCTAACACTTAGTATAAAACATTTATTGAATAAGGTATTGCTCGTACATTTTAAAAGCCAACATATCACATAATGACTAGGTTACTGGTGCATTACCGTGCCGCCAGACCGACTTGCATCATGCTGCTCCAGTCACACATCAGGTTCCCTCAAAGTTGCCGTGTAGTCACTACCCTTGCATGCATTTCATCATATCCAACTTGTTGACCAGGGGTGACTACACAGCACGGCAACATCGCTTAAATGCACACTCCTCTCCCTCACCGCTGCGAGGACACACCCATCGCTCAGCCTCATAGCAGCCGTCTGTGCCATTAACCCCTCATCAGCACAACATAGGAATTGTCCATCTATACCATTAACCCCATCCTGACCAAAATGGCCTGGTTTGAGTGTATACATCCAATCTAGATTGAATACATTTACCAGGATATAAGCACTACACCTAGTATGGAAGATATATATGGGATCGGAGTGATACATATAAACCCCTTTTCTCCTATTCCTTATATATATCTCATATATATTAAAATAACATTTATACAAACACACAATGTGCACATACAATATAAGTCCTAAAAGTCCTTCCTCAATATACATAGACCAACTCACTCACATATGTGCATTAAAAACTTTATTCGGTTAATAAAATACTTTAAAATAATTACACATTTTTTTTTTTTAATATATATTAAAATAAATACAGAGGGATGGGGGGCGTGGCCTGATGCGGAGCTGAGCGGACATGCAGGCTCGGAACTCCGGTGAACAGCGGGATAGAGCAACCCGAATCAGCCCTTCTAAGGAGATCCAGGACTAGAGGCGGTGACGTGCTGCACCGGGCTACCGCCCAAAATGTCCAGGAAACGGAAAACCGAAAAGAAACCACAACGTTTAACAGACTTCTTCTCTCCGGGCCAGGGCGGAGGTAAGCAAGATGGCGGTCGGGCCTACACTCCTCCGTCCGCCATACAGCACCATCCTCCACAGACTAAGGGGTCACAACACACAATCAGGGACTCTCCTAACGGGAATTCATCTTGCCCCTCCACACCAACATCAACAAGCCCTGTAAAAGCCAAGCCCAGGCTGGATGCCATTGGATCCAGCATGGAGGCCGCATCAGACTCGGGGGATGACACGAGGGAGATGCCGGATTCAATCGAATCATTCCCCACACAGAATCAACCCATCTTGGACATGGTCCTTAAGCATATGCTCCTCTCCCTCAGAAGCACCATACAATCAGATCTGGCGGCACACATGCACAGATATCATGAAGATATCCAAGCAATGGGGGAAAGAGTCGCACATATTGAAACAAAGATGGGGGATTACGCTACCACTATTAATGATCTGGTAGATGCACATGAGGACAAAGAAAAAGATTGGTTCAGGGCAAAGCTAGCAGATTTAGAAGATAGAACAAGAAGGAACAACTTTAAAATACGAGGTATCCCCGAATCGGTCCAACAATCTGATCTGCGCGATTTTGCAATGAACTTATTCAAAAGCCTCATTCCTGACCTCACAGATATGGATGTCACAATAGACAGAATTCACAGGTTGCCTAAACCGGCACACCTACCGGAACAAACACCCAGAGATGTTATTCTCAGGCTGCACTTTTTCCACGTCAAAGAGGCCCTTATGACAGCCATGCGTAACCAACCTGACCTCCCCCCAATATATCAAAAGCTGCAATTCTATGCGGATCTCTCCCAATACACCCTCCAAAAAAGGAGAGACCTTAACACTGTGACCAAGATCCTCCGAAACCACAAGATTATTTACAAATGGGGCTACCCTACGAAACTTACAATCACCAGAAATAACCGTTCGTTCTCAGTGACCAACCTGGACCAGGGCATTGGTCTACTAAAAGAATGGAATATCCTCCCTGATCCTGAGGCTAACTCTCCTCCTCACACATCCCCACACCGCGTTGACCCGGAGTGGAAGATAGTCACCACTAAAAACTCTAAAACACACAACTAACCAAGGGCTACATTTCCAACTATTGCCCGGCGGCCAGCCGGGAAGCTCCTAAGCCATGGGCATAAACGTAACCCTCCCTGCAATTCAGCAGCGTAATGCTGCCCCAGGGTAAAAAATACCCATGGTGGTTTCCACATGCTGTAGACCACAGTTATGACTACTGTTCACAAGTTAAAGTTTTTTTTCTTTACCTTCACTTATTTTGTTTCACTTTTCTATTTTGTTTCAAAAATGAGGCTGGGATATATGACAGTGTTGGAGTGACCTGCTGCCTGTCTACTACCAAAGAAAGATCCAGTCGGCCAGTTCTCCCATGGTCTGCTCTTCGGAAAAAACATGTCTTATACTGCATGGAAAATTGTGAGTACTCTCTTATGCACAACACCTCGAAGGAAACATTCCTCCGGTGGGCTCTCACCAGCACACAGGAGGAATCACCACCTACACCATCATTACGGGATATGGCCGGCTTCCCTATATACCAAATGGAAAATGGGGATTAAGTTCTTATCGATTAATGCCAAGGGCCTAAATCATCCAGCAAAAAGAAAAGCGTTATGGAATGAAGCCTTGCAAAATCAATGTGATGTAATATGTGCGCAGGAGACGCATTTTTCTGCTTCTTCCCCCCCTAGTTGCAGCAACAGACACTTCCCCAGTGTGTTTACAGCCAACGCTGACGCTAAGGTCAAGGGGGTGATGATAGCCATAAGGGACACTATAGCCTTCACGAAACATTCAGAAATATATCTGACCCACAGGGCAGATTTTTGATTCTCATTTGTGACATTAATTCCGCGACTTACACATTGGTCAATATTTATGCCCCAAATAGGCATCAGACTCGCTTCTTTAATAAGATGATGAAAAAAATTTGGCACGTCCAAAGGGGAGCACTCATAATATGCGGTGATTTCAACATCGTTCCAGATCCATCACTGGACTCCACCTCCTTAGCCAAGAGTAGAAATCGCCATCTCCAACCATCTTTATATAAGCATAACCTATATGATGCATGGAGAAGTACTCACGCTAACGAGAGGGACTTTACATTCTTCTCCTGCCCACATAGAATATATACAAGAATTGACCTTTTCATAGTGGATCAACATGTGCTTAGTAAAACCAAAGCCTCTACAATCAATACCATCACATGGTCAGACCATGCATCGGTCACCCTCCTCATAGAGGACATGGCGACATCCCCTGCTAATCCAATTTGGAGAGTCAATTCTCACCTGTTACAACGAACAGAACATAGAGACACTATTCAACGTCATCTAAACCAATACTTTACAGACAATAAAAACTCCATACAAAACCACTTTACTCTCTGGAACGCTCATAAGGCGTATATTAGGGGCATGTTTATACAAATGGGGGGGAGGGTTAAGAGGCAGCGGCAGAGTCTCATTAGGAAACTGACAACAGAAATTTCTGACATTGAATCCCAAAACAAACATAAATCCACACCACAGTTATCCAACAAACTATTGCAACTTAGATATGACCTCAGGCTTGTCCTTCTAAACGAATTTGAGAGATCTGCCAGGAGACTAAGAATGACCCATTATACCACTGGCAATAAAGCAGGCAAAACCCTAGCACAAAAAATTAAAGGAATAAGATACAAGTCCAAAATACCATTCATCATCCACCCCACCACTAAATCAAAAGAATATCATCCCCAAAAAAATCGCAGATGCGTTTAGTCACTTCTATAGCGCCCTTTACAATCTAAAAGATGACAACACTACACACCAACCTACAGTAAAAGAAATAGAACAATTTTTATCCACTCTACCCATTCCCAAATTAACAGAGGCACAATTAACATCACTCAACAACCCATTCACAGCACTAGAAATACAAGACGCCATAGAATCTCTCCCCCTAAACAAATCCCCTGGGCCAGACGGATTCAATGGGGAATACTACAAAGAATTTAAGTGAACCTTAATCCCATATATGAAAAAGGTGCTCAACTCTGCCGCTGCCTCATCCTCCTTCCCAACGGAGATGCTTGAAGCCCTTATTATAACGCTGCCTAAGCCAGGGAAGGAACCAGTCTCTCCTGCAAATTTTAGACCGATTTCACTGTTAAACATTGATGTGAAACTATATGCTAAATTAATCGCACAAAGGCTGGTAAACATCATGCCCAATCTAATCCACCCAGACCAAACGGGGTTTATTAAAAACCGTCAGACCTCAGATGCAACTCGCAGGTTAGTGAGCATTGTGCACCTTGCTGAGGTGCAAAAAAGGCCTTCTCTGCTTCTAGCATTGGACGCAGAGAAGGCCTTTGACCGAGTCAACTGGTTGTACCTCTCTAATACTCTGAAGGCATTTGGCTTCTCGGACTACATTCTCAAGGCAATGCTGGCCTTGTATTCCTCACCCACAGCTAGGGTATACACCGGGGGAGTTCTATCCCAGCCTTTTAAGATAACTAACGGCACTAGACAGGGCTGCCCTCTGTCGCCTTTGATTGCAACTGGAATATCATACTATTGAATAACTTGTATAAATTTCATAGCACTTGACGACGGTCCCTCCTTGGTCAGAGACACTATCTATATTACTACAGCAGAAGTTCCTCTGATTACCTCACCTGGCAACTAGGGTATAGTTTCGGAAAATAAACGCCCAAACAAGATTATCTCTATCGATTACCGAGATACTCATCTAACTTTTAGTTTCCGCTGTCTCCCGTCGGGACAGATCACGGCAATCAATAGAATTTTCCGACCCTATCTTGAGGGGGCCACATATGGGATCGACACCCACTCCTTATGTTCCGGTC